>ONZH01013819.1:0-256555 GCA_900303285.1 Rhinella marina
CCCCTCGTGCAACTTCCATCACTGCGGGGCCCGCTATCAGCAGGAGGGACAAGTATCGGCGGATGTTGCGGGAGTACCTGGCAGACCGTAACCCTGTCCTCCCCCGATCCCCTCGGCGTCCTACACTTACTGGGTCTCCAAGTTGGACACGTGGCTGGAACTGTCCCTGTACGCCTTGGAGGTGCTTGCCTGCCCTGCCGCCAGCGTGCTATCAGAAGGGTGTTCAGCGCAGCCGGGGGCATTATAACCGATAAGCGCAGCCGCCTGTCAACCGACAGTGCCGACAGGCTGACGCTAATCAAAATGAACAGCAAGTGGATTGACCGGACTTTGCTTCTCCAACCGTGGAAAGCAGCCAAAAGTGAAGTGCCATCTGTATGAAGTGCCATTTCCTCCTCCACCTCCTCCTCCTCCTTAACCGCCGTAGAATTGCTCCGTAAATAAGAAAAATTTATATGTTTATGGCTCACCTCTTGGGCCTCCACAAAATGTTTAAGAGGTCTCACCTCTTGGGCCTCCTCGTAATTTTAACAGGTCTCACCTCTTGGGCCTCCACATAATTTTTAACCGGTCTCACCTCTTGGGCCTGCACAAAATGTTTAACAGGTCTCACCTCTTGGGCCTCCACATAATTTTTAACCGGTCTCACCTCTTGGGCCTGCACAAAATGTTTAAGAGGTCTCACCTCTTGGGCCTCCACATAATTTTTAAGAGGTCTCACCTCTTGGGCTTCCACAAAATGTTTAACAGGTCTCACCTCTTGGGCCTCCACACAATGTTTAACAGGTCTCACCTCTTGGGCTTCCACAAAATGTTTAACAGGTCTCACCTCTTGGGCCTCCACAAAATGTTTAAAAGGTCTCACCTCTTGGGCCTCCACAAAATGTTTAACAGGTCTCACCTCTTGGGCCTCCACAAAATGTTTAACAGGTCTCACCTCTTGGGCCTCCACAAAATGTTTAACAGGTCTCACCTCTTGGGCCTCCACATAATTTTTAAGAGGTCTCACCTCTTGGGCTTCCACAAAATGTTTAACAGGTCTCACCTCTTGGGCCTCCACACAATGTTTAACAGGTCTCACCTCTTGGGCTTCGACAAAATGTTTAACAGGTCTCACCTCTTGGGCCTCCACAAAATGTTTAACAGGTCTCACCTCTTGGGCCTCCACAAAATGTTTAACAGGTCTCACCTCTTGGGCTTCCACAAAATGTTTAACAGGTCTCACCTCTTGGGCCTCCACAAAATGTTTAACAGGTCTCACCTCTTGGGCCTCCAACAAAATGTTTAACAGGTCTCACCTCTTGGGCCTCCACAAAATGTTTAACAGGTCTCACCTCTTGGCTTCCACAAAATGTTTAACAGGTCTCACCTCTTGGGCCTCCACATAATTTTTAACACGTCTCACCTCTTGGGCCTCCACATAATTTTAACACGTCTCACCTCTTGGGCCTCCACATAATTTTTAACACGTCTCACCTCTTGGGCCTCCACAAAAATGTTTAACAGGTCTCACCTCTTGGGCCTCCACAAAATGTTTAACAGGTCTCACCTCTTGGGCCTCCACAAAATGTTTAACAGGTCTCACCTCTTGGGCCTCCACAAAATGTTTAACAGGTCTCACCTCTTGGGCCTCCACAAAATGTTTAACAGGTCTCACCTCTTGGGCCTCCACAAAATGTTTAACAGGTCTCACCTCTTGGGCTTCCACAAAATGTTTAACAGGTCTCACCTCTTGGGCCTCCACATAATTTTTAACAAGTCTCACCTCTTGGGCCTCCACATAATTTTTAAGAGGTCTCACCTCTTGGGCCTCCACAAAATTTTTAAGAGGTCTCACCTCTTGGGCCTCCACATAATTTTTAAGAGGTCTCACCTCTTGGTCCTGCACAAAATGTTTAAGAGGTCTCACCTCTTGGGCCTCCACATAATTTTTAACACGTCTCACCTCTTGGGCGTCCACATAATTTTTAACACGTCTCACCTCTTTGGGCCTCCACATAATTTTTAACAGGTCTCACCTCTTGGGCCTCCACATAATTTTTAAGAGGTCTCACCTCTTGGGCCTGCACAAAATGTTTAAGAGGTGTCACCTCTTGGGCCTCCACATAATTTTTAATACGTCTCACCTCTTGGGCCTCCACAAAATGTTTAACAGGTCTCACCTCTTGGGCCTCCACATAATTTTTAAGAGGTGTCACCTCTTGGGCCTCCACAAAATGTTTAAGAGGTCTCACCTCTTGGGCCTCCACATAATTTTTAACCGGTCTCACCTCTTGGGCCTCCACAAAATTTTTAACAGGTCTCACCTCTTGGGCCTCCACAAAATGTTTAAGAGGTGTCACCTCTTGGGCCTCCACATAATTTTTAATACGTCTCACCTCTTGGGCCTCCACAAAATGTTTAACAGGTCTCACCTCTTGGGCCTCCACATAATTTTTAAGAGGTGTCACCTCTTGGGCCTCCACAAAATGTTTAAGAGGTCTCACCTCTTGGGCCTCCACATAATTTTAACCGGTCTCACCTCTTGGGCCTCCACAAAATTTTTAACAGGTCTCACCTCTTGGGCCTCCACAAAATGTTTAAGAGGTGTCACCTCTTGGGCCTCCACATAATTTTTAATACGTCTCACCTCTTGGGCCTCCACAAAATGTTTAACAGGTCTCACCTCTTGGGCCTCCACATAATTTTTAACAGGTCACACCTCTTGGGCCTCCACATAATTTTTAAGAGGTCTCACCTCTTGGGCCTGCACAAAATGTTTAAGAGGTGTCACCTCTTGGGCCTCCACATAATTTTTAAGAGGTGTCACCTCTTGGGCCTCCACAAAATCTTTAAGAGGTCTCACCTCTTGGGCCTCCACATAATTTTTAAGAGGTCTCACCTCTTGGGCCTCCACAAAATGTTTAAGAGGTGTCACCTCTTGGGCCTCCACATAATTTTTAAGAGGTCTCACCTCTTGGGCCTCCACATAATTTTTAAGAGGTCTCACCTCTTGGGCCTCCACATAATTTTTAAGAGGTCTCACCTCTTTAGCCTCCACACAATTTTTAAGACGTCTCACCTCTTGGGCCTCCACAAAATTTTCCATGAGCCTCTGGCCAGCCCACGGCCTCTTCCTGCCTTTTGCGGTCCTACGCATCCCTCAACATCCCACTGCTTTACCTGCTAGACATGACACTGGGCCAGGTCGGGTCACTGACATCTCAAGCGCCAACAATTTGGGCATTTTAAGGCTTCTGCATGTGTTTGAGTTGTTTTTACATTTTAAAGAAGACATGTCTGACCACATTTCACACACACACACACACAATGACAATTAGGGGTGGGGTCTATTTGCTTTCCCCCTTGCCTATGCCATCTGTGGTTGTCATAGGCAACGTGATTTTAAGGGGTGCAGAATTTTATCTTCTTTTTTGTCTAGTTTGGCTTGGGGTCCATTGCAATGTTGAGGAAAGAAGGTTTCCTTGTATGGTCTCACTTTACAGAGAGGTTAGATTGTCTTTGGAGTGTATTGTTGAGAGGCTGTGATAGTGGCGTAATAGTGCGACTTGGGCGCGTTATATGCACCCAGACATGCTTCCCCTGCTGTCCCAGTTGCATTCCAGCAGTGTTGGCATCCTTTTCTGAGGTTTCAGGGTGGACTTGGTGACCTCCAAGTGGTCGAATTGAGATTTCCAAGTGGCGAGCATTTTTTTCCCATAGACTTTAATGGGATTCGATATTTGGTCGAATAGTCGAATTTCGCGGTCTATTCGAATCGAATTTCGAACTTTCGAATATTTCACTACTCGCTCATCTCTATTAATCAGACCTTATATCAGACCCCCAATGTTAATCAGACCTGAGATCAGACTTCCAATGTTACTTAGACCTCAGATCAGACCTCAGATCAGTCCCACTTGGGAGATCCAACACTCCTCCTGCTGTGCTGAGATCCAACATCGCACAGTGTGGGGTCACAGAGCACACAGAGCACACCTAAATCCTCATGCTGTACACAGGTTCTGCGCCGGCAGGAGAAGACCAGGGAGCAGTGAGTACAGAGCCAACACAAGGAGTGCTGCATTCACCTCTCCCCAGTCCTACTGTGATAATGAGCACTTCCATAATTTTAAGAAATCTGAAGCATGTCAATTTATGCTACAGTTCCCTGCAGATTTTACCCTTTGCAATGAGAGGGTAAAATCCACTGCCATTTCTGTTTTTTGCATCAGAATGCCAGCAAAAAACACAGCCGACATATCCACTGAATTTTCAGTCACATGTGGACAACCAGCAGGAGCAGAGAGACAAAATGCCACACTTCCCATCCATGTATGTATCTGTGTCTGGTCTTTCCTCCATAAGGCTGTGCCACCTGCTACATCTCCATTATATTACATTTATTTTAAAGTTTATCTTTTAAAGATAAAAAGAAAAAAATAAATGAGACATGCCACCTTCTTGTGTGCAAAACTGAAGCATACTTCCCACAGCTGGTTCCCAGCTCCTTTGCTCCCATCCTCGGCTACCTCACTCGGGTCCGCCGCTGACAACATTCGATCTGACGCCGCTGCAGTCAATCACTGACCACAGTGGTGACCTGCTCCCTGCTGGTTTGAGTGAAAAAGCCAGGAACCAGCGGTAGGGAGCAGGTTAGTCTAGTCTCCAGATCCAGTAGTGCCGGATGCAACTGGATTGCCCACCGAAAACTTTAATGAGGTCGAGTGGAGATCCGTCAAAACTGGCGAGAATTGGCCAGACAGAACCTGCTGCACGCTGTGATTTGTGTCCAGCCCATTCCCAGCATTCTCTGCTGGAACTGGCGGCCGGATCACCCCGCTGCAGATGTGAAACTGGCCTAAGTATTCTTCCGTTTTGCAGGTCCGGCCTGTTAAACTTCAAACTGGTTATAGCCGTATCTCTAGTTAATGTTGAATACCCCACAGTTCAAAAGCTGCTTTTCAGATTTGAACTAGTGATCTTCAATGCCTTATGAAAAGCCATCTCTGTGCAGGTTTTACCTTCGCTGGGCTGCTGTCCTCACTGACAGGTCTCTTGCAATATTCTCTGTCATCCACAGCAGGGCTTCAAAATGCAGTCGCTGTCTTAGCAACAAAGGTCACATACGGTTTCAATATGAAAAGGGTTCAAATCCTAAAGTACATGAATTCATAGCAATTTCATTGACTGAAACCATAGGCATCTGAACAAAAATGATTGTAATAAGATACAATCACAGAGTTACACTCTGCGGCCAAAGATATGTGCAGTTGCTTTTGCTGTCCTAGACATACTACTGATCCTTCTTGGATTTTCTTTACGCTGCTTTATGCTTATTTTTATTCCTGGAAAGTTGTTTTGGATGTGTTATATTCAAGATTAGTGACCAGATTTCTTCCGTTTTAGGGGAGACTACACATCAATCTGAAGAGTCTATCATTGTATTAACAAAGGCTAAGTAGATTTCTCCCAATCTGACCATATTCTGTTCACACCGCATTTTTTATACAGTTGGCAGTAAAAGTGTAGATGCATGCTATACAGTATCCATAGACTTCTATGGGCTAGATACATGTCCTTTAGCCTACAGGTTTCCATTTAAATTAAATTTTAGACCTCGCGTAAGTGGGGAGAATTCGCAGATAGCGGCACAACTAACTGTTGCGCCACCATCTATGCCTGAAATACAACTGATTTAGGCATATTTCTGATTCATAAACGACCCCCTATATGTTAATATGTTCCGTATATATACAGTGCCTTGCAAAAGTATTTGGCCCCCTGGAACTTTTCAACCTTTTGCCACATTTCAGGCTTCAAACAAAAAGATATAACATTTTAAATTTTTGGTGAAGAATCAACAACAAGTGGGTCACAATTGTGAAGTGGAACGAAATTTATTGGATCATTTAAACGTTTTTTGTAATAATAGAACTGAAAAGTTGGGCGTGCAAAATTATTCGGCCCATTTACTTTCAGTTCAGAAAGTTCCAGAAGTTCATTGAGGATCTCTGAATGATCCAATGTTGTCCTAAATGACTGATGAAGATAAATAGAATCCACCTGTGTGTAATCAAGTCTCTGTATAAATGCACCTGCTCTGTGATAGTCTCAGGGTTCTGCATAATGAAGACCAAGGAACACACCAGGCAGGTCCATTATACTGTTGTGGAGAAGTTTAAAGCCGGATTTGGATACCAAAAGATTTCCCAAGCTTTAACCATCCCAAGGAGCACTGTGCAAGCGATCATATTGAAATGGAAGGAGTATCAGACCACTGCAAATCTACCAAGACCCGGCCGTCCCTCTAAACTTTCATCTCAAACAAGGAGAAGACTGATCAGAGATGCAGCCAAGAGGCCCATGATCTCTCTGGATGAACTGCAGAGATCTACAGCTGAGGTGGGAGAGTCTGTCCATAGGACAACAATCAGTCGAACACTTCACAAATCTGGCCTTTATGGAAGAGTGGCAAGAAGAAAGCCATTTCTCAAAGATATCCATAAAAAGTCTTGTTTACAGTTTGCCACAAGCCACCTGGGAGACACACCAAACATGTGGAAGAAGGTGCTCTGGTCAGATGAAACCAAAATCCAACTTTTTGGAAACAATGCAAAACGATATGTTTGCCGTAAAAGCAACACAGCTCATCACCCTGAACACACCATCCCCACTGTCAAACATGGTGGTGGCAGCATCATGGTTTGGGCCTGCTTTTCATCAGCAGGGACAGGGAAGATGGTTAAAATTGATGGGAAAATGGATAGAGCCAAATACAGGACCATTCTGGGTGAAAACCTGTTGGAGGTTTTCAAAAGACCTGAGACTAGGACGGAGATTTATCTTCCAACAAGACAATGATCCCAAACATAAAGCAAAATCTACAATGGAATGGTTCAAAAATAAACCTATCCAGGTCTCAGAAATGGCCAAGTCAAAGTCCAGACCTGAATCCAATTGAGAATATGTGGAAAGAGCTGAAAACTGCTGTTCACAAATGCTCTCCATCAGTGGCGTACCGCCCATGGAGGCAGACCACGCCACTGCTATGGCGCCCCGGCACAGGAGGGGCCCGGAGTGCACGGGAGGCCCCGCCCCCTTTCTGCATCATTAAGATGCGTCCTGCCCTGCCTGCTCTCCGGGCCTCTCCTAGCCTGCTCACCTCCGCTCACCACAGGACCGCCCGGACGTTCCTGTGCGCTTCAGCTGGCCCCGCCTCCTCCCTCATGCCGCGCTGCTACTGAACGAGGAGGACCTGTACAGCGTGGCAAAGAGGGGAAAGAAGATCAAGGCCCCAGCCCCTTCCAGAGTGGCGTCGTAACTGTAAGTATTTATGTGTTTCATGTGTGTGTATGTATGTATGTGTGTGTATGTATGTCTGTGTGTGGGTATATGCATACACTGTGCCAGACAATATACATTATACCTCTACACTGTGTATATACTGTATATTGTACAGCGTGGCGCAGGGGTTATATTGTCTATCATGGTGTAACCGCCATGCATTTGTTGTACAGTATATATTATAATCCCTGTACCATGCTATACAATCTACAGTATAATCCATACACCATACTGTATAATATACAGTATAATCCATACACCATACTGTACTGTATACGGCATGGTGTATGGATTATACTGTATATTATACAGTATAATCCATACACCATGCCGTATAATCTACAGTATAATCCCTACACCATGCTGTATAGTATACAGTATAATCTCTACACCATGCTTTATAATATACAGTATAATCCCTACACCATGCTGTATAATATACAGTATAATCCCTACACCATGCTGTATAATATACAGTATAATCCGTACACCATGTTGTATAATCTACAATATAATCCGTACACCATGCTGTATAATATACAGTATAATCCGTACACCATGCTGTATAATATACAGTATAATCCATACACCATGCTGTATAATATACAGTATAATCCCTACACCATGCTGTATAGTATACAGTATAATCCCTACACCATGCTGTATAATATACAGTATAATATACACCATGTATAATACTATAATACACCATGCTGTATAATATACAGTATAATCCGTATATACCATGCCGTATAATCTACAGTATATAATCCATACACCATGCTGTATAGTATACAGTATAATCCCTACACCATGCTTATAATATACAGTATATATCCGTACACAATGCTGTATAGTATACAGTATAATCTGTACACCATGCTGCTTATAGTATACAGTATAATCCCTACACCATGCTGTATAGTATACAGTATAATCCCTACGCCATGCTGTATAATATACAGTATAATCCCTACACCATGCTGTATAATATACAGTATAATCCGTACACCATGCTGTATAATCTACAGTATAATCGGTACACCATGCGGTATAATATACAGTATAATCCATACACCATGCTGTATAGTATACAGTATAATCCCTACACCATGCTTTATAGTATACAGTATAATCCGTACACCATGCTGTATAGTATACAGTATAATCCGTACACCATGCTGTATAGTATACAGTATAATCCGTACACCATGCTGTATAGTATACAGTATAATCCGTACACCATGCTGTATAGTATACAGTATAATCCGTACACCATGCTGTATAGTATACAGTATAATCCGTACACCATGCTGTATAATATACAGTATAATCGCTACACCATGCTGTATAATATACAGTACTAGCAGAAAGACCCGGCTTCGCCTGGGTATATTTCATCTATTTCATTTAATGTTTCTGTGTGTCGTTGCAGAGAGAAAGTCAATGCAGCTGACAGAAATTGATTTTTACCTTCATTTTTTCAATCCCTATTGGCTGCGGAGTGGGAGGGGCATAGTTTAATGAGACGGGGGGGGGGGAGTTTAAGTCCTTCATTTCAGGGTGGCCTGAATTATAGGTTAATGCCATGGTAATTTGAGGAAACACAATGAGTAGCAGTGGAACAAAACATTGCTTTGCGCGGGTAAATTTAATCTATTTCATTTAATGTTTCTGTGTGTCGTTGCAGAGAGAAAGTCATCCTCCCTCCCATCCCTGCAGCTGACAGATGTTGATTTTTACCTTCAATTGTTCAATCTCCATTGGCTGCGGAGCGGGAGGGGTCATGGCCTGACTGAGTCGGGGGCGTGACGTTGCAAGACCTGGGGCGGGGTTTTAAGTCCTTCTTTTGATGGTGGCCAGAATTACAGGTCGATGCCATGGTAATTTATGAGGACACGCCATGGGTAACAGTGGAAGAAACCATTGCTTTGCACGGGTATATTTAATCTATTTCATTTAACGTTTCTGTATGTTGTTGCAGAAAGAAATCCAACTTCCCTCCCACCCCTGCAGCTGACAGAAGTTGATTTTTACCTTCATTTTTCAATCCCCGTTGGCTGCGGAGTGGGAGAGGCGTGGCCTGACAGAGTCGGAGCGTGGTTTCCCGAGATCTGGGGCGGGGGTCAGAGTGTCATGAATTACAGGTCGATGACATGGTAATTTATGGGGACCCGCAATGGGTAGCAGTGGAAAAAAAACATCTTTTATTAGTACTGAATGGTCGTAGTCTAAAATTAGTCAATTTCATCTACGATTTTTGTGTGTCGTTGCAAAGAGAAATTCACCCTCCCACCCCTGCAGCTGATTTTTTTCAATCCCTGTTGCCTGCGGAGTGGGAGGGGGCGTGGCCTGGAAGAGTTGGGGGTGTGGATTATCAAGATGCTTCGAACGGTTGTAGTCTGAAATTAGTCTATTTCATCTAAAATTTTGTGTGTCATTGCAGAGAGAGATTCACCCTCCCACCCCTGCAGCTGACAGAAGTTTATTTTTCCCTTCATTCTTTCAATCCCTGTTGGCTGCGGAGTGGGAGGGGGCATGACCTGACAGAGTTGGGGGTGTGGCTTAGCAAAGCGCTTCGTATAGGTGATTTAATCTATTTCATTTAATGTTTCTGTGTGTCGTTGCAGAATGGCTGCAGAGTGGGAGGGGGCGTGGTCTGACAGAGTTGGGGGCGTGACTTAGCAAGACAATTCGAACAGTTGTAGTCTATAATTAGTCTATTTTATCTAAAATTTTTTGTGTGTCGTTGCAGAGAGAAATTCACCCTCCCACCCCTGCACTTCGCATGGGTGGATTTAATCTATTTTATTTAATGTTTGTGTGTGTTGTTGCAGAAAGAAAGTCAACCTCCCACCCATCCCTGCAGCTGACAGAAGTTGATTTTTACCTTTATTTTTTCAATCTCTGTTGGCTGCGGAGTGAAAGGGGGTGTGGCCTGACAGAGTTGGGGGTGTGGCTTAGTGAGACCTGGGGCGGGGGTTTTAAGTACTTCTTTTAGGGTGGCCTGAATTAAAGGTCAATACCATGCTTATTTATGAGCCCACGCAATAGGCAGCAGTGGAGCAAAACATCTTTTATTACTACTGAACTGTAGTAATAGAAAAAAACATAAGTTATATTTATGGTAACCGGAATACCTTTAACAGTGTCAGTAAATAGAAATGGATGAGATCCTCAGCTGCTGATAATTACCTGGTTGTTATGGAAACCTGCCCTCCCTGTGTGGCTTTGCAGAGAATGGCAGTTGGAGTTTAAAACCAAAGCTCCCAGTTGTAATGTTGGCTAATGGAGATCATATTTTGGGAATATCTCGGGAACAGTACGTCCTAGAGAGATGAGACCTGGTCTAAAACCTTCCCGGACACCTGATGTACCTGTGTGCCGAATTTGGTTAAAATCGGTCCAGTAGTTTGGTCGCGCATAGAGAACAGACAGACAGACAGACAGAAACTCATTTTTATATTATTAAGAGATAATCCCTACACCATGCTGTATAATATACAGTATAATCCCTACACCATGCTGTATAATATACAGTATAATCCGTACACCATGCTGTATAATATAAAGTATAATCCATCCTTGTGGCTGCCCCCATTCAGTATAACGTCTCCTTAATTTAAAAAAATAAAAAATCATTAGCTCATGTATACATTTCTTTATTGGCAAATGGGGGTGTGGCATGGGAGGAGCCAGGGCAGCATGTGGGATGGGCCGGGGTAGTGGGCAGGGTTAGGGGCCCATTCAGATTCTTGCTATGGGGCACAATGATTTCTATGTACGCCCCTGCTCTCCATCCAACCTCAAAGAGCTTGAGCTGTTTTGCAAGGAAGAATGGGCAAGAATCTCAGTCTCTAGATGTGCAAAACTGATAGAGGCATACCCCAAGCGACTTGCAGCTGTAATCGCAGCAAAAGGCGGCGCAACAAAGTATTAATGCAAGGGGGCTGAATAATTTATGCACGCCCCACTTTTCACTTTTATTATTACAAAAACAGTTTAAATGATACAGTAAATTTCATTCCACTTCACAATTGTGACCCACTTGTTGTTGATTCTTCACCAAAAATTTAAAATGTTATATCTTTTTGTTTGAAGCCTGAAATGTGGCAAAAGGTTGAAAAGTTCCAGGGGGCCGAATACTTTCGCAAGGCACTGTATATAGTGCAGCAGGAAGTGAATTTTCCCATTCCGCCATACATTTACCGTGCGCTGGGAAGGGCATCCCTTTCTGACACCATTGGCTCCATGTGATGCGATTGAGGGGTGCAGATGGCTACTATGGCAGCCCGAGACTTTACAAAGGACACTGGGCCTGCCAGCTACCAAAGCCTATTAGGGCCAAACCCATGGGTCTCCTAGGCAAACTGTCAGTGGAAGGGCTCATGCACACGAGCGTGTGCAGGCCGTGCCCGTGCTGCGGGCCGCAAACTGCGGTCCGCAATATACAGGCACTCACCATGGGGCCACCACATGCGAATTGCGACCCATTCACTTGAATGGAGTCCTCGATCCGCATCCGAGGGTCCACACTGCAAAAAAGTAGTGCTTGCGCTACTTTTTTGCGGTGCGGAGGCACGGCCAGAAACACCACGGAAGCACACCATAGTGATTCCGTGGTGTTCCAATCCGTGCCTCCGCTACGCATCTCCCGGATTGCGGACCCATTGAAGTGAATGGGTCCGCGATCCGTGATGCGGGCTGCACACGGCCGGTGCCCGTGTATTGTGGATCCGCCGTATGCGGGCCGCAGCAGGGGCACGGCTGGCACATGCTCGTGTGCATGAGCCCTAATAGTGACAATTACATTGCATTACAACACATGTATTGTAAAGCACTGTAGAAGGGATCAGACCCTAAAAAGTTGAAGTCCCATAGTGAGACTAAAGTAAAAAAAAAAATGTTTTTTTTTATAAAAGTAAAAAAAATAAAAATTTCAAGTATAAAAAAAGTCCCTCTCCCGTCATTTAGCCATTTACTATTGTAAAACAATAGGGAAAAAAAGACATATTAGGTATTGCTGCATTTGTAACAACTGGCTCTCTAAAAATATCACATGATCTACTCTGTCAAGGGAATGGCGTACAAAATAATAAATAAAAAATCTATGCCAGAACAGCCAATTTTTGGTCATATTGCCTCCCAAAAAAACCTATCTACCAAAACGGTACTAATGTAAACATCACCTCATCCCACAAAAAATAAGCCCTCACATAAGACCATCACCAGAATGACGATACATTTTTTCAAAAATATTTTATTGTGTAAAACAAAACAAAAAAATAATAATGAAACATATTTGGTATCGCCACATCTGTAACAACTGGCTCTATAAAAATATCACATGATCTACCCTGTAAGGTGAATGCCGTAAAAATAATAAAAACTAGGCCAGAACAGCCATTTGTTACCATACCACCTCCCAAAAACAAATCATGCAATTTTATATACCCCAAAATGCTACCAATAAAAATGTCACCTCATCCTGTAAAAAGCCGGACTATCGCAAGAAAAAAAATATGACTCCCAGAAAAGTTTTTTAAAACATGCTGTAATTGTGTTAAAGTAGCAAAAGTTTAAAAAAAAACATATAAAACTGACAACTCTGTTATTGTACTGACCAGCAGAATAAAGTTAACATCACATTCGTGTACACTATAATAACAAAACCCTAAAAGCAATGGTGGAATTGTTGCCTTTTCTTTATCCTGTTATGCAGAAAGCATAATGAAAATGATCAAAAAAACATATGGTTCTAATAAAATAGCTGTACTGGCACCACAGAGGCTATTTAAAAGCAGCATGGCACCTATAAACCAATGTATCAAAATCTGCTATGCAAAAGCTAAAAGGTGACCTTTCTCGTCTAAACCCTGCACCGTACCCAAACAGCGGTTTATATCCATGTTTATTAATTCTACAAAATACCTGTGGCATCAAAATGCTCACTCCTCCCATCAATACCTTGATGGACAGAGTTTCTAAAATTGAGTCACTTCTTCGGGGTTCCATTTATTATTTCACCCCAGAGCCTTTACAGTTGCACAAATAGTGTAAATCAGCACAATGCACATCAAAATGCACATGGTGCATTTTTACTTCAGTGCCCTCTCATACTTGTAAAATAGGGCAAGATTTAGGATGTTTCTAAAAAAAAGAAAAAAGGGTTTACTCAGGGGCAGACTAGCCATAGATCCTGGCCTTTGTCAGCCAATGACTGGCACAGGGCAGAGGCATCGGAGTAGCGGTTAGACAGGTGACTCTCAAAGAAAAAAAAGGGAAATTTCAGTCAGCACATCCCAGTGCGCAGGTGCACGTTGCTATGGCTAAATGCACAAGGAAAGGAAAATACATACAATGCAACGGCACACTGCTAACCAGATAAAGCATGTTAGGTTCCCGTTCTACAGAGATCACCTTGACGATTTGGTGGACGGGCCCAGATAATTTTGTACAAAATATATTTGCCAAGAATCTCTAATTTACTAAACAAGCATAGCATTAGCTCCAGAATACTTCATATCTCTATGGCATTTTGTGCTTTATCTAGATAGGTGACTCTGCTTGATGCATTGAGAATAGATTGGAGAGGGGAGAGTCTGGTGAGGTGGAGGCCAAATAGTACAGTACAGTAATCAAGGCGGGAATGGGTCAGGGCTATAATGAGAGTTTTTGTTGTTTCCATACTGAGAAAGGGGCAGATTCTAGAGATGTTTTTGAGGTGCAGGCGACAGAGACTGAATATAGAGGGTGTCAAACGTCATACCGAGACAGCGGGTGTGCTGCCTAGGAGTGATGATGGTGTCACACACTGAGAGGGAGATATCAGATTTTGGTAGGTTAGTAGATGGAGAGAACACAAGAAGTTCAGTTTATGACCACATAGGGGTATTGTCGTACTTGGACAAAATTATGTAACCAAATTTGGGGTGCTTTTCTCCAATTACCACTATTGGAAATGAAACATTTAAAGCTAATGCTACATATAATTTAAATAAAGTATAATTGTTCATTTCATGTCCCAATTTAAAAACAAATTCTATAGAACACCTTTGGGATCAATTCAATCACTATACCCCTAGCTTCCAACCACATAAAGGGTGTTGCTGTATTCAGGAGAAAATAGGTATGAGGTGCTTTTTCTCTTATTACTTTGTCTGTTTGTTAATTTGTTTACTTTTGTTATAATGGTGTATGTAGGGCTTTACAGGGTGTATTAGGGCAGGTTGGTGGTCAGGGCGCCTCCACCATCAGGAAGTATCCCCTGGCCTCAGGATTAGCATTTAGGGTGTAATAGAGTCAGATATCTTACACACACACCCCCTCCGCCTGTCTTTACACTCCTGGTTTGAGATATATGTGATGTATGCTATTTAGCAATTTTAATGTATTCGAATTAAAAGTTAATTTTTAGGAGATATGCTCTTTTTCTATATGCTTTTTCTCTTATTACCCCTTGTGAAAATGAAATATTTGGGGCTAAAGCAACGTTTTATAGGAACAAATGTAATTTTCACAGCCAAGTGTTTCTAAATTCTATACCCCACTTGGTAAATTCCTTTCTAAAATCAGCGTTCAATAATCTGATGAGTGTAGTTTCTAAAATGGGCGGCTTCTATATGGTAAACCCCTCAAAGTCAGTTCAGAACTGAAGTGATCCAAAAAGTCGGTTTTGGAAATTTTCTTGAAAATCTGAAAAACTGGTTCTAAAATTCTAAGCCTTCTAACATCCTATAAAAATAGAATTTTACAAAATGATGCCTATATAAACTAGAAATACGGTGTATGCATATTAATAACTAGTTGGGAGGTATCACTGTGTCAGAGAAAATTTGGTAAAACATATCAACCCAAATTTACTATTATCATGAAGTACAATGTGTCATGAAACAGCAATCTCAGAATCATTTGGATAAGTACTCATTTGGATAAGTAAGGCCTCATTCACATTTGCGTTTGTGGATCCAGCAGGCTGTTCTGGCAAAGAGCAGCCTGCTGGATCTTATGGATCCAGCAGTGAAGTAGAGGATCTGGCAACGGCAGGCTGCTCTGTGCCACAACAGCTTGCCAGGTCCACAAACGGAGATATGAACGAGGTTCATATCACCACATAAAATGACACACATCAGATTTGCAAAATGGGGAAGTGGAAGGTGAAACCTGCCAGTGTGTGGAAGGGGTAAAAGGGTACATCATTAAAAAAAATTGTTAAAGGGCCAGTTAGGGGCCAGTTGTTCCATTATGCAAAATACGGAATGCACACAGACGTCATTCGTATTTTTTGTGGATCCGTTTTTTTCATACGGTCGTGTGCATGAGGTCTAAAAGTGAGGGAGAGATGTGATGAAATGACCAGGCTCTCCTAGTCATGTCTCCCACCATCAGTTGAATGCTTCTTGCAGAAGATGTGGACAGGAGGGGACCCCACTGACTTTTATGGGAGAATTTTAGGCATGCTTTATGACATGTGCAGAGGTCAGGAAGGAGCAGATAAGCTGTGATATCACCTATTATGAATGGTGGATCTTTTCATCTATATAGATGTGTTACTTGTCATTGTAATTCTGCTGTGGTGATAATGATAATGTTCACTGAAAAGTTACTTGTGCAGAACAGGAAATCATGACCTATTATTAGTCCTAGTGGCCAGTGTGAAAGTTGCAGGATTATATACATTTTTAAATATAGTGACATGGAAAAAAAAAAAAAAGTGTAACATAAAACGTGAATTAAACAATAGGTCAATTTCTGACATATTCCCTTTAAAGAGTAACTAAATTTTTTGTTAACTTTTTGGTAAAATGTCCATAATGCCCTAATAATACCCTTTAAAATATACTTGATTAATGGATTTTTAATTTTTAATAGACTTTTCCGCTGTGTACAGAGTACAGGCTCTACAGTTTATCAATGGGGCCACAGCACAGTGAATACGGGCAGGAGCAGCAATAAAGCTGACATGCAGGACCCTTAGCTTAGCGAAGCAGGCACAGACAGGATCCCGCTTGCCTAATCCTGGCATAGCACATGGTTACAGGTACCATATGCCAGGATTTAGTAAACCTCTGGGGAGGGGGAACACAGGCAGGAGGAGCAATGTGTGCTACTGCCCGTACTCCGTGGCGCCATTGATAAACTGTAGACTCCATACACCGCTGAGATGTAAGAGATGTACAGAAAAGAGAATTTTAAGCGCACAAGGAAAGGTGCACTTGGGGGGGGGGTACTCTATTAAAGGGGTACTCTCATCTTAGACAATGGGAGCATATCACTAGGATATGCGCCCATTGTCTTATAGGTGCAGGTCCCACTGCTGACCGGCACCTATATGCGCTCATAGAAATGAATGGGAGCTCTGTTATGTCTGCCTTGTAGTGATTTGTAAAGTGGCAGGACTATGTTCTCATCACGGGCATCTATGTCTCTTTTGATGCAACCAATTATCTTATTGGCCTTGGCAGCAGCTGCCTGACACTGGTTTCTACAGCTTCGTTTGTTGCCCACTAAAATTCCTAGGTCCTTTTCCATGTCAGTGTTACCCAGTGTTTTACCATTTAGTATGTACTGGTGACTTGCATTATTCCTTCCCATGTGCATAACCTTACATTTGTCAGTGTTATACCTCATCTGCCACTTCTCTGCCCAAGCCTTCAATCTATCCAGATCCATCTGTAGCAGCGTACTGTCTACTGTCTTGATATTTTACTGTGCAAACTTTCTACAAGATCATTAATAAATATATTGAAGAGAATAGGGCACAATACTGTCCCCTGTGGTACTCCACTAGTGACAATGACCTAATCTGAGTATGTACCGTTAATAACCACCCTCTGTTTTCTATCACCGAGCCAGTTAGGCTACTTTCACACTAGCGTTTCTTTATTCCGGTATTGAGCTCCATCATAGGGGCTCAATACCGGAAAAAAACGCTTCAGTTTTGTCCCCATTCATTGTCAATGGGGACAAAACTGAACTGAAGACAACGGAATACTCCTGAAAGCATTCCGTTCCGTCTTCAGACCGGAGAACAAACCGCAACATGCTGCGGTTTGCTCTCCGGTCCAGGCATCTGCACCAAGACGGATCCGGAATGACCCCCAATGCAAGTCAATGGGGACGGATCCGTTTGGTGTGACACACCAGTAATCCGGATCTGTCCTCCATTGACTTGCAATGGGGGGTCATTCCGGATCCGGCTACAGAGATACATACAGACAGACATACATACATACATACATGCACACACATACACACAAACACATACATACTCACATACTCCAGCCAGGGACGCCGGCAGCACGTCTTCACGCGCCTCCTGCGCGCAGGTATGACGTTTCCCCACTGCGCCCAGCAGAGGGCGCTGTGGGGAATCGTCATCACTGTGCGCAGGAGGCGCGTGAAGACGTGCTGCCGGCGTCCCTGGCTGGAGTATGTAAGTATGTATGTGTATGTGTATGTTTGTCTGTGTCTTGTCCCAATGTCTATGTCAACATGTGTGGGGCCGGAGCGCTGCTCCGGCTCCAAACATGTATCAGCGGCTGTACGGATCCGTCGGCACCCTTTAGGTGCCGGATCCGTGCTGCCGCTAGTGTGAAAGAGGCCTTACTTACCCACATACAGACATTTTCTCCCAGGTCAAGCATTCTCATTTTATATACTAACCTTTTATGCGGTACAGTGTCAAATGCTTTGGAGAAGTCCAGATATACGACATCCATTGATTCGCCGCGGTCAAGTCTAGAACTTACCTTCTCATAGAAACTGATTAAATTGGTTTGACATGACCGATCCCTCATGAAGCCATGCTCATATGGAGTTATTTGCTTATTTTCATTGAGGTACTCCAAGATAGCATCTCTTAGAAAACCTTCAAACAGTTTACCCACGACAGATGTTAAACTTACCGGCCTATAGTTTCCAGGCTCTGTTTTTGGACGCTTTTTGAATATTGCCACCACATTTGCTATGCGCCAATCCTGTGGAAAACTACCTGTCAATATAGAGTCCACTACAAAAACAGTTAACTAAAATTACCTAAAACAGAGTAATAATCTACGCTAATGATACTGAGTTAAAGGGAACCTGTCATCAACTTTGTGCTGCCCATACTAATGGCAGAATAAAGTAGAGACAGGTGAGTTGATTTTAGAGGTCGGTCATTTATAAGTTAAAAGTAAGTGGTTGCCGAGAACCAACATCACAATCATTGCAGACTAGGCCTGGAAAAGAGTCCCAGCCACCTGAGAAGAGTTATGGTTATTCATGAATTCCAGCTCTCTCTGCCGACCTGCTCATGATTGACAGGCTTCTACCTGGATTTTTCCCGTTCTGTCCAGGAGACAACTCCCAATAATCAGCAGATGGGCAAAGAGAGTAGAATATTAGGAATAACCATGACTCTTCTCAGGTAGATTTGACTCTTTTCAAGGTCTGTACTGCAATGATTATGATGCTGGTTCTCAGCAACCACTAACTTTTAGTTGAAATCAGTGCGTCTGTCACTAATTTATGATGCCCTCAGTGAGGTCAGCATAAAGTTGATGACAGGTTCCCTTTAATACTGTAGCTATAGTGCTCCAATAATATCTATATTAGCTGTCTCCATTTGTAGAGAGGTGGCAGCTGACCGCACCAGATTATTACAGCTCATTACTGCTTCATCCCACACTACTGTAGTGTTGATCAGCCGGTACTTTATACAAGAAGGATGGAAATCCACAAAGATAGACTAGACAACCTTTCCCAAAACTTTCCATTGGGGGTGGTTTTCCTGGTTTCTTTTTATGGGGTCTGATCTGTTTATTTTTTAATGCAAAATGTACAGTACTCACTATTCCTGATCACACAATCACGTAATTAAGAAAAATGCACCTAAGGTCTATTTCATTCAGCCCATAATACAAACATATTATAGGGTCTGTATTGTACTGCATCAGCTCCAGGTAATCTAATTAGACTCTTCAGCTCCAGGTAACCTAATATCTGTAGTGGTATATGTGAAAGGAGTTATACCATGATTAAAGTAAAAAAAATGAAAATTAGACATAGATTTTCATGTATAATACAATTTCTAACAAAGCTAGAACCAGCCCTGTGCCTCATATGGATTCTGAAACCTCCCTATTCATTGTTCCAATTCCTCTGCTAGATTTATTTCAGGCTGGCATCTCAGAGGGTGTGCACTTTCTGCTGTAGCTCTTTCACTGTAACAGAATATATGGCTGGGGGCAGTTGAACATTTTAACTTTGCGAGTGATCTCCTCAATGAGGTGAAGAAAAACGGAAAAAAACAAACAGCAGGCGGCGCTATACAGATACATTTTATTAAATAACTTATCGGCTATAGTAAGTTTTTAATAACATCCAATTACAAAAGTATTCAGATCATGGTGCTGGTTTGAAAAACGTAGAATGTATTTTTGTGGCACAACCCCTTCAAATTCAGTAGAACCTTGTGATATAATACGAACCCTAACATGCATCTGTATTATGGCCAGGTTAGACCAAGTTCACACTTCAGTTATTTGGTCAGTTATTTCCATCAGTTATTGCGAGCCAAAACCAGGAGTGAAGCCTACTCAGAGAGAAGGTATACTGGAAAGATTTGCACCTGTTTATACCCACACGTGGTTTTGGCTCACAATAAGGCTACATTCACAAGACCGTATGTGGTCCGCAAAACACATATACTGGCCGTGTGCATTAGGCATTTTGCGGAAGGCACATGGTTGGCCCTATGATAGAATAGGACATGCTCTATCTTTTCTGCACGCGGTCCGCATCTTTCGAAATGAAATGAATGGGTCCGCACCCGTTCCACAAAATTGCAGAACAGATGCGGACCCAGAACTACGGTCATGTAAATGCACCCTTACTGATGGAAATTACTGATCAAATAACTGAAGTGTGAACTAGGCACTAGGTCTAAGTTCTGATCTGATCCTACAAAGTCAGAAAATACATAGCTATTAATCACAGACACTGCCATTTTCTATAATTATCTTTCCTTTCCATATCTATCTGGCCCAGACCGATATGATAAGGTCCGTGGACAAATGCAGAGTTTGGCCCTCCATCACCAGCGTCCATAAATACACAATTTTCCCCATCGTGTAATACAGCCATCTGGCTGCTATCACTAAGGCCTCATGCACACAAACGTATTTTGTTTCCGCGTCCATTCCGTTTTTTTTGCAGATAGGATGGGGACCCATTCATTTCAATGGGTCAGCAAAAAATGCAGACAGCACACCGTGTGCTATCTGCATCAGTATGTCCGTTCCGTAGCCCCGCAAACAAAATAGAACATGTCCTATTCTTGTCTGTTTTGCGGACAAGTATAGGCATTGTTACAATGGATTGCAAAACACATACGGTCGTGTGCATGTAGCCTAAGGCTTCATTCACACGACCATATTTTGTTTCCGTGTCCGTTCCATTTTTTTGTTGCGGACCGTATGCGGAACCATTCATTTCAATGGTCCGCAAAAAAACGGGAGGTACTCCGTGTGCACTCCGTTTCCGTATGTCTGTATTTCTGTTCCGCAAAAAAATAGAACATGTCCTATTCTTGTCCGTTTTGCTGACAAGGATAGGCATTGTTACAAAGGATCCGCGAATAAAACGGAAACACGGATGCCATACGGAACGTCGTCCGTTTTTTTTGCAGACCGCAAAACACATACAGACGTGTGAATGAAGCCTAATATTGTGCCTTCTGTAGACTTGGGTTCCCATATCTGTACCTGTGCAGCCCAATTCCCCCAAATTCTATACTTCAGATATACTGGTGCCCGAGAATGTGGATGATGATAAAAGCAGGGGTGTAATTATAAAATAATGGGTCCCTTATCAAACTTTTAAATGCTCCATATCTCAAACCACAATATTCATTCACACAAAATTAATTTACATCTGAGACCAGACCTTTAATTTAATCTAAATTAAATTTAGACCTCAAACTAGACCCCTATAAAGATACCAGATCAGAACAAAATTCTCCAACATCTAAATCACCCATTTGAAAAAGTAACTGACCTTTGATAAGTGTTTGAACCACATAGGCAGCAATAATTGGACTAAAACACTTACTATAATGCGATATCAGGCTTTCACATTGATATTAATGAAGTCTGGGTCACTAATAGTCTTTAATTCAGACATCTTGCAAGATATTGCTTATTTCACGTCTTGCATTTCCTTTGGGTTCAAGTCAGGACATTCACTCTGTCCAACTTTCTTTTCAACTAGTTTGGTTTTTTATGTTTTGGATCACACTCTTGTTTCACTCAATTATTCTGCAGCTTCAGCTTCCAGACATTTGACAAGACATATTTCTTTTCACTTCTTTTGCAACAGCGTAGAATTCATGGATCATTCAATATTGACAAGTTGTATGGTCTTGAGGCAGCAAAACATCCCTTCACCATCATACTACTAGCAGCACAATGTTTGCATGATCTACTTACTGTGGAATAAAGTATTTGCCTTAGAGGGATCAGAGATATCTATAAAATTCCGTCTTTACTCCGTATCCTTAGAACATCATTACTATATTTGTGGATCTTTCTGCTGAAATCTTACTCTTAAATAATTGACCTAACTATCAGCTAGAGGCTGGAATAGAATCTGTAAGTTAAGTGTATTGCACATAGGGTCACATAGACCCTTTAGATAGCCCTAAGGTAATGACATCTGCTAACAGGAACCTTTAAAGGGGTTTTCAGAGATTCCGATATTTATGATCTATCCTCAGCAAAGGTCATCCATATCAGATCATTGGGGGTCCAACAACGGTTACATGCCGATCAGCACTGCAGCCTTCTTGCAGCTTACCAGGCCCTCACCATCCATTGTGGTTGCACTTGCTCTTGCAACACAGCCCCATTTACTTAAACATGACGTCAATGGCCTAGGAAGAGCACCTAGATGAGCTGCGTAGGCTCTTCAAACAGCTGATCGGTAACCTGCTGATCTGATATCTATGAGCTATCCTGAGGATAGGTCATCAATATCTGAATCTCTGAAAACTTCTTTAAATATATGTACATTATAGTTTTTATATGTTAATTAGTTAATCACAATTCTGTAAGAGGACACTCAAAAAGGACAAGGGAAGGCTGCAGAGGGCGCTACATGGTGTGAGAAGTTAAGAGTACACAAACATTTTAATGCCAAGCATCAGATAAGTTGGGCCTACATGATGGGCTGAGCCTAAAGGTGGCCATACACATTCGTTTAACCCTTTCACGACCGGAGGTTTTTTCGGTTCTGCATTTTCGTTTTGCGCTCCCTGCCTTCAAACAGCCATAACTGTTTTATTTTTCTGTTCACATAGCTGTATGAGGGCTTGTTTTTTGCGGGACAAGTTGTACTTTCCAACGCCACCATTTAATATTACATATGGTGTAGTGGGAAGCGGGAAAAAAATTCCAAATGGGGTGAAATTGCAAGAAAACAGCTATTCCGCTACAGTTCTACGGGTTTCTTATTTAAAGCGTTCGATGTGCATTAAAACTGACCGGTTACTTTCATTCTACTGGTCAGTACGAATCCGGCAATACCTAATATGTATAGTTTTTCCTGCGTTTAGATGGTGATAAAATAATTAGAAAGTTGCCCTTTTTTTTTCCCTTGTCATATCTTGACCCCTATAACTTTTTGGTATTTATGTGTACAGAGCTGTATGGGGGCTCATTTTTTGCGGGGCGGTCTGAAGTTTTTATTGATACCATTCTGGGGTGTGTATGACTTTTTGATCACTTTTTATTTAATTTAAAAAAAAAAAAAAAGAGACAAAAAAATGCGAATCGCCATTTGGACGCTTTTTTCCGCCACACAATTCGCCGTATTGAAATTTTTTTTTATATTTTAAAAGTACGGGCGTTTTCGGTCACGGTGATACCCATGATGTCTATATTTATTGTTATTTAGGTATTTATTTTTTACTTATACGGAAAGGGGGGTGATTTGAACTTTTATATCTTTTTTATTTTTTATATATTTTTTAACATTTTTTTTAATTTTTCTGTGATTATTTTAAAGCTCAAACATCATCTGATCTATTGTGTTTAGTTTTTTTTCTTTATGAGCAATCATGGATTTACTAGATGCAGTTAAATCCATGAATTGCTCATTTCTTATCCTGGCCTGCCATCTAGTGGCCAGAATAAGAATTGCAGTTTGAAAACTGTAATCCTCACCAGCGAGGATTACAGTTTTCATATGGTGTACAGACACCCCGATTGGCCAATCGGGGCGTCTGTACACCACCCGTGGGCTTCCGGGTTCAGACGCATCCTGATGCCGTGATCACGTGTGATCACGGCATCAGTAAGGCCCTGGAAGTCGCCGCCCATGGAGGTGAGAAGCGGCAAGTCTCTGCTGTTAGAAACAGCAGAGACTTGCCGGCCATGACGCCCGCCGCACCCGCGAGCGGGCTTCATGTCCCCGCACCGCCCGCGCGCCGTACATGTACGGCGGCGGTCGGGAAGGGGTTAAAGTTGATCAAAACAGACAACCAAAATGAACTGACATGACAAACAGAAAGCATTTAAATCACTAAAACAGGAGGGGAGCGAGGAAGCATTGAAAAACTATAAGGAAAAAAATAGACTATGTAAAAGACAAATAAAAACAGCCAAACTAGAGACCGAGAGATTAATCGCCAAAGAGAGTAAAACTAACCCTAAAATGTTCTTTAATTATATAAATGGTAAAAAGTATAAACCTGAAGGTGTCGGCCCCTTACAGAGTAATGAGGGGGGAGTTGCAGAGAGCGATGAGGAGAAAGCAAAGCTACTAAATATCTTTTTCTCCACTGTATTCACTGAGGAAAATAAACTGTCAGATGAAATGCAGAATATAAAAGTAAATTCCCCATTAAAAATGCCCCATCTGACCAGATGGCATACACCCCCGTATCCTAAGAGAATTAAGTAATGTCATCGCCAGACCCTTATTTCTGATATTTAAGGACTTTATACTGACAGGGAGTGCTCCACAGGATTGGCGCATAGCAAATGTGGTGCCAATATTCAAAAAGGGTCCAAAAACAGAGCCCGGGAACTATAGGCCGGTAAGTTTAACATCTGTCGTGGGTAAACTGTTTGAGGGTTTTCTAAGAGATGCTATCTTGGAGTACCTCAATGAAATAAGCAAATAACTCCATATCAGCATGGCTTCATGAGGGATTGGTCATGTCAAACCAATTTAATCAGTTTCTATGAGGAGGTAAGTTCTAGAATGGACTGCGGCGAATCAATGGATGTCGTATATCTGGACTTCTCCAAAGCATTTGACACGGTACCACATAAAAGGTTAGTATATAAAATGAGAATGCTTGGCCTGGGAGAAAATGTCTGTATGTGGGTAAGTAACTGGCTCAGTGATAGAAAACAGAGGGTGGTTATTAACGGCACATATTCAGATTGGGTCACTGTCACTAGTGGGGTACCACAGGGGTCAGTATTGGGCCCTATTCTCTTCAATATATTTATTAATGATCTTGTAGAAGGCTTGCACAGTAAAATATAAATTTTTGCAGATGACACTAAACTGTGTAAAGTAATTAACACAGAAGAGGACAGTACACTGCTACAGATGGATGTGGATAGACTGGAGGCTTGGGCAGAGAAGTGGCAGATGAGGTTTAACACTGACAAATGTAAGGTTATGCATATGGGAAGGAATAATGCAAGTCACCAGTACATACTAAATGGTAAAATATTGGGTAATTCTGACATGGAAAAGGACCTAGGAATTTTAGTGAACAGGAAACTAAGCTGTATAAACCAGTGTCAGACAGCTGCTGCCAAGGC
This sequence comes from Rhinella marina, assembly GCA_900303285.1. Taxonomy (NCBI): domain Eukaryota; kingdom Metazoa; phylum Chordata; class Amphibia; order Anura; family Bufonidae; genus Rhinella; species Rhinella marina. The sequence continues at coordinate 25,149 of ONZH01013819.1, forward strand.
CAATAAGATAATGGGTTGCATCAAAAGAGGCATAGATGCCCGTGATGAGAACATAGTCCTGCCACTTTACAAATCACTAGTCAGACCACACATGGAGTACTGTGTACAGTCTGGGCTCCTGTGAACAAGGCAGACATAGCAGAGCTGGAGAGGGTTCAGAGGAGGGCAACTAAAGTAATAACTGGAATGGGTGGACTACAGTACCCAGAAAGATTATCAAAATTAGGCTTATTCACTTTAGAAAAAAGACGACTGAGGGGAGATCTAATAACTATTCTATCACTGAAATGTACAGATATATTGGTAGGGAAAGTAGGTATAAGCCAAAAGTGTATATGCAAAATTCCCAATTAAAACTTAACATTTATTTAGATAAACATAAAACTCCTTACTACCCACTGTGCGACATACATACATATAAATAACAAAGCTATCTCCAGAGTATATATATGATTGCAAATATGCACTTGTACTTTCAATAGGTAAGTATGCAATCTTTTTGAGGATTTATGCCTCAATAACTCACGGTTCAGATGACCACAAATGATATCACTGGACAGGAGCCACGGAAGTGAGGTCGGGTCAAAGGGCAACTTCTGTCCCTGTTGTGTCCCTCGGACTACACCTGCCTACAAGCGGAGCACCCGCCCCGAAAGGGGCGACCCCACTTCTCGGTGGCTAAACCCTTACTGTCCCTGATACAGCCCCTGGAGATTAGTTGTCCTTGAATCTAAAATTCAGTCTCGACGCGTTTCTCCCATGGCGTTGTAGGCCATAGGTTCATCAGGAGACTTTTGGCAGGATTAAACCAAGAGGACTATAGGTAATGTGGCACCCAGATGATAAAAAGCGAGTTTAGTTTACAAACTGCACATCTATAAATACCTGTGCCGGTAAAGCATGTTACTGCGCGCCAAAAGAATCAGCCAGTGCCGCGTGTAAACGCCCGATACGTCACTTCCGGTATTTGGAACGCAAACCGGAAGTGCGTATATTATAGAAGGCTAATCCAGGAAGCAACAGCCGATAATGAATACAGAAAGCCGGAGATGACGTATCGGTTCGATTCTTCATTATACCAGACCCTAACCAAGGAGTAAATAGATACTAAACAAAAACGTAGAGCATTTACATTAATTACAGTAATATCTATGCTGGCTAATTACGATCATGTAGAGGATTCATACATCTCCGTAGAATGGGGCCGGAAGTACAATGCGTTCCACGCTGGAACGCATAAAGAATCATATAGGCACGAGGATTAACATGATTCATAGAACTATCACAATGAAAAACAACAATGATCTAGGTATACCGATATATCATTTATAATAGTATTAATAGATGAAACATGTCAAAATCTTATTTTTAAGAAATAATGCTAAACCTGTACAGGAACAATGATCTAATAACTATGTATAAATATATCAGAGGTCAGTACAGAGCTCTCCCATCATCTATTTATCCCCAGGACTGTGATGAGGGGACATCCTCTGCGTCTGGAGGAAAGAAGGTTTGTTCAAAAACATAGAAGAGGATTCTTTACGGTAAGAGCAATGAGACTATGGAACTCTCTGCCTGAGGAGGTGGTGATGGTAAGTTCACTAAAGGAGTTCAAGAGGGGCCTGGATGTATTTCTAGAGTGTAATAATATTACAGGTTATAGTTACTAGAGATGGGTCGTTGATCCGGGGAGTAATTCTGATTGCCTGATTGGAGTCGGGAAGGAATTTTTTTCCCTACAGTGGGGAAAATTGGCTTCTACCTCACAGGGTTTTTTTGCCTTCCTCTGGATCAACTTGTAGGAAAACAGGCCGAACTGGATGGACAGAAGTCTTTTTTCAGCCTTATAAACTATGTTACTATGTTTTGTTGGGTGAAATGTAACAATGAATGATTGTTTTACCGACCAATGACAGACTATTAGAATTTGAAAAGACTAAAATTTGTATAGCCGCGTCTGCAAAACAGATGATCACCAAATGTTTGTTCAAGTTCAACCATCAACCGACTTCCATCGAATGTGTATGGTTCCTGACAATCTGTGCTTACAGGATCTTAAAATGTAAATCTAGTACAGATAACATAATTTTTTTTTTGAGTACCTTTAAGAAGTATGAGTTTACAGCACAAGCTTTTGTATCTTGTAAGAATCAAATCAGAAAATGGCAGAAATTACATGGCACAGAAGAGCCTATAGACACCCAATTTTTTGAGTAGCATTTTGTACATACTGTATTGTACATATTAAGTAACCAGGCACATAACTGCTCTTGGGACCCAAATCAAAATCTGTAAAACCACCTATTGGTGTCTTTACAATGTGACAGAAATGACTTAAGGGGTCATTTTTGCACTCATGTTATAGATGGAAATCTCAAACTAATCGCAGGTCTAATGACCCAAATGAACAGAACTATGGAGAAATATGATGCTATTCATTTGGGTTGGGATTGGCACCCATTAAACTTATGCTGTTTGTTAAAAGATTCTTTTTTTAGATGTTCTCAATAACTAGCCTTTCCAGTATACATTGTGAATTTTTTTTATATTTATTATATACAAATGTTATGTGGTTCACAGGAAAAATACATTAAAGTTTAAAATACTACACTTTAACAGTTACAAAAGACAATCACAGTTGCAAGACTGACCTTAACTTTTGTCAGATGGCAAGCTATATAAATCCAATATCCTCCATAATCAATTCCAGTTGCATAGGTTTGATATGAATATATAAAAGTGGTGTTGTCACAAACTAAATGTTTTGACACAGATTTCAAGAAAGCAGTAAATCGTACATGGAGTTATTTAATTGCTGATAACAACAGCATCAGTGACATAATCTGCCTGTTGGCCATGTTATTTCCAAAAAAACTTTTGACAAACTGTCACACAAGCTGGCCATCAAATGTGTCGCTCTTTTAAGGGAGCATCTAAAAAGCCCAAGGACATTTTGTGGGCTTTACATATTACTTTACATTTGTAAAATGATGATAAATATGTTATGACTTTGTCTTTACTGGCAGGGATTTAGGCTCTGTTCACATCTGTGTCATAGCTTACATTAGAAAACACAAACCACATTACATGATGGACACCTGTGGCACCATTATAAATCAGGGTCCACTGGGGTCAGCTGAGATGTCCATCTTTACACTGGAGAAATAGCACCACATGCAGCCTTATTTGTTCCATCAAATATGATGGAACCTCTGATACAAGATGTAAACAGAACCTTAATAACTGATATCAAGCGACTAGACATGTAAATTTCACATATCAATAACAAAAAGTGATATTTGAAACAAAGTAATATAAACGTGATATTTCACATTTATATCTTTAACAATGGATCTCACCTCATCTGCCTGTAAGGAGGAAATTGTTCCTTAAAGGGGTTGGCTCTGCCCATAAGATGGCCACTGATGGAGCGTCATGTGAACAGACAAATCACATGGTGATGCCTGCTCCATTCAAGTACACTGCACCTGCCATCTGCACTTGTTCTGTTGGGAGTTTAGAGCAGTTGCAGTGTATTTAAATGGAAGAGACACAATCTGAGGTTAGTTGGGGGACAAATCAAGAACAACATTAGAAAATATTATTTTACTGAAAGAGTAGTAGAAGCTTGGAACAAACTTCCAGCAGAGGTGGTTGATAAATCCACAGTAACTGAATTTAAACATGCCTGGGATAAACATGTATCTATCCTAAGGTAACAATAAAGGAATAATAAAAGGGCAGACTAGATGGACCAGGTGGTCTTTTTCTGCCGTCAGTCTTCTATGTTTCTATGAGACATCACATGGAGGTAGTTTGCCTGGTTACATAATGGGTTATGGGTCACAAAGCCATTTTATGGACAGGACCTCTGCGTGGATAGCAGAAAAAACTTTGTAAACAAGGAGGCATACCTTATGAAATATAGAAAATGGTGCAGAATTTCAACAAAGTCTATATTAGTAAATGCAATACAGTATAATCATCTCACAAACAGATTGGTTAACAGTAACCTGAAAGCGGCCAACCCCTTTAAAGGAGTTTTCCCTGAAATAGCACTTATCCCTTATCCACAGTTTAGGGGATTAATGTCTGGTTCAACTGCTGGGCCCCCAGCGATCACAAGAAGAGATGTCCCCTAAACCTCATGTGAATGGATCAATAGTGCACAATGACACAGTAGGAAATGGCTGTGAGTGCCGCTAACTCAGACACTGGCTGAGGCAGGTCATTGCTGGAGCCAGTGATCGGCTGATCGGTATTCCCAGTTATTTCCCGGCATGTCAAAAGACAGCAAGAAGTGGATTGAAGCAGAGACATGAGCACCTCCACAACTGCATTGCAGGAGGACTGGCAGGTTGAGCCTAAGCTAGTTAGTTTTTTTCAACCATTTGCGGCTATCAGACAAACTTTTTCTACTGCGATACCCCTTCAACCACTACCCCATTTACTTCTATGTGATTGAGAAAGAGCTGAGCATCTTCCACCAGTCCCATACCATTCTATTCACATGGGAACTCAGGGACCTCCGTTCGCCTTTACAAGTACATTCACACAGGTCACTTTGGTTGCGCAGAGGCCATAACTAGTATATGTATGCCACATGTATGCCCCAAATAGGACATATTGTACACTACAAAAACGGCAACATGCTCTAAAAATGCTTTTTAACTATAAGGTGTGGATGGGAATTTAAAAAAAAAACATAATCACAGTACCAGAAGAGTGTATGTATATATACCGTTAGTTTGCCATATGGTAAAAAAACAACAACCGTGCAGCACCACTGTGTGATTTTTTTTGCTGCTTTTTTGCAGGTTAATTGCACAGCCATAAATAATATGGAAAATACTAATATATAAAGGCTTTGGAAACCTTTGCAGGTGTTTTGTGTTTGATTAGCTGAGTCTACAATATTGACCTTTTTTCACAATATTCAAATTTTCCGACTTACTAACTTTTAGGTTTTCATTAGCTATAAACCACAACCATCAACATTAAAAGAAATAAACGCTTGAAATAGACCACTCTGTGTGTGATGAATATATAATATATATGAGTTTCACTTTTTGAATTTAATTACTGAAATAAATTAACTTTTCAATGATATTCTACTTTATTGAGATGCACCTGTATATGGCATGCATTTTACACCACCAAGAACATAAATCGAGTGGTGGAGATATTTATCTGACTTAATGACCTGATGTATGTAAACTATATACATGTATCATGAGTTCAATATAAGCTAAAATAACAGTAAAAGTAAGTAATGAGGTTCAATCCCAGTTAAGGTTCGCATTAGTTGACAGATGGATGACCAATTCGTCCATGGGCTGCACTTTTGGCTGAAACCACCACAAATACACTAATTAAAATAATGTATCAGGAAGGAGTTGCTGGAATCAAAAGAAACTTTATATGTGTGAATGTAATAATGAGATATATAAGCAATTAAAATATTAGAGTGAAAAGATGTCTAATAAGTAAAAAATCTGTACAATTGAAAGAAGGCTCTAGTACCCTGTTGGGAAACCTCTAGTATAAGATGAGACATGGCTGTGCATGGACGCATACAGGTTCTGTATGGTATCCTACAACACATTTTCCCACAGATATCGCAGCTTGTAGATCCTGCACACTTGTAGTTTGCATGTAGATGCTTGTAGATGTCCCAGCTGGTCCCATAAATGCACGATTGGCAATAAATTTTATGACCAGGCAGATCAAGGAAGTCTTGCAATCTGGTGGAGACATTCCTGGAAAAACCCTTGCTGTGTGTGAGCGAGCATTATCCTGCTGAAAATGCCACTTCGAAGCTCTAGCATGAGAGGCGACACATGTGGCTACACGATGTCCTGCACTTATTGCTGAGCTGTTAGTATTCCTCCTATCAATGCTAGAGGTGACTGCTGTCGAATGAGATGGCTGCCCAGATCATCACACCAACAGTTGGGGCAGTGTGTCACTCCTCAGCAAAGGCAGAAATGAAGCGAGGCCGCCATACTTGAACCCGACCATTGGAGGATCCCAAACAAAACCTAAATTCATTGATAAAACTGATACACTTCCATTTCATAGCAGTCCAGATTTCTCATTCACGATACAACTTCAAATGAAGGTGATGGTGGCTTGATGTCAATGGCAGAACACATAATGGGAGTCGTGACACCAAATTTCCTTCTGCTAAGTTCCTGGAAATGGTCCTGGCAGAAACAGGAGTGTGTAATGAAAAGACTAGCTGTGTCTGGATGGTGGACAAAGAAAATTTGGGTGCCTGTCTGTGGATTAAGAGATCCTCTCTACTGGTGGTCTTTTAGAGGTGCCTGGAGCCTGTGCATCGTGTGTGTGTGTGCCCTCACATAATCACTGCTCCTAACAGCTAGGTCAGGACAGCCTAGATGGTGAGCAAGTCATTAAAACAACCATCCTGCTTCTCTCAGTTCCATGATGCAACTCCCCTCAAAGTCAACTGGGCAAAATGTGTACGAGTGCATCGTAGACGCATGTCTAGCAGTCAGCAATCTCTCTCAAGAGGTACACTACCCCAAAGTAAACCCTGAGAGCCTTTTTTTAGGGTAGTGGGGAAAGGTTGAGGAATCACTTTTACAGTCCACATCAGACCACACCTGTAATCATTGACATATATGCCTAGGACATAACTGAAGGCCGAGTTTTGCAGCAACCCTACATTTTTATCTGAGTGCATTATTTATTTTTGTGTTTACATCCATGCATAACTATATAGTGTCAGATGCAGCAGGTAACAGCCTCTAAGTAATATTGCCACTTTTTTTCTTTTTACAATATGACAAATAATTGAACATTTAATATATATAAAGTGCATTTTTATATCTTCTTCTTTATAAGGGATAAAAACGCCTGAACAAAAAATGCCACCTAAAAAAAGCCATTAAAATTGCATGCAATATGGAAATTATTCAAGCAGTTTCTGTGGCATTGTTTTAGTGAACAAAAAATATCAGAGCAAATTTGTGTTATTAAGCCCTTAGGGTTTTTTCTGTGATATTTCCACAACCAGGGCAAAACACCACATTTCAGAAACATTATGGCAATGTCACATAGTTGCAACATAACGATAATCCTTTAGATCACCGTTGCAGGCAATACATGAACTGCTTTACGTCCCCTGTGAATGTGTCCCCTGCACGACTGTCCATAAAGGCTACTCCTACTTCAGTATAAACATGTACAATCAGTTTGACAAATGTGCCCTATTCATTTTTGCCTATCTGCATCTTGTGCAGTGTGGAGTGTCCTGTATACACATTATATAGTCAGGCGATAGCTCTGAAATTGACAAAGCTTTGTCTTACGTGTAGGGGCACCATAAGACATAAGCTGTATATATGCAACAGATAAAATATTTATTAAAAATCACAGTGACCACAGGATGGATGACAATATGCATAAAGGCAGCCCAATTCATTTCAACATGTTCTCTTGAGAAAATAAGTGTAGCCAGAGGTGTAAGGAAGCTACTTATCTACGCTGTTACTCCTAGGCGAGAGCATCCTGATTCTTCATAAAATACCACCAAAAACGTCTCTAAAAGTCACAAATCAAGATGTTGTGTATGTAGGCATTCTCTTAGATTAATACAGACTTTCAACTACGATCAGGCCACAGAACGTTGGCCAGATAAAAAAAGAAGTGATAAACTTGGCGAAAAATGCTGCTATGCGCTATGTAAACACTGGCAGAGGATGCCACTATTGCCATGGGACAGTTACATTCATTTCTACAGGGTTCTTAACTACAGGGACGCAAAAGTCTAGTAGGGTGAAGAGGATATGATGTACACAGCATATTAGTGTAAGTGTTAAGATTTAATCAAAATCATTAAAAGATGAAAGTTTGGCGCAAATCCTCAGTAGTGTGCTATCTGTATGTTTCCAGGATAGAACCCTAGTTGGACTGAATGCTAATGAACCATTCAGTAGCTCCGACTCCAAACCGAATCCCATGGACTATAATTGTCTCTACCTTTTTATCAGCTAAAACTATCCATTAAAAATAAATAAAAATACGAGGACTCCCTTGAGGTATGAATCCTAGGAGAAACTCGAATCGAGGTTATATGATACCACATGCATATTTAACATGAACGCGAGGAATCCTACTTTTGAATAAGGAAATAAAATCTATCTTTGCAGGGCTATTATCAGGAAGGAACATTCCTAGTAATGCTCGTTTTTGATAACTGCTCTGTGAAAAGGTGCATACAGTGGTGATCATCTATTCCCATATAGAGATGATTACTGCATGTAAAGGATGTAAATGTAGCTTTCACCTCCTCTGACAAGCAAGAAATGACTGTCTGCTCAGTTATCCTGTGTAAAGGGACGTTAGAGTTTATCCAGGATGGGAAACAATTCCTTGTGGCTACCACTACCAGGAGTTTGAACCCGCAATGCATGCGTGAGTCTGAATCTCTCGCAAGTGATCTGGACAGAGAATCAGACCCATGCTTGCGCTGCAGGTTGTAATGCCAGGCTGGAATCATATGCCCAATTCAGGATGTGGCAGCCGCACGGGACTGCGGCACATTCAATAATGCAATAATTAGCAATTAATTGAGATTCATTATATAGAAACTCATTAGCAAGAATCATAGGATTAGTGCTCAATACAACATACTACTCTACATCTACCACATTTCAACGGTGTCTGCTTTCTTTTTTCTTTATACTCTGCTTCTCTTATTACTGCCTAATGCTACACAGACATCTTGGCAACATCGAGGAGAAAATTGGATTCCTTTCCATTTTTATAAAACATTAAAATTCAAGTAAGCAAAGCTGCTCCGATTCTGCACTGAGCTCATTGTGTTCTAGAGTGTTCAATGATGACAGATAATGTCTTAAATTATGTAATGACGGGTGAGTCATCTTTGGGCTCTAATACAGTTTAACATTACAATGCACACTGTAGAATACATATACAGAATATACGCCGATACTTTATCAAATACAGTATATAACTTGTTCAGAACCATCACAGCCAGAAAAGCCCATTGTACATCATGTGTAGAATCTCCTTTCTGTTGTATATATTACAAGATAGAGGAAGAACATCCCCCGTGGAGATATTAGGGAATACATCCCCTCTTCTCTGCACTGCATTCTGGCAATACAATGCCTCTCTTTTGATTTAAACACACACTTGATAGAGCAGTGATCCACAACCACCAGGCCGCAGACCAGTACTGGGCGGTAGATTATTTGATACCATGCACCAGGGGGCATCTGAATTGATCGGTGAGGACAAGAACTATTCAAAAGTGCGTTGAGCAGGGAGAGGCTGGAGACCAGGTATTTACCTGCAGACGCTGACTATACTGGAGAGAAGGGAAGCTGCTATGTGGATTGTAGGGGAACATACAGCATAGCCACATAGCGCCCACCATTACCTTCTTCTTGTCCAGCTCTGCACACAGATCACGGCCCGTAAGAATGTTCCTGCCTCACAAAGTGCCAGGCTGGGGGACATAAAGGTGAGGGGGTATTTCAAGAAATCTTGAGGAGTATCATTGGGTGGGAAAACAAGTCTGAAACTGGCTGAAAGTTTCCTGTGGTCACACAAGCCTTTTCTCTCAAGTTATAGTGTGAGGTGATAGGGCAGGCTGCAACTTGTATTGCCCCAGGCACTCCAGGGGGTCATGCAGTGCTGGCACAGTGGGTACGGTATGAAAAAGTCTTCTGCTGGCTCTGGTACAATGTGACCAGGCAGTTGACAGTCTAACACAGGGGTATCAGGAGGAGGTGGCAGAGGAGCAAGGATTTGGCCAGGAGCAGATGAAAATGCAGGCAAATACCTGGTCCTGGGATCTGCTGTGATGTTGCCATAGTGGTAGAAATGGTTACAGAGTAACATTTGGGTTTCCTTCAATGTGACAAGCGGTGTCCAGCAGTAAACACTGCCAGGCTGAAGAAAATCTGTCTCTGAATCCACGTGAAGTACAGGGCTGGTTCTATATGATGGCTGGTTTTTACTTTTTACATAAATCATGGCATAACCCCATTAAAAAATAAAAAAATTGTCAGTGGCATCGCACTTTGCATTCTACGTTTCCTGGGAGTGAGCAAATATACGTACTGGGAAACTGGGTGTGTGGGAGTGGGTAATAGTAAGGTTTGCTTTGGGGTCCTATAAGATCTGTGTAAACAGCAGGGGCGGATAAACTGCCTGTGCAGCCAGTTCAGCTGCACAGGGGCCCAGGACAGGAGGGGGGACCTTCTTGCAGGCGGCATAGGAGATGAGCGCTTCCATTGTGGAAGTGCTCATCTCTATATTCATCTGTATCGCCGTCCTCAGGACAATATATATATGCTGGCACACAGTGGGGGACCTATGGAGGGGGAGGAGCAGTATGGGGGTCACTATTTTGTGTACTGACACATATGAGGGGGCACTATGGAGCGGGAGGAACAATATGGGGGCTCTTTTATATACCCTGCACACATGGGGGCACTATGGAGGTGGAGGAGCACTATAGGGGGCCCTATTTTATATACCCTGCACACATGGGGGCACTATGGAGGTGGAGGAGCACTATAGGGGGCCCTATTTTATATACTGGTACACATGGGGGGCACTATGGAGGGGGAGGAGCACTATAAGGGGCCCTATTTTATATACTGGTACACATGGGGGGCACTATGGAGGAGGAGGAGTAATATAGGGGGCCTTACTTTATATAGCGGTACACATGGGGGGCACTATGGAGGTGGAGAAGTGCTATGGGGGGACACTATTTTATGTACTGGCACACATTAGGGGCACTATAGAGAAGGTGGAGCAGAGCACTATGGGGGCATCTACTGGGGCCCTATCTTATATACTGGCACTCATGGGGGCACTATGGAGGGGGAGGAGCACTATAAGGCCCTATCTTATATACTGGCACACATGGAGGGCACTATGTAGAAGGGGAGGAGAGGAGCACTATTGGGGTCATTATACTGGCACACATTATGGGGGCATTTTATACTGGCACCTTATGTCAGGCACCATGGGGACAAGGGGAGGAGCACTATGGGGGCACTATATAGGAGTATTTTATACTGGCGCAAATTATAGGGAACTATGCGGCTCAACTGGGGGCACTAAGATGGTTTTTTGGGCACACAGTAGTGGGCATTGGCACACATTATGAGGGCATTATGGAGAAATTGGCTCTACTGGTGGCAATTATTTCTATTGGGACTTTGGGGAGCACTATTACTGTGGGGGGCACCCTGTCACGGTATCAGCTTAGCACAGTTATTTTTGGGGAACATTTTGGTTACACTTTAGTGTCAGGGACACTTTTCTGAGCGCAGTTATTTTTTAGAGCACTGTGTGCCAATAATTACTGAAGGAAGTACTATCTGTGGAGCACAGTGTTTCAGTATTGGGGGTGGCAGGATGGGGTGTTCAAGAAGGTGGGAGAATGATGGAAAAGTAGGAAGCTAAGATGTCTGTCTGTCAAATTCCGCAGAGAGAAGAGGTGGCTGAAAGAAATCATCATGGCGGTCAGTCTGAAAGGAGAAGATGAGGACACAGAACTTCTACATCAAAGGAGACATCACTGGATGTACGAGGTATGAGGCGCTGTATTAGGCTACTTTCACATCTGAGTTAGTGATTCTGGCAGGCTAGTCCAGCAGATATCAGCCTCCCGGAATTCACCGGCTCCGGCACTGCTGGATGCAGAATGCCCACCGGCCCCATTAACTATAATGGGGTCCGGCAGAGTTCCGACCACAATCTGGCAAAAATGCAGAGAATCAGTGGGACAATTCCTTGCATTTTCTGCCGGATTAGGTGGCCAGAGCGTAGTGCTACAGGTGTGAAAGTAACCTTACCCTGTATGTTTTGCAAGTTTCATATTGCTGTATGTAATATTAGGACACCATAGGTTTGGTTGTGAATTTGGTTTGGGGGGCAGTGGGGGGCAGCCCAGGCACATTCTTTGCACAGGGGCCCTCTGCTGTCTGTGTCCGCCCCTGGTAAACAGGGATGTGCTCCTGCCAAACAATAAAACTGTCTGGGGACAAACAAATGCAGGCGGATGATTGCTTCATGTATGTAAAAGCAGCTCACACAAGTGGGCAATAATCAGCTACAAATCATTCATTGACCTTTGTATCAGCCCTTGTAAATGACCCTTATCTCTCCTCTGGACCTTCTGTGCCCTAAAGGGGCATTTACATGGCCCGAGAATCGCTACCAACAATCTGGCCATGTAAATGTACGGCCGTTCACCCAATGAACGAGCGATCCTGGGCAGCAGGATGGATGGATTCTGGGCAGCAGATCGTGCTGTCTAAATAGTGATCTGCTGCTCAGAAACCATGATTCTGTATGAGGACGAGGGATCCTTTGTTCTCATACAGTAGGGAGATCACTGCATGTAAATGCAGCAGTCTTCTTCACTAAACGGGCAACGCTTGCTTTCCGACAATTGGCCAATTGGCCACTCAGTCAGCCCGTTTAAATTCAGCTTAAGACTTGTATTACACTATGCGATCATCCAGGCGATTGCTCGTGAGTGGAGGAGACTGCTGCTATTACATGCAGACATCACGCCGGCAGACATCACGATCTGACACCGGCAAACAATGATTTTTAAGCAAGCTTAAAAATCTGGATTGCCCAATGAATGCGCAATCGGTGGCAGTATTACACTGCCAGATCATCGCTAACAAGTGTTCCTATCAATGCTCGTTAGCAATGATCTGACCAAGCATCAGCCAGTGTAATGTATCCTTAAGAAACCTAAATAAGTAAAGCTACCGAGAGACCATAGATGGCATTTGGCAACTGGCTATCTTCCCTAAGCTTTATTCACACCCAAGCATTCTTGTTTATTACCATAGGGAGGCTAACCATGGATAAGCGATATAAAGATCCAAGTCCTTGTTTGAATTAGATGTCAGCCGACCAGGGACAGCTGGGTAATAATCATGATATTGTTGTGGGATTCAGTCAAAACTGCAGCAGTTTGAGAACTATTGCATAGCTGGCTGAAGGCCTCTAAACTGCAGCAGATAATCTCTAGTCTTATAAAATACTCATTAGAAAACCATTCTGTCAGTTCAATATTCCCCTTTCAGAACCATCAGAATTAGAATTATTACGGCAATATTTAGATATGCTCTCACATCTCAATGGCTTACAGCTCTTTCACATCTGTGTTTAGCTTTCCGTTCTTCTGATTAGGCTATATGCACATGACCGTATGTGTTTTGCGGTCCGTAAATTGCGGATCTGCCAAAAATACGGATGACGTTCCGTATGGCATCCGTGTTTCCGTTTTTTTTTTTCCGGATCTATTGTAACAATGCCTATCCTTGTCCGCAAAACGGACAAGAATAGGACATGTTCTATTTTTTTGCGGGGCTACGGAACGGACATACGGATGCGGACAGCACACAGTGTGCTGTCAGTATTTTTTGCTGACCCATTGAAATGAATGGGTCCGTATCCTATCCGCAAAAAAAACCGAACGGACATGGAAACAAAATACGTTCGTGTGCATGGGTCCTTAGGCTACATGCATACGACCGTACTGTATGTGTTTTACAGTCTGCAAAATGCGGATCCGCAAAAAAAAAACGAATGACGTTCTGTATGGCATTCCTGTTTCTGTTTTTTTTTTGCGGATCCATTGTAACAATGCCTATCCTTGTCCCCAAAATGGACAAGAATAAAACGTTCTATTTTTTTTGCGGGGCTACGGAACGGACATACGGATGCGGACAGCACACAGTGTGCTGTCAGTATTTTTTGCTGACCCATTGAAATGAATGGGTCCCCATCCTATCCGCAAAAAAACGGAACGGACATGGAAACAAAATACGTTCGTGTGCATGAGGCTTTAATCAGATGAACAGAAACATGAAAAATAACTGAGGGTATGTTCACATCTGCATTGAAGACCCCATTAAAAAAAATGTTCTCCTGAACGGAAACCGAACAGATCTCATTACAGTCAATGGGATATGTCGGGTTGGAGCAGAAGAACAGAAAATAATAGCACTGATGTGAATGAGCCCTGATCCACCTTAGGCTGAGCTGACATCACCATTTAGCTTTCTGTTGTTATGATGCGTCAGAACAGAAAATTAAAAAAAAAAAAAAGGATCCTTTATTTTGCATGCAGGACTTTTTCTCCTTTCAAAAATAACTGATCTCTGATGGAACTGACACAAGTTGATGCAAACTGATCATAACTGATGCTCAAAAAAGACAGATCAGTTATTTTTAGTGAAAACTGATGAATAAAGGATCGTTTTTTTCTGTTCTAATGATGGATCAGAATTACAGAAAGCTAAACGTTGAAGTGAACTGAGCACTAGCGATCATGTACAAGACCATGGTTTTGGTCCACATCCAATCTGCAATTTTTTGCAGATCAGATGCGGACCTATTCATCTCAATAGGACCACAAAAGATGCGAACAGCACATTCATATGTTGTCCGCATCTGTAAGTCCATTATGCAGCCCCGCAAAAATATATAAAACATGTCCTATCCTTTTCTGTTTTGCAAACAAGCATATGACATTTCTGGAGGAATGAAAAAAAATGTCGGCAGGGTCACGGCCGATATCCGTATTTTGTGGACTACGGCTACGGCCGTGTGCATGAGTCCTAAATTTAAACATCAGTTGCCATCAATTTGCTCTAAAAATAACTGATCCATTTTTTTAGCATCAGTTATGATCACTTGATGTGTCACTTCCGTCAGAGATCAGTTATTTTTGATGGGAGAAAAAGTCTTGCCTGCAGTACATTTTCTGACATCAAAAATAAATGATCTGTGACGGAAGTGACACAAACTGTTGCCAACTGATCATAATTGATGCTAAAAAAAAACCATCAGTTATTTTTCATTTTTGTGTTCTTGTGGCAGATCAGAAGTTGTCTGATCTGGATTCCAACTGTATAATGACAGTGAGAGTGTGGTTAGGGCGGCCAAAAATCCCCACAGCATAGAAAATGGGGGTACTTACAAAACTCAATTTTGTGATTTAGGTTAAGGCTCTATGGCCTTGTCTGAACACACAGATAACACGCATATTGTGCTAGTTGTAGTCCTCACATTACTATGAGTGATACTAGGTCTCACACCTCATTAAGACTTGTTGGTGTAACAATAATGATGAGCCTGTCCTAATGTGCATAACACAAACATGTAAAATGAATAGATTCCGCAAAAGACAGATAAAATTCATAAAAAAGATATTTTCTTTCTGGTTAGTGTCCCTATAATCATGAAGTGCTCCGATGCTTCTTTGATATCTATACTATAGTCCAATAGTCAGTCGGATGATGAGAAATGGTTGTAGAACTGCATCACAATTCAACTAGTCCATCAGTCACATATAGGATTCCGACATTGAACCCAAGAGGACACCTGTTTGCACAAAATTGCAATCCCAAATCATAAACTCCATGAGTATCTTGAATCCACAGCCATGACACGAGCATGTGAAAAAGGGTCAAAAGGTCAAATTCAAAGCGACCATGCTATCTTCCATCAGATTCCAGTCTGCAGGAAACATCCAGTATGGGTCAGGAGTGCACATGCTCAAATTTGTATCCATTTGGGTGTCTTACATTTGAATATTGTTTAACAGTTTACATTTTCCACTGTCTGAGATTAGCCTGCAGGATATAAATAAAGGATAATAACAGTTTTTCCCTGGTACTCATATCTTATCCTGCGCTGGAGCATACAGCTGTCTGTAAGGAAAAATTCAGAGTGATGAAGCTGTGATAAGAGGATAACTTCATGATGAAAGCTATCTTTAAGAGCTGCAACTGAACACATAAAAATTATGATATAATACTATGAAAGTAACAAACAAAGGATACAAACAGGACTACAGGTAAAAAGATGCACATATCAGGTGCTTTCTTGATTCCCACAATCCCATGATTGTCGTGTTAGAGCTGTCGTCTTGCAAACTGCCTGCAATGTTTCCCATGAAAATCTGTTTATCTCATTTTGTTGCAGGTATGTGCTACCATCATCTTACTCAGTGTATTGCTATGAACTATAACTACCACAGAAGTCCGTGAGCAGCTTCTGCAGACATTATCACACAGAGGTTTCCATAGATCATTGTACTGATACTGTATGAAAATAACGGCATGCTCTATAAGATGCTATAAAGATTTTCATCATAGAAGGCAATGGAGACTCAGATCTGTGCACCAATGTGAACATGTGTATCAATGTAAAGTACAGTTTGCATTTTATCCTGCCTGTACTTATTATAAATCATATACAGAACTGTGTATGGAGTGCTGTATGATACTGTATACAGTACCTCTTATTCAAGTCTATGCAAATACAGCATAGTTAACATACACACACTTGGCATGTTATCACATCTAGTTAACGCGTTGTGACTGTTAACTCTGCTACATCCATATGTCACATGGTTGTGTGCATTAAGCCCAGTTTACTCTTTACCGTCCACACCTGTGAAATATCCAGGGTACTGGGTTGTCTACAGTAATGGAGGTCTAGCTTGTGTTGAACTTTCCATATTCTGGGAACATTTCACTCTTCTGTAAGACTTTACTCCATCCATGCTTAAACTAAAATAACAAGAAAGATGTGAAATAAAAAAACGATATATTCATCTAGTAATGAAAACAAGAGTTGTGACAGTACCGGTCTTACCTGCTGTGTGTATGGCTATGAGAATCTGCCGTATATCGTGGAGGCTCAGATGACCGACGCTGCAATCCCACTTCTGAAACTCCCTCCCAATCCTCTCCAGCAGGTGGGCAGGAAGAAATGCTGAGAGGGCGGTCCAAAGAGACCGGGGTGTGCCAAGAAAACTCATGTGCTTCTGGAAAGGATGGAAAAAGAGATGATGACGTTCTGAGTGCATTTTGACTCCTCCAGCATAATTGACATGCACACCATGTAGCGTAAGGGAGTGTTTGTAGCATTAGGTTCCTTCCTTTCTTTCCCCTCCCAGCTGGAACATCACAAATCCAAGCAGGGCCTACAGCCTCATTGATATTCACTTTAATGCGATTAATACTAATGAAGCGGTGTGTGGGAGCGGTCTTCTTCAAGCACATAGACTTTTACTAAAGAAATTATTTAACAGGTCTCAATTAGGATTTGAACTACAGACCTTCTATATCTCAGGCAGAAGAGTTTCTAACACACTACCGATCTGCTTTGTTGGAAAGGCTAAATTGTCTGTGCTTAAAAAGGTATTTTTTCCATAATTTTTACTATAACTATTATTTTATAGGTTTCAGTAAAATTTAACCCCAGACTGTCCAAACATTGAACAACTGTCTTACCCACTCATAGTAACATAGTTTATAAGGCCCAAAAAAGAAATCTGTCCATCCAGTTTGGCCTGTTTTCCTACAAGTTGATCCAGAGGAAGGCAAAAAACCCCTGTGAGGTAGAAGCCAATTTTCCCCACTTTAGGGAAAAAAATGCCTTCCCGACTCCAATCAGGCAATCAGAATAACTCCCTGGATCAACGACTCCTCTCTAGTAACTATAAGGGCTCGTTCACATCACCATTAGGGATTCCGTTCTAACTTTCCATTATAACATCGTTATAATGGAAAATAATGGAATCCCTAGGACGGAAATCAAAACGGACACCTTTAACCCCTTCAACCCCGGGCCTGTTTTCGCCTTCCTGACCGGGCCATTTTTTGCAAATCTGACATGTGTCACTTTATGTGGAACGCTTTTACTTATCCAGGCCATTCTGAGATTGTTTTCTTGTGACACATTGTACTTCATGACAGTCATAAATTTGAGTCAATATATTTCACCCTTATTTATGAAAAAATCCCAAATTTACCAAAAATTTGGAAAAATTTCCAAATTTCAATTTCTCTACTTTCAAAATACACAGTAATACCTCCAAAAATAGTTATTATTTTACATTCCCCTTATGTCTACTTTATGTTGGCATCATTTTGTAAATGTAATTTTACTTTTTTAGGACGTTAGAGGGCTTAGAAGTTTAGAAGCCATTTTTCAAATTTTCACCAAATTTTCCAAAACCATTTTTTTAAGCACCAATTCAGATATAAAGTGATTTTGAGGGGCTTACATAATGAAACCCCCCATAAATGACCCCATTTTAGAAACTACACCCCTCAAGTTATAAAAAACTGCTGTTACAAACTTTGTTAACCCTTCAGGTGTTCCACAAGAATTAAAGGAAAATGGAGGTGAAATTTCAAAATTTCACTTTTTTGGTAGATTATTCATGTTAATAATTTTTTTCTTGCAACACAGCAAGGGTTAACAGCAAACTAAACCTCAATACTCATTGCTCTGATTCGGCAGTTTACAGAAATACCCCATATGTGGTGGTAAACGTCTCTATGGGTTTGTGGCAGTGGTCAGAAGGAAAGGAGCGCCATACGGATTTTGGAGGCAGATTTTGCTAGAATAGTTTTTAGGGACCATTTTGTAATTGAGAGACCCTGACGTACCCCTAGAGTGGAAACCCTCAAAAAGTGACCCCATTTTGGAAACTACACCCTTCAAAGAATATATTAAGGGGGGTTCTGGCCACTTTGACCCCCTAAGAGTTTTACGGAATTTGGAAACACTTGGCTGTGAAAATGAAAAGTTTCATTTCTTCCAATAAAATGTTGCTTTAGCCCCAAATTTTTCATTTTCACAAGGGGTAACAGGAGAAAAGCACCCCATAATTTGTTACCCATTTTCTCCTGAATACGGCAACACCCCATATGTGGTGGTAAACTGCTGTGGGGGCACATGGCAGGACTCAAAACAGAAGGAGCGCCATATGGATTTTGCAGAACAGATTTTGATGGATTGGTTTGCGAGTGACGTTGATTTTTAATTTTTTGAGTTATTGTCTTATGTGGGGGCTCATGTAATATTTTTATAGAGCAGGTTGTTACGGACGCGGTGATACCCAATATGTCTAACTTTTTTATTTTTGGATAGTTTTACACATTAGATTTATTTTTTGAACAAAATAAAATACTTTTTGTGTTGCCTTTTTCTGAGAGCCATATTTTTTTTATTTTTCAGGCGATTGTCTTAGGTAGGGTCTCATTTTTTGCGGGACAAGATGACGGTTTGATTGGTACCATTTTGGGGTACATACGCTTTTTTGATCACCTGCTATTACACTTTTTGTAAGGGAAGGTGACCAAAAAATGTCTGTTTTGGCACAGTTTTTTTTTTTTTTTTTTTAACTGCGTGCACCTGACGGGGTGGATCATGTGCTATTTTTATAGAGCCGGTCGATACGGACGCGGCGATACCTAATATGTCTATTTTTTTTTTTCACTATTTTTTTTTATATTATTTTGTAAAAATGACGTTTTTGGGGGGGGAACTTGAAACAGTTTTTTTTGTAAAACTTTATTTTTTTCACTTTTTTTAACTTTCTTATTTTACACTTTTTTTTCACTTTTGGGGGTCTGATCCCCTTACAATGCATTACAATACTTCTGTATTGTAATGCATTGGCTGGAAGTGTATTACTCAATGTAATACACTTCCAGCACACTGCCTGTGAGATCCAGGGGGCTGGATCTCACAGGCTTCCGTAGATAGCAGCCGGATGCCTAAGGAAGGCATCCGGCTGCTATCTCAGCCATCGGGTCCCCATCACAGCAGCGCGGGGACCCGATGGCAACCCCTTCCCACCGCCCGCATCGCATGTGCCGCGGTCAGCGCTGACCGCGGCACATGAAGGGTTAATGCACCGGCATCGGTGTTTTCACCGATGCTGGTGCATATATCAGGGGTCCGGCTACTGGGCACAGCCGGACCCCCGCCGCTAATCGGGCGGGCGCAGCTCCTGCACCCGCCCGATCAGCGCGCCGTAGCACTACGGCGCTGGTCGGGAAGTCACTTCCCGCAGCGCCGTACATGTACAGCGCTGGTCGGGAAGGGGTTAAGAGGCATTCCGTTTTGATCCGTCATAATAGAAGCCTATGGGAAAGCAGTAAAAGTTAGAACGGAATCCCTAATGGTGATGTGAACGAGCCCTAACCTGTAATATTATTACCCTCCAGAAATACATCCAGGCCTCTCTTGAACTCTTTTAGTGAACTCACCATCACCACCTCCTCAGGCAGACAGTTCCATAGTCTGACTGCTCTTACCGTAAAGAATCCTCTTCTGTGTACAAACCTTCTTTCCTCCAGATGCAGAGGATGTCCCCTCATCACAGTCACAGTCCTGGGGATAAATAGATCATGGGAGAGATCTCTGCACTGACCCCTGATATATTTATACATAGTTATTAGATCTCCCCTCAGTCGTCTTTTTTCTAAAGTGAATAACCCTAATATTGATAATCTTTCTGGGTGCTGTAGTCCACCTATTCCAGTTATTACTTTAGTTGCCCTCCTCTGAACCCTCTCCAGCTCTGCTATGTCTGCCTTGTTCACAGGAGCCCAGAACTGTACACAGTACTCCATGTGTGGTCTGACTAGTGATTTGTAAAGTGGCAGGACTGTGTTCTCATCACGGGCATCTATACCTCTTTTGATGCGACCCATTATCTTATTGGCCTTGGCAGCAGCTGCCTGACGCTGGTTTCTACAGCTTAGTTTGCTGTTCACTAAAATTCCTAGGTCCTTTTCCATGTCAGAGTTACCCAATATTTTACCATTTTGTATGTACTGGTGACTTTCATTATTCCTTCCCATATGCATAACCTTACATTTGTCAGTGTTAAACCTCATCTGCCACTTCTCTGCCCAAGCCTCCAGTCTATCCACATCCATCTGTAGCAGTGTACTGTCCTCTTCTGTGTTAATTACTTTAGACAGTTTAGTGTCATCTGCAAAAATTGATATTTTACTGTGCAAGCCTTCTACAAGATCATTAATAAATATATTGAAGAGAATAGGGCCCAATACTGACCCCTGTGGTACCCCACTAGTGACAGTGACCCAATCTGAATATGTGCCGTTAATAACCACCCTCTGTTTTCTATCACTGAGCCAGTTACTTACCCACATACAGACATTTTCTCCCAGGCCAAGCATTCTCATTTTATATACTAACCTTTTATGTGGTACCATGTCAAATGCTTTGGAGAAGTCCAGATATACTCCTCTAGAAAAACTCTGCTGTGAAGATGGGATTATTAGACTTATAGTTTGCCTTTTTTGTAAATATCACAAAACAGTATTTGGTATCCCTGTAACCATAATAAACCATACAATATACACATAGTGAATGTATTATTTTTCGTGATTGGTAAACAGTGTGAATAAAAATGGAGCATACAGTTTGCTTGTATGGAGCCCTGAAATTTCTGATGGCAGCCCTGGATCCCAGCCTGCTTGAAGACCAATGGAAAAAACTCACCCTAAGACATGGCATCATTGCTGACATCACATCTAAAGGGCAGGGTGCAGGAGAATGAGAAGACCACCTTGAGAGGCAAGGTCACTGAGTGATGTGTCTATAGGGCAGAGCCTTACAAGCCTTGCCATACCTTCTATGTAGACATGATGTAATTGGGATAGGGAACAAACACAGTGGAAAATGTCACGTGACTACAGTGGAGTGCAGGAAAACAGGGCATTACAATCACTATTAGTAAGTGATAATGTGTTGTTTCCTGTTAATTGATGCTGAAAATTGAAATTCTTGTATGTTTCCAAAGCTAGCTATAGACATTAGATTTCTGATTTCAACAGGATCCAACAAATATGTAATGTCTATGAAACCTCAAAGCTTTCTTAATGAGAAAGGTACTCACTACGACTATGTGTTTTGGCAGGCAGTGGTGGTGGCATCTCCACACTCCAGGATCTATGAGGGGGTGGTGGTTTGGAAGGAATAAGAAATGTCTCATAAGTTCTGTTGCTGATGTCCAATCCCATTGAAGTTTGTCTCTGGTAGGATCTGACTGCTGAAGGCAACACAGGATTCAGGGATAATGGGCTCAGCTACAAGTAAACAGCAGAGAGAAGATGAAAAACTCATAAATACACTTCACAGAACTCTTTCAGGGCTCTTTCACACAAGCGGATACAGTCTGAGAAATCTGCTGCGTGTAGGAGAGCCAAGCCCCATTCTGGACAGCAGAGACATGGAGCAGTAACATGATTGATAATGCTCCCTGCCTCTCTGTGATCTTTTTACTACAAAATCACAGTGACAACTTTATCTCACTGTGATTTTGTAGAAAAAGATCACAAAGAGACACAGAGCATTATCAATCATGTTAATGCTCCGTGCCTCTGCTGTCCAGAACAGCACTTGGCTCTCCTACACGCAGCGGATTTCTCGGACTGCATCCGCTCATGTGAAAGAGCCCTTACACTTCTCTACATAGAAACGCATAGCACAGTGGAAGGTTCCCATTCCCATCTAAACACAGAAACATTTTGATGTTGATTGACAATCATTTATTGATATTGTCACAAAGATTATCCATACAGCTTCCATCCTCATACAGTTGTCAGCAGAAGAATAGACTGTTCTAATGCATGACTAAGACTGGATTTGGAAATTAAATAATGCAATTATTTTATCAGAATACAGACAAACCGCTCTAAATGTTTACCAAGGACAATTTCATTGATTCATTGTTCAAGACAGCCTTGAACCATGCAGTTATTAGCCGCACAACTTCCTTTCCAGTAGAACACAAAAATACATAAAAGCAGCAAGCACACATAAAGTGGCAGGCCGCTACCATTCAGGCTAACAATTACTAGCAACATCATCAACATCTTGAGATTGTCATGATGTCGGATGTATGGAGCTGATATGGGGGCACAGTGGGCTGATGAGCTGATCTGAGGTCTGACATGGAGGCCTGATATGGGGGTCTGATGTGATGTCCTGAAATTTATGGGGGGTCTGATATGAGGTCTGATGAAAAATACTTTTTTCTTATTTTCCTACTCTAAAATCTGGGGTGCGTCTTATCATCAGGTGCTTCTTATAAAGCGAAGAATACGGTAAATGCTGAAAACTGCATGGCTTTATTTATGAAGTGTACATACAGGAAAAGTATAGGAATTGCCCATAGCAACCAATCAGAACAATGCTTGCTTTTTTAACCCCAAACTGAATTACCTGGAATATGATTTGTTCCCATGGCAACACCTCCACTTTTGTTTTTAGAACTGCAGTATGAAAAGACAGTTCTCAAAGTAAAGGAAACATCCATTCATGATTGAGGATAATTTGGGTGATTTTAGATTTGTTTTTTACAGGGCTTGAATGTGGAACCAATTTTTACAAGCTTTGTACAGAGGCAAATAGCGGCATAGGAACATATTTGGTTGGTTATTCGAGTAAAGAATATTTCATATACAATACTAGGTAGAAATACTGTACTGAATGTCTTACAGGGGAAAACTGGCTGAAAGGGCAACAAAATGCAAGAAGCTTTTCAATGGACCTTCAGGGTTCAATAGCAAATTCTGCATCGGGGCCTATCATCTACCATGTGTTATTTATAATCCTGGTGTCTTCATATGTACAGAAGGGCTTTAAAATACTACAGTTGCACCCTTTATAGCTATGCAAGTATCACGTCACTAAATTGTGCTGTCTGTGCTGAGCCAGGCTAAAAGCGGACTGGGTTTAATTTTCTTTTTCTGTAGGACAAAAGTGGAGGTTTTTGTTTTGTGGCATTCAGGGGCATTATTACTTTTAAATTTACTTTTTAAATGGGCACTATTACTTTTTAAGAGGAGAACTTGAGGAGTTACAATTTCTAGGGTGCACTCTGTAGACAATATTGCCTTCAAAATGGCATACAATGGGCATTACTTTCAAGGTGGCATCAGTACTGTCTAGCACCTCTGTCTAGAGGTTATTATTACATCCTGGAGTGCACATAGAAGTCATTATTATTTTCTAGGGACAGACAGGGGACATTATTACTTTTTAGATACACCAGGGAAATTATTACTTTCTAGGGGCACAAAATATATTTTTTGTATTGTCTAGAGGGCACAAATGGGGCATTATTACTTTGTAAAGTGCAAAATGGTGGAGATTATAGAAGACGGTACTTACCTTTTCTCCATCGTCCTCATCACTGTTGCTTACTTCCTCTTCTATGTGGAACCAGTCAAAATCCAGTTCAATATTAAAGCTCCCATCTCCTGCTCTTTCCAGCTGTAACCAATTACAACATAACTGTAATATGAACCTTATTCCAGACAAGAATAAAAAATTACCTCTTGTGGCAACTTACCAGTTCTTCGCATTCTACGTGTTTAAGAGTCTGAGCCAACATCAAAGGAGTTAATCCCGCATGGTTGACTGCCAAAAGACAAGAGGCAGATGAGTTAAGAGATATAGTAAGTATGTCAGTAACATAATAATTACATCTTGATATCTGTACTCTGAGAAGTAAAATTCAAGTCACGTGTTCTTCAACCACTTCTTCTCGATTGTAAATCAGCCCATCGATATCAGTGTGTCTAACCTTCAATATCATTACCAGCTCCAAAGTAAAAGTTCTATGCCAAAGGCCTGCTCAACACAAGTCTTGGGCCAGTTGCCAGACCCTTCTTTTAAACTGTTTTACTGGCTTCCAACCTTTCAGACGGTTCCAGGCACTTTGGCCTAAAGAAAAGTCTAATTAAGTCCTGTACATTGTAATTCTTGGACAGCACTGACATACTTCATAATCCAACATCCTTTACTGTGACTGAAACTGTATATGTAAAACAAGAACGATTAGTGAACACCCTGGATAGCCAGACATCATTTAGCTTGTGTTTCTTCAACATTTTGGGTTTAATAACGTCCATGTGGTAGATAAGATTTACTGGATAGGCAGTACAGTGCTAATATGGCTAATATTTCCTGCACTTACTTAGGTCATATTTCGGCATTATATTAATATATCGTTTCCACAGAAACCTGCATTATCATTATGCCTGCAAGTCAATCTACCATATAATATGGATAATGGGATGTACTTTTATACACAAATTATTATTACAATGAATGTTCTCATCTTCAGGATACTGTACAGGACAATGTTGCTCAGATGGGCTCCAGCTGTCGTATCCAGTGGGTATTCAGGTCTGCATTTAGTTCATGTCAAACTACAGTACTTTGTGACAGAATATATTGGTTTGGCAGCTCTTTATATAATTTATTACAGCCTTTTAAAATGAGAAATTGTGGCAAGATACATTGGAGCAGCTTTAGACAGTTAAACCAGACTAGACAGTCTATATATGTGCCAGATGTATCACAGCGTTCGACACTGAATGATAAATTCTGTGCATATTTAGACTATGCAGTTTAATGTACTTTATTGCACTATAGTTTTGACACAATTTTGGCACACAGTTTTGCAACACTTTTTCTGCTAAATCACACCCCTTTCCCACTAAGCCACACTCACTTATAGTGCAAGCTACAAAAAGTGTCTGAGAGATATAAATGTGGCATACAGCATGTGCGACAGAATTCTGGTGCGCTCTCATTAATAAGGCTGTCCCATTACTCTTAGAATACTGTGTTTTGTAAAACACTGCGGATCTGAGTCTGTCTCTGACAGTCAGCTGTTATGGCCAAGGAAAGCTAGGGGCAGCTATTCATTTCACAGTCACAGCCATTTGAAGTCAGTGCATACAAACATTCTTCTTTAAAGAGTAACAGCTGCTTCATTTTTTTTTCATAAATGAATAGTACAGGCGAATCTAAGAAATTTTGTAATATATGTTATTAGAGAAAGATGCTTTCTTCTCCTCCTATCAGACTCTTCTCCTGCCCCCCCCCACCCACCTTCACTAAAGAGAACTTTGGCTGGGCAGATTATTGCTTATAAGAGTTTGTACAAACACTTGTTACCGATAATCGGCCACTGTAATGGTGCTGCCAATTACCTGATGAACGAACAAAATACTCGTTCACCAGGTAATAAGGTCGTTGGTGTGGTCACCTAAATCATTGTTTGCCAGTAGCAGATCACGCTGTCTTAACAGCACACTGCTGCCGGCAAACAATGATTCTGTATGGAGACGAGCATGGAAATTTGCTTCCTTCCCGACAATCGTCTGCTCAACAGACCAGCGTAAAGGGCTTTAACTCTCAGTTCGCTGCTCAGATCCCTCTATATAGAAGTATATAGAAGTCTGGAGAGGGAAGAAGGAGCAGGGAGAGGCTGCTGGAGACACCGACACAGAGGGGTGGAGCTTGGGTGCAAGAAGAGCAATGGTGACGCCTTCATTTAGCCAAAGGCCTAATTTGCATATTAATGAAAAGTATCATAAATCAAGGACTTAGCCGCGGATTGACAAAATAAAAAATAGCCTTCTAATCAGGTGAACCACAGCTATGTGTCTATGCAAACAGTTTAATGGGGAGGTTATTGGTGACAGAATCCCTTTAAACTGCTCAGTTCTGCAGTGTAAAGTCCTCCATAACTGCTATTTCTGAGGTTGTGCTACAGAGAGATAGGAAGCAGAATCTCCTGTTTCTCCATGTCCTGTGTATGGGCAGACATGATCCTAGCTAGTCCTGCCCACTAGCTTACAAAAAAATAGAATTATAGACAACTGCTAAAAAATGCCAGATACGAGTGATATAATGGATAGAAATAGTGTTATCCACTAAAAATACTGAAAAAATACCTGAAACAACAGATACACTTTAACATCCAGATGTAAAATTCAATGAGGATCTCATACTTCTCACAGATGTAGCAGATTAGACAATCCTCTGTAAGCTAAATACCCGGCCACATGCAGCCGTCGAGCGTGTAAAACCCATCCTTCGGCTACTTTTACACTGGCGGCAGCAGGGTTCGGCAGGCTGTTCCAGCAGGGGAACAGCCTGCCAGATGCGTGCTAACGCTAGCCCACCATACCACCAGAAGTCCGCTCCGGCCCCATTCTCTATAATGGGGGTGGGCCGGAGATCCAGCCGCAGCACGGCAAACTTGCCGCAGCATGCTGTAGTGAATGGGGTCGGAGTGGTGTGCCGGGCCCTGCTGCTGCCAGTGTGAAAGTAGCCTTAGCTCACAGAGGATTTTTCACATTTTGTAACACAAAGCAGAGCTCTTGAAAACTGTGAAATAAAAAGAATGGTGGGTAGTTTCAGAATTCAGAAAAAGAAATTTAGTTAAAGAGGTTTTCCAGGAAAAAATATTGATGAGCACCGCAGCCTCTTCCTAGGCCATGTGACATTACCGTGCACCGGTCACGTGGCCTAGTTGCAGCTCAGCCCCATTGAAGTGAATGGATCTGAGCTGCAATATGTACGGCTCTGTGCTTGGTAAGCTCCTGGGAGTCCACAGCGCTCGCCCGAGCCCTGGTGAGTATGGTGCCTCCCTGGAACAGCAGATTGGCAGGGGTGCCGGGATTCGGGCCCCCACCAATGTGATAATGATGATCTATCCTGGGGACAGGTCATCATTATCATTTCCTGAAGACTGTTTAGGAATGTACTGTACTACAAGGAGAATGGAAACACCCACTTTGATAGGAGTAATAATAGATAAACAGCGCATTGCAGATTTCAAAGAAAAGGTGATTCAGAACTTCATAAGGAATATCAGTATTTACTAAAACAGGCACTTGAGGAAAGATAACAGGTCCTCTTTAAATGAAGGTTGTTACCTGAGTGTCAGAAGAACCTGAGCAATATGGCAAATATTACAGGCATCTGTATTTGATTACAGTTCTAACAAACAATCCGCCCAGCACATTATACTCGGCTAGCCAAACACAATCCACTTATTTACATAGGTTCAATGCCAATATTCTCATTACACAGCTAAAAGTCCACAGTCATGGCATATGGTCAGGCTAAAGGAATATCGATAATGTACCTTCTTATCTAATTGACACTGCAATGGGCTACTTCAATTTAAACTAAACTGCAGCCAGAAAGGAAGGTAGTGAAGGTTATAATTTGGTGGAGTACAATGTCGTCTTAAAGGGAACCTGTCACCAAGAAAACTCAGTACAATCTGCAGGCAGCAGGTTTTAGACAGGGCTGCCAACCTACAGAAATTTGTG
This sequence comes from Rhinella marina, assembly GCA_900303285.1. NCBI lineage: Eukaryota > Metazoa > Chordata > Amphibia > Anura > Bufonidae > Rhinella > Rhinella marina. Next base: position 53,177 of record ONZH01013819.1, read on the forward strand.
GAAGGTCCAAAAAAAATAGACAACTTTTTTTCCCTGGGTTGTCATGAAAAAAAATGTCCGCAATTTTTTTTAGGCTTGTGGTATTTGGGCAGGTTACTTTTGTGATAATTATTATTTCCAGTACATGCTGGTAATGAGTTCTTATCAGTACATTGAGCTATAGACATGTAGTACTGCTGTAATTTTCATTATTCAGTATGGTTTTCCAGTTTGTCTGTGCTTGTTGGATAACTTGTCTGGCAAAAAACGCGGTACAGATGCGGACTGAAACTACGGCCGTGTGCATGAGGCCTTATGGGAAATGATTCAGCAAAGCTTGAAATTAAAGCTCTTTCTGAACTCAGTGGCCATGTGAGCAATCTTATCAGTTATTGGTAGTCTTTCCCTATATAAAATGTATACATAGATAGCTACCAATACTCTATACAAGTATCTATGGGCCTAGACCCTACACCACGGCACCTCACAAAAAAACATCGGAGTGCAAATTCCTTCTCTTCCTATTCCTCCTACAACATTTTCATGATGACAGGTCCCCTTTAACTAGACATAGATTTGGGACTAATAATGCAACTTTTGACTATTGAAACTGTTTCACTAAAATAAAAAAATATTCAGATATTTTGCTACAGTCTGAATGATCTTCTGTTTAATTTTTTTTTCCAAGTTGTAACAAAAATTGCTATTAAAGTGAACCTTTCAGTGAGGCATACTGACAGCATGTTACAGCGCAGGAGGGGAAGAGCAAATTGATATATTGATTTATGAGAAGATACACACAGTCTAACATGGGCTTATGAGTCTAGTAAGTGGTCTTACTTAAAGACCGACAGCTCGCTTTGTATGTACAGTCACACAGAGATTGAGTGAGATCACCCACTGATATATATATATACAGTATATATATAATTCTTTTTAGTTCCTCTAAACCAGGGGTAGGGAACCTCCGGCTCTCCAGCTGTTGTGAAACTACAACTCCCAGCAAGCATACTCGCTCTGCTCTTCTAAGAACTCTCATAGAAATGAATGAAGCATTCTGGGAATTGTAGTTTCACAACAGCTGGAGAGCCGGAGGTTCCCTACCCCTGCTCTAAACCATGCTGCCTGCATGGGGCAGCACGTTCACAATGTGATAGGTTCTTGCTGCCCCTAATGGGTCCATAACTTTTTTATTTTTCCATTGGCATAATCCTATATGGGCTCGTCTTTTGCGGGACAAGTTTTACTTTCTAATGACACCATTTATTATTGATACAATGTAGTGGGAAGCTGAAAAAATTCCAAATGGGTTGGAATTGGAAAACTAAGTAAATCCGCCATAGTTTTATTAGTTTTGTTTTTACAGTGTTCCCTGGGCGGTAAGACTGACCTGTTATCTTAACTTCCGGGTCAGTACAATTACAGCGATACCACATTAAAATATAGTTTTTCTTGTCTTTTAATACTAAAAAAAGTAAAAACTTTTCGAAAAAAATCATTTTTTCCCTTATTATCGCCATATTCTGACCCCCATAGCTTTTTTATTGGTTATGTCTATGAAGATGAGTGAGGGCTCATATTTTGTGGAGCAATCTGTGGTTTTTATTGACACAATTTTAGAGTGCATACAGCTTTTTGATCACTTATTTATTCCATTGGGGAGATGAAGTGATGAAAAAATGTCAAATCGGTCATTTTGTTTTTCTTTTCCATTACAGCGTTCACTGTACGGGATAAATACTTTTATACTTTAAACATTTAGACATTTTGGGATGCAGACTATGATGTTTATTTTTTATTTTATGGGGAAAGGGAGTGCTTTTACTTTTTAGATTCTTAAAAACTTTTTTTTTTACTTTTTTATGCTACTATAAGAAGCAATTAAATTGCTTCTCTCTTACTTTGCAATAAATTACCATTGTGATTTTTTTATGGAGTCCTGCCACATGCAGAGCTCCAAAGGAATTACAACTGCAACAGCATGGGTTTCTTCAGCAAGACCAAGGCTATCACAGAGCTCCTAGGGAAAGCAGCTTCATATGCCATGGTCACAATTAACCAAAGCATCTGAGGGGTTAAATGTGTGCGATCAGTGTTATTGCCGATCACAGACATTAGCCCTGGGGTCTCTCTGCTTGGCGTGATGGTCTGACTGAAAAAGTTAAGCAAGACTGTTTGCCGTGCTAAAATTTCAAACAGGGAGGAAGTTAAAGGGCAAGGCAGGAAGTAGAATACATGCAGTGACTTCGACAATTATACCTGAAAAACAATCCCACTCTTTATTTCACAAAAAATACATTTTTTTGATTGAAGTGTCCTTTTAACCTCTTTCCGACCGCCTCCGTACATTAAGGCAGAAGTTGGGCCTTTAAAGATGGCATCTGCTCACCAGCGGGTGCCTTAGCTGCCTGTTTTTTGTGGAGGACTTTTCATGTTTTTTTGTTTTTAACTGAATATCTTTACATGGGGAGTATCCCTCCGCTGATGCTGCTGGAATTTTTCTTTTTTTGAAATACCCCTCGTCTGCCCCGCTGTTATCCCCCAAAGTTTTGGCGACCAATATGTTAATGCCAAGTATCAGGGAGGAGGAGATGTCCGCATTTCTCAGTGGCCATCTTCTTCTCTCTGTCTGTGGCGTGGTACAATCACAGCAGACCGCACCATAGCCAGGAAAAGGGAGACACCCACTGAGAAACACGGCCATCTCTTCCTCCCTGTACTGATGAGCCCCCCTGTAGTGAATCAATTATGGCCCTCCCTCTATTGCATCAATTAGGGCATCACACCATACACTACTCAATTAAATCCTGGGGCATTTTACCTATGCCTATCAAGAGAACAAGTTTAAAGGCGGATTTACTGTACACTGTACAATTTTTGGGCCAACTATCGGGTATGAATGTTACTTCAAACACTTGTTCCCAATGATAGGCCCATGTAAATGTGCTGTCGATCACCCAATGAATGAGCAAAATGAATCGAGTTAAACGATCTTTCATGCAGCACAAAAAAAATCATCATTTGTGACCAGCAGATTGAGAGGTGTAAACATGGATCTGCTGTCCAGAAACAATCTGTATGAGGACGAATAATGGCATCTTGTCTCCATACAGTGGAGGCACTGGAAAGAAACAGTCCCTTCCCGATAACTGCCTTCTCAGTCAGGCAGTGTAATACAGCCATTACTGTTATCCCAATTCTACACCTACTATTATCATAAGGATTACCCATCAGATAACATTTTCCCCTCACAGCAGCAGCAAACTGACAATAGATCACCTATCTATATAGGAGATGTACCTCACTCTGCTGACTGCTACAGATGGACAGTATTGTGTATTTAATTTTCAATGGTATAGTACTGCTAAAATGAAAAACAGCAATTCTAAAAAATGTATTTTCTATGAATAATGTGTTTAAAAATACATATTTTTGTTGGAAGTATCCCTTCTGGTAAATAATTCTGATAAATGACATTGCAATAATTTATTATTCTGTTACATATCCAACTTTACCAAAACAATTTTTGCTTCATATAGGGCAGTGATGGTGAACCTTTTAGAGACCGAGTGCCCAAACCGCAACCCAAAACCCACTTATTTATCGCAAAGTGCCGACACTGCAATTTAACCTGAATACTACAGTCCAATATAGTGTATCTTCTATGTACTTTATCATTCAGATATAATAGCCTGCCTACATTCAGCACTCTGCCAGTGATGTTCATAGTGCGCCCTGCGCTGTTAAATGCAGGAAAAGTCTAAGGTATATTGGTACACCATAGACTTTTTCCAGGGTGCAGGTGCCCACAGAGAGGACTCCGAGTGCCGCCTCTGGCACCAGTGCCATAGGTTCGCCATCACTGATATAGGGAAATGTTTTTTTTTTTTCATTTAGACTAGAAACGTGTGAGAATAAGGTGAGAGTTTCAAGATACAATATATAGAATTTATCTGGACACAGAGAAAGAAGAGCCATGTGCTTACCAGTATTCACAGATGCCTTTGCTCTCAGGAGAAGCCGTATGCAATCTGGTTTATTATATTTGACCGCATAATGTAGGGCTGTTTGTCCATCTGCTGTAACTTTATCCACAGCTCCCCTGTGAAAGCAGAGTCAGCCATCCAGTAATGAAAACTAATATATATATATATATATATATATATATATATATATATACACACACACCATACACACACCATATTAATGAAATGATAGACGCAAGTGCTCTGCCTGATTACGCAGATGTACATACCCATTTTGGATGAGGAAATCTACTATTGGGAGGGAATTCCTCTCACTCATATAGACAGCAAAGTGAAGGGGATGCTCCGGATGATCCTTTTACAATAGGGAACACAAGGATTTTAGAAACTGCTAGGAACAGACGCATACCTGCAGAAGGCTGTAGTAATCTAATAAGTGTGGTGAATACCTGATTGTCCCCAGAGGGAAGGGCTTTACTCAGATCTGCCCCATTCGCCATGCACTGCAGTAGGGACATCAAGTCATGCTGTTGAATGGCCTCTCTAATTCCACGCAGAGCATTGCTTCTTTCACTATCCACAAAGTTGTGTTCAACATATTTTGCAGTGATGTAATCTTTTCTGGAAGCCCTATAAATAAGACACAGTGATCCCTAAAGAAATAATTCACGTATAGGCTTCCAAAAGAGAGCCACTGACAGCATTTAAAGCATCATTGCAATATCATTAAAAGGGTTCTCCGGGAATTAAGAAAATGAAAATATGTAAATATTACTTTATTATAAATATATTCCCAAATACATTTCATTAGTTTCATTAGTTATAATAGCTCGTTTTGTCTAGTGCACCCTCCGCCATCTTCCCTGCTCCGTTCTCAGTGTATGTTTGGGTCCTAAAGGTGGGACCCGCACCTATCAGGCAAAGGGGGCATATCCACCGATATGCCCCTATTGTCTGTGATGGGAATACCCCATTAAGAAGTTGTACCGATTATTGATTGCCACTTATGGGTCAGCTTTGTAATAAAGTATAGAGGCCATAAAGGATGTCTGATATTAAAGGGGTTCTCCGAGAATTAAGAAAATGAAAATACCTAAATATTACTTCATGATAAATATATTCCCAAATACCTTTCATTATTTTTAATGGCTCATTTTGTCTGGGGAGCAATGATTAGGAGAAACAAAATGGCCACTGTCCTATTAGTACACACAAAACCTGTCCTAATAACACAGCAGGACAAGTTACTTCACAACACTGAGGTAAAGAGCTGCCTCATCCTCCTCTCTGCTCTGACTGTCAGGAATTATGATCCTGAATACAGTTTAATGTGATATTTAGCCGAATCTCTGTGGGAATGGAGTTCAAGAAGAGACATGAAGTAAAGAGAAGTAAATGTATAAATATATCAGAGGTCAGTACAGAGATCTCTCCCATGATCTATTTATGCCCAGGACTGTGACTAGGGGACATGCTCTGCGCCTGGAGGAAAGAAGGTTTGTACACAAGCATAGAAGAGGATTCTTTACGGTAAGAGCAGTAAGGCTATGGAACTCTCTGCCTGAGGAGGTGGTGATGGTAAGTTCAGTAAAAGAGTTCAAGAGGGGCCTGGATGTATTTCTGGAGGGTAATAATATTACAGGTTATAGCTACTAGAGAGGGGTCGTTGATCCGGGGAGTAATTCTGATTGCCTGATTGGAGTCGGGAAGGAATTTTTTCCCCCTAAAGTGAGGAATATTGGCTTCTACCTCACAGGGTTTTTTTGCCTTCCTCTGGATCAACTTGCAGGATAACAGGAAGAACTGGATGGACAGATGTCTTTTTTTCGGCCTTATAAACTATGTTACTAGAAGACGGACAGGACAGACTGTGGTAATGGAAACTGCATACAACTGCTGCTGCTGCTTATCAGCCACATGTGCTCATGAACTTAATTCCTACAGAAATTCAGCTGAAGATCTTATCATCTGTATTCAGGATCATAATCCCTGACAAGCAGAGCAGAGAGGAGGATGAGGCAGCTCTTTACCTCAGTGTTGTGAAGTAACTTGTCCTGCTGTGTCATTAGGACAGGTCTTGTGTGCACTAATAGGACAGCAACCATTTTGTTTATTGTAATCATTGCTCCCCAGACAAAACGAGCCATTAAAAATAATGAAAGGTATTTGGGAATATATTTATCATGAAGTAATATTTAGGTATTTTCATTTTCTTAATTCTCGGAGAACCCCTTTAATATCAGACATCCTTTATGGCCTCTATACTTTATTACAAAGCTGACCCATAAGTGTCAATCAATAATCGGTACAACTTCTTAATGGGGTATTCCCATCACAGACAATAGGGGCATATCGTTGGATATGCCCCCTTTGCCTGATAGGTGCGGGTCCCACCTTTAGGACCCAAATATACACTGAGAACGGAGCAGGGAAGATGGCGGAGGGTGCACTGCATTCATTTCTATTGGGCCCGCCTGTCTATCTTAGCGTGATCGGTGATGGGAATACCCCTTTAATATACACTTTGTCCCAGCAGTGAAGATGCTTCGTGGGCGAGACATTCAAGATTTTCTCTGCAACATCTATACCATTCTTACTGATGACTAATGGGCAACTACACCCTTTTGTGCTATTGTGTCAGCAACAAACAAATTTTCTTCGGACATGTGTTATGCAATTGGGTTATTCTATTTTACTTATCTAAGCAATTCTGATTTTGTTTTCTCGTGACACATAAGACTTCATGTTGGTTGTGCATTTGGGTCGATATGTTTTACCTTTGGAAAAATTAGCAATTTTTTACATTTCAATTTCTCTGCTTTTAAGACATAGTGATACATCAAAAATAGTGTGCCTGCCCGATCAGCGCGCCAGGCCGGGAACTCACTTCCCGCAGCACTGTACATGTACGTGTCAGGGAGGGGTTAAAGAGAACTGGTCACCACGAAATACAGTGTAATCTGCAGGCAGCATGTTATAGAAGCAGAAGTTACAGAAGTTGCTGAGCAGATTGATATATAGTTTTGTGGGAAAAGATTCAATAAAATGTGACACTTTTTACATTTAAATCTCTGTTCTTTCTGAGCTCAAGATGGCTCAATCAGCTATTATCAGTGATAGATAGCATTCTCTGTGTAAGGGTGTATACACTGATAACTGTCAGCCTTAAGTTCAGAAAAAGCAGAGGTTTAAATGCATAAAATTACAAGTTTTACTGAATCTTCTCCCTTAAAACTATACATAAAATCTGCTCAGCTCCTCCAGCTCCATAACATGCTGCTTACAGAGTGCACTGCAGTTCATGGTGACAGGTTCTCTTTATATAAAAATTGGCACCCATTTAGAGTAGTACTTTTGTTTTTGCTCCAGGTTTGACTATCATTATCCATCCTGCGTTTAAAAAAAAAAAACAGCACCTGGTGCGCATGAAATGTTAAACAGCACTTACATGTCACTGCTGGGTTTGGGCTTGGGGTTTGGTGTTGGAAGAGATACTTCATAAACATCATTGAATTTGGCATTTCCAATCGAAACTGCAATCTGAAGAGGCACAGAGCAATATTAGGATATAATGATATTCACAATATGGTATGTTGGAAGAGACTGGTATGTTCAAATATATTGTGATACCTACCAAGAGTTCAGAAGTGCTCAGTAAGTCAAGAGTTAAAGACTGAACCCGTGAGTAGCGCACTCCTAAATCACGATGAATCCCAGAACACTCAATGCAGATGAGAATTCCTAAATTGGTGGATACCCAGGAGGGGTCTGGGATTGTACATAAGAAAGGGCAAGGTTAAAGCAAAGGTGAACCATGAGAAAGATAAAGAAAAATGGAAAAATAACAAGGCAAATTACCAGGAGCTCCGCAATCACAGCACACTTGGTTCCCAGGTAAGGATCTAATCTCATTAATGATCTGCTTTGCCAGTTGGTTGGAGTTGCCATTTGACCCTGTATCTCCGCTGAAGGCTGCGTTCAAGGACTCATCCTTACTGTTTTGAAGCACTGATATCCATCTTTATGAAAAGGAAAACGATCAAAGAATATGTAAGTTTGCGCTGATGTATGCAGGCCACTATAATCTGTCCATTTTAAATTAGAAACCACATCATATTACAAAGTCCCCTCAATGTCCTGTATGCTCTCTTACTCTATTCCCATGCATAATGACGCTGCATGCAAGTGGACATGTCACTACCTCAAAAAAATATCCTATATTCAATGTTTGATCATCTTGAATTTTAAGAGGTTGTCTCATCGCCGTCATACATGAGGGTTCCTGTTTGGCAGACTTAAAGGGGTATTCCGGTTACCATAATATAACTTATGTTTTAGACTAATTCATCATCAATAAAAATTACCTAATATAATAAAAATTTCACATATTTACCGTTCAGTAGTTATAAAAGTAGTTTTCTTCCTCTGCTCCCCACTGTGTTTCCTCATAAGTTACCATGGCATCGACCTGTAGTTCTGAGCCTTTGTTAGGTCGAGCATGCTCAGTGTGTTGTTATCAGTTCTCTAGCTAATGTCTTGTGAAACAAAGGGCGTGTTAGGCTACTTTCACACCAATGTTTTTGCAGGATCCATCATGGCTCTACAAAAACGCTTCCAAGACTGATCAGTTTTGTCCTATGAATGGAAAAGGATCCTTTCAGAATGCATCAGTTTTGCTTCAGTTCAGTCAGCATTCCGCTTTGGAGGCGGACACTAAAACACTGCTTGTTGCGTTTTGGTGTCCGCACGAGGAAGCTGAGCCAAACGGATCCTCAGACACAATAAACGGATCCGTCCCCCATTGACTTTCAATGGTGTTCATGACGGATCCGTCTTGGCTATTTAAAAGATAATACAACCGGATCCGTTCAGAACTGACATGGAGGGTTGATATGGAGTGTGATGTGATGTCCTGATATTTATGGGGGGGTCTGATATAAGGATCTGATATGAGGTCTGATAAAAAATATTTTTTTCTTATTTTCCTACACTAAAATCTGTGGTGCGTCTTATCATTGGGTGTGTCTTATAAAGCGAAAAATACGATAAATCAAGGACCATTACTTTTCGAATTCACATCATCAGATGATCTTTCAGGGGCACCATTTCAAATCGTACATATACTAGGTATTATGTAATGGTTCTTTTTTTAGTACCAAAAAGAGTTACATTTGCATATAGCACTCCTAAAGAGCACCTGTCAGCAGTTTTGACCATGCTAAACTACTTACGGTGCTAGATAAGGGCTGGGGAGAGCACAACAAACATACCTTTTATCATCAGGAGTAGTGAGAGCGTGCACATTTCTTTTGCCAGATTCTGCTCTGAAGTGCTCTCTACATTGAGAAGCTTCGCAGCCCCTCCTCTCTGCTCTGAGTGACAGATGTAGTGGTCTCCTGGTTGGATGCTACAGCTGTCACTCAGAGAAGAGGGGAGGAGCTGTGAAACAGCTCATGCAAAGAGTACTTCAGAGTAAAGCTCTGCCTTTAGTGCAGTTAATGAGCAAAATCTGGCAGAATATATTTTTATATTCTCACTGCTCCTGATGTTAAAAGCTACCTCCACAAAAGATATGTTTGTACTGTTCTCCCCTACCCACATCTAGGGCTGTCAGCAGTTTAGCATGGTCAAAACTGCTAAAAGAAATGTAATTCCCTTTACAACTGTCCTCCCTAATGCCATTTAGATAGTATCTAATAGATATACTAAGCAAACAGATTTGTCTAGAGCAGGGATCAGCAACCTCCTGCACTACATGTGTTCGGAAACTACAACTCCCAAAAAGCTCTGTTTACTTTTATAGGTGTTATCAGAACAGCCGAGCATGTTTGCATCCTGGGAGTTGTAGTTTCACAGTAGCTGGAGGGCAGAAGGTTGCTGATCCCTGGTCTAGTGATAGTATCCCTTAAAACTGCATCTCCACCTTGTAATGTTATAGCATATCATTAGGAAATGCCATGACATTATGGTAAGTGGGGGACAAACAACCTCTTGAAAACAAAGGAGCTAAGGTCTCTTTTGTATTTCTCCTACACAGCAATTCTCCTGGTGATCTGCAGCACAACTTTGTCCAAGTTAATGAGGTTGGGTTACAGAGTGAATGGCCAGGAGCGCCTCTATGTGGCAAAGAATTTTGAGAAGATCCTTTCTGTGAGGAATGTGGAATCATGATCCATGTTAGCCATGATTTAATCATAGCCGTCAACTAGAAGATGGAGTAAACACCGCAGGGGTCCTGCCTTCAAAGCAGGTCACGTGTACAATTCCCACGTCACCCAGCCAGCACGGAGTCAAAGTCCTCCTCCAGGAAGAGCCCCTCAGCAGGTTAGCTTGTTAGCCATATACCTGAATTCCTAGACACCCCGGAACCAGGAATTAATAAGGAATTATGAATTGCCCATAAATCTCAGACATGAACCAGTTATATGTTCGCAACCTATAGACCAAGGCGCATTTTGCCGTGGTCTTAGGTTAGCGATAAAATGTCAGGAAGAAAAGATATGGAGATCTCCAAGCAGAAACCTGATACATGTGTCATGTTTGGTCTCAATCTGTAGCCGGAACCCAGGCGGATATGTTGGTACCAGAACCATTTCCCTTTAACCTTCCGGTCTGGAGCTATGGGCCATAATGGTTTTTGTGGGTCTTTTGGCTACCAGAACTGGGAATGGAGGGTGGACTCCTCCCGGAGTAAGGAGGTGGAGGAGCCGGCTACAAGTTAAAAGGCCACCTCAGAACAGAGGTCTTTGTCTTATTCTGAAGTGGGGTCATATCTAGCATGTGTTTGGAGGGCCATGGACCAACTGCTGACATCACCGCCCCTATGTGACTACAGCCAGGACTTACAGAAACCCAGAACTCATCATAATCCAACGGACTACTCAGCCATCTGGTAACTGACTATTGCTCTGTTCAATTCTGTTGTATCATACCACCTGTATTTGCATATCTGACCACTGTATCCATTCTTGTGCTGTTCTTGTATCTCGATCACAAATCCCCACGTCCGTGTTTTCGGCATAATCATAGCTACCTGGGGATGGTTCCTGCCTCAATATATTCCCATTAGCGGACCGGGCTTATATTAAACAAGGAGCTGGTGACAGTCTACCAGGGCAGTCTACTGGGGCAGTGAAAAGGCTCTCTCAGCTTGTCAGGCTTGTAAGCCAGTGTGGGGTTACGCCGGAGGTGCGTGGACCACCAGCAATAATTTTCTGGGCCTTCCTGTACCTGTGTGGGCAGGAGGCATCTGTGTAAACTGTGCCAAGTTGACCTTACGTGCTCCTAGGGAGGCGTAACATCACGTCTTGGGTACCAGTGACGTAACAGAATCTCGTGAGCTCGACGTAGTTGACGTCAGGCGGGGCTGCGAGGTGTGGGTTTCGTCACACTTTCATTCTAACATTCAGCAGGGCTGCCAGCAGTCAGACCAATACTGTTCAGAAAGTCATGGCATATCCATCACGTGTATTAATGGGAAACCCTTTAAAGCATCTTCTATAAAACTCTACCAATGGGTATACATTTAAATGGAGAAATTATCTATTACTCACACGAACGCCTCAGCCTCATCCTCAGCCTGAAAATGATATGTTCTGTTATCTGCAAGAGAAGTGGAAACTATGAAAAGCAATACCTAGTTTTGATCATTTATCACGCATGAAAATACATAATTATGGCACAAAGTCTTCTAGATACACAGACGTGTTAATGTGCTTACATATTCCACTGAAGCACATGATCTACAGGCCATAATGTCTGTTAGGAGCTTAGCACAAACAAGTGGTGAAGTGGTTACAGTGTTTCTTAGAAATCCTACTATACAAAAATAGATTTAGCTTTCTAGTGGGAATCTTCAAATTAGGTCTCATGCAAACAACCAAATCCGTTTTGCGGTCTGCAAATCGCGGATCCTCAAAATACGGATTTTGCAGACACATTCAATTTTTTTTGCAGAACGGATATACGGATACCAAAAGCACACAGGGGATCCATGTAGTTTCCGCATCTGTATGTTCATTCCCCAAAAAGATAGAACATGTCCTATAATTGGCCACAAAATGTGGACTTTTGACACATTAAAGTCAATGGGACCGCAAAAAATTAAAAAGAATGTCACCCAAAGGTCTTGTATGACTTTTCTTTTTTTTTTATGGGGGGGGGGGGGCAAAAGGTGTAAAATAAAAAAAAACATCCCATGCATCAGAACAACCGTTCTTATAAGGAAAAATGATAAAAAATATTTTCCTCATCGTCCTTCTGGAGCACAGAATTGGATATTCTGTCCCCAGTCTCCATACTAGGACCAGCCCACCTAGAATACTAAACCACGATAATTAGCATATACAATTAGCATAATTAATTCACTCCTATAAAATCTCCATCTCCCTGACAACACATGTGTTTTATTTTGTCCTCATTGCAGATGGGTGTGCATCTGCCCAGCCCACGCTAATCTCTTTCTTATCTCTCTCTTTCAGGTAATCCTTCAGGATTTTTATTACATACTAGAGGGGTTCTCTAGTTTTTTCTGCCAGCGGGGATAAATGACTCCCTTGTTCCAGAGAGGATCTCTGGATTATTGCATGGCAACGCAATTGTTACCTTGATCTTGCAGGAAAGAGGGCATAGCAAGCGACGGTGTTCATCATGTTTGTTTGTTTGCCCTGTGGTTGATACAGTGGCGTGGTTCGTCACTTTGGCCTTAAAGATATTTGGCTGAGCAGGCTGATATGGCTTCCTGTTTGATGTGTGTACCACTGACATCATTTCCTGTTGGTGTGTGTTCCACTGACATCATTTCTTCTTGGTGTGTGTTCCACTGACATCACTTCCAGGTAGTGTGTGTTCCACTGACATCACTTCCATGTTCTCCTGCTTTTGCATTCCGGTTATGCACTGCTATTATTTTGTACATGGTGGACGTGTGCCTAAGCAGCAGCCTTCCAAGCCTCCTAAGGTAAAATTGTGGATCTGCAGAAGCATGTTCAGGACAGGGGTTCTGTTCTGTTATATATTCTTCTTACTCAGGTTATGTTTATTTGTGCAGATGTCAAGTCAGCTCAAGCAGAATGGGGACTAGGAAAAGGCAGAAATCTAAACACAGAATGTGTGTCAGTTGCCAGCAGCCTTTATCTGATGACTTCATGCAGGATATCTGTGATGTCTGTTCAGTCCAGGTTCCGGAGGCACAGGAATTATCTGTATCTCACCACAGGAAGAAAATAACTAGAAGATGTATCTTGTGCATCCAGCCTATGTCAGATGGTTCTTCTACTGATGTATGTAAGGACTGTGCGGTGTCAGAGGTGGATGAAGATTTCGATCTGAAACAACAAGCTGTAAAATTCTACTCTTGGTTAAGGTAAAAAAAAAACACAAGCGCGGCTCAAAACATTCAAGAAAACCTGAATTCTCCTGAATCGTCATTTCAATCTTCTGACCTCTCATCTGATGATGACTCAGATGTACCAATTTCTGGGGACAACTTTTTATTTAAAAAAGAAAATGTTGGACGTTTGATCAAGGAGGTTAAGAAGATAATGGAGTCAGAAAAAGACACAACATCAAATCAAGATACAAATAATCTCTTCTATTTTCCCAAAAAGAAAGCGAGAGTTTTTCCAGCACATCAGGTGTTGAAATCAATCATGGAATGGGAGTGGAAATTCCCTGATAAGAGAATGGACTTTGGGTCCAGATTTAAAGCAGTTTATAAAGTGGATCCATCAGAATCCGAGTCCTGGGATACACCGGCTAAAGTAGACCCAGCTGTTGCAAAGCTTTCCAGACGTGCTTTTTTCCAGGAGACGATTTATCCCTATTGAAAGATTCCATGGATCATAAAGCAGATTCTCTCTTGAAATGGTCTAACAGTAATCTTGCTGCTCTGAGCAAGGTTGCCATGGCTTCCGTTCCGGTTGCCAGGGCATTAAGACTCTGGCTCTCTCATCTAGGAGAGGACATACAGGAGGGTGTTTCTAGAGAGCAGCTGTATGAGCAGTTATCATCATTAAAATTGGCTGCTGACTTTTTATGTGATTTTCCCCTAGACGTGTTAAAGATATCTGCAAAGAATATGGCATTAGCTAATACCACTAGAAGAGCAATCTGGCTGAAGCCCTGGTCTGATGACTCTGCATCTAAAAGCAATTTCTGTGCCCTTCCTTTTGAGCCTGGACGTCTCTTCGGAGTACAATTGGACACCATTTTGAAAGACAATAAGGAGGGGAAAGGCTTGGCGTTTCCAAATATGCATAAAAGACCTCCTTTCAGATTTCGTGGCCGCCGGGGTTCCGGTTTCAACTTCAGAGGAGGATTTAGAAGAAGAGCAAAACGAACACATCGTAGAGACCAGTCTTCCTTTCAGGACAAATACAGGAGAAATACAGGTGGCGCACCATTCACGAAGAGTGAGTTATGACGTGAGGGGCTATTCTGGGGCAGTAGGAGACAGACTTACAAACTTTTATCCTGCTTGGTGTGACATAACTTCAGACAGATGGGTGGTTCAAATAATAAAAAGACGTATACTGGCTTGAATTTCAAGATTCTCCCCCAGACAGATTTGTTGTGAATGCAAGGGAAGATTCAAGAATGCTGCAGTTGATAAACGAGTTTCTAGAAAAGGGTACTCTAGAACCTGTCCCTCAAGAACAGGAAGGTCTAGGTGTTTATTCTCGGGTATTTCCAGTTCTGAAAACCGACGGAAAGTGGAGATTAAAGAGGACCTTTCACCACTCCTGACATGCCTGTTTTAATAGCTTCATGCATTCCCCATGTAATAACAATTCTGGAGCATCTATTCTTATGTCTGTATGTTGTGCCATTCCTTTAGTTATGAATGAATTGCTAGCAGTCTGCAGTAAGGGAACAGAGGGGAGGTAACAAGTTGGAGGTGTGTACCTGCACAGTCTGAACATGGCAGCACTGATTGGCTAGAGTCAGTCTGTGTAGGTACACCCCCCAACTGGTCACCTCCCCTCTGTTCCTTTAAGACAAATAGCAATTCATTCATAACTACTAGTGCAAATAATAAAGGAATGGCACAACATACAGACATAAGAATAGATGCTCCAGAATTGTTAGTACGTGGGGAATGTATGGAGCTATTAAAACAGGCATGTCAGGAGTGGTGAAAGGTCCTCTTTAATTATAGATCTTCGGTATGTAAACAGACATCTGAAGAAATTCAGATTCAAGATGGATACCATAAGATCTGTGATCAATGTTTTACAAGAAGGAGACATTATGGCATCATTGGACCTTTCAGATGCTTACATACATGTGCCAATACATCCAGGCTGCAGGAAATATTTTCGTGTGGCCTATCTACATCAAGGTCGGGTCCAGCATGTACAGTTCAGGGCCATGCCATTCGGGCTCTCTCCAGCGCCCAGGGCATTCACCAAGGTCACCATTGTCGAATTGTCGCATTTTTGAGGCTCCAAAGTATCCAAATTGTGCCACACCTGGACGACTGGCTTCTGTTAGCCCCGTCAGTACATATTCTTCTAGCTCATCTGTCCCTTACCATCGAATTGTTAGGGAAGTTAGGATTCCTAATAAACTGGTCAAAGTCAGACATAATCCCTGCAACCCGGAAAAGATTCCTGGGGTTCATCATAGACTCATCTACACAGACTCTCTTTCTCCCAAAGGAGAGAATCAGTGATATTCTCAGGATAATCTCGTATCTAAGAATGGCCAGCTCAGTGTCCATCCTCACTGCCATGAAATGCCTAGGCCATCTGACATCATCTATAGTCCCTTGGGCAAAGACTTATTTCAGAAAACTGCAACAAGACATCCTCAGTTCTTGGGACCGGGATCCTGGGCATCTTCAGAGACATATGGCTATTCGAGTTTCCACAAGAGCAGATCTCCGGTGGTGGCTAGTGCCAGAGAATCTCTTGAGAGGGAAGAAATTTGTCTTGCAAGAAGAACATGTCATAACAACGGATGCTTCAGCAACCGGATGGGGAGCACATCTCCTACAACATCGGGTCCACGATACATGGCAGCAGGAAGACAGGTGGAAGTCTTCCAATTTCAAGGAACTCAAGGCAGTTCGTCTTGCCCTTCTACAACCGTGGATCATCAACAAGTCAGTCCAGATTCACCCAGACAACCTGGCAACAGTATGGTATCTGAACAAGCAGGGGGGAACCAGGTCCCCTATACTGCTTCAGGAATGCAAGAGAATTCTTCGGTGGGCAGAAAGGTGGCTTTGCGATTTAAGAGCTACGCATATAGCCGGATCTCTGAATACCTTAGCAGATCGTCTCAGTCGGATGACACTGATTCCAGCCGAGTGGGAACTGAACCACAAGTATTTCCATCTAATTGTGCAGAGATGGGGTCTTCCAAAGGTGGATTTGATGGTCATGAGGAGCAATCGCAAGATCGAGAAGTTCTGTTCCCTAGATCCCCGTGACCATCCATTTGCAGTAGATGCCCTGTCGATATCCTGGAAACATCAGTTCCTGTACATCTGTCCCCCAGTGGCAATAATCCTTCAAGTGTTATGGAAATACCTGTTAGACAGACCCTCCCTAATCATCCTAAATCCGTTTTGTCCTCGGAGGGCCTGGTTCCAGTTGCTATGGAGGTTGTCGAACGGAGATCACTGGAGACTGCCTCTTTCCGAAGATCTCCTCCTGCAGAAGGGCATGTGCCATCCTCAGCTGAACAGATTACGCCTGACAGCATGGATTTTGAGAGGCGAAGATTAACAGGTCAAGGATTGGAAGCTGAAGTAATCAATACGTTGCTTCAGGCGAGAAAGCCATCAACAAATAGAGTTTATTCACGTCTGTGGAAAAAGTTTACCTGTTGGATGGCAGAGACATCCCGAAGAATTATTGATGTGCCAACTGTCCTTGTGTTCCTGCAACAAGGGTTCCAAAAAGGTCTGAAAACGAATACCTTAAAAGTGCATGTGTCTGCAATCAATGCAATGAAGGATGGTAGATTTTTCAATCACCCCTTGATAATGAGGTTTTTTAAAGCCATCAAGAGAATAAAACCTGAAATTAAGCAACCTTTACCTGCTTGGGATTTAGGGTTAGTCTTGAAGAGTTTGATTCATTCTCCTTTTGAGCCTCTAGAGGAGGTGGACTTCAAGTGGTTATCTCGGAATGTTCTCTTCTTAGTGACGATCACGTCAGCAAAGAGGCTAGGAGAAGTACAAGCATTATCCTCAAGATATCCTTATTTGAGAGTTTTGCCTAATGGTATTGTCTTGCGTACAATACCTACTTTTCGCCCTAAGGTTCCCTCCGTGCAGAATGTGAACAAGGAGTAATTTCTACCGACCTTCTTTCCTAACCCTCAAGACGAACAACAAAAGAAGTTGCATTCGTTAGATGTCAAGAGGGCTATTGAAATTCACTTAAATAGGGGCTGTAGAAAATCAGAAAACTTATTCATTCTTTTTGCTGGCCCTAGAAGAGGCCTAAAAGCGAGTAAAGGAACCCTGGCCAAGTGGGTAAAGGACACTATTACTGATGCCTATTCAGCGGATGGATTATCACCTACTTTTCCGGTACGGGCCCATTACACTGGTGCAGCCTCCACCTCTTGGGCGGAAAGGGCTCAAGTGTCTTTGCAGGATATTTGCACAGCAGCGTCATGGTCTACGCCTTCTACCTTCATAAACCATTATAAGTTGGACATCGAGGCTTCAAGGGAGGCAGCTTTTGGCACAGGAGTCCTAAGTGCTGTTTTGCAATCGTAACTACCCCCCCTTTTTTCCTTATTTATTTGAGCTATTAAAATCCCATTCTGTGCTGTCATAGGATGAAGGAAAGCTTAAATTTGTTCTTACCTGTAATTTTGCTTTCCTCGAGTCTGTAGGCAGCACAACTATATCCCTCCCAATAAATGTGTGTTTTGCAGCAATTCGTCTCTATTTATTACACGTGTGTTGTCAGGAGGAGATTTTATAGGAGTGAATTAATTATGCTAATTGAATATTGCTAATTAGTGTGGTTTAGTATTCTAGATGGGCTGGTCCTAGTATGGAGACTGGGGACAGAATATCCCATTCTGTGCTGCCTACGGACTCGAGGAAAGCAAAATTACAATTTTACATTTTTCCTTTTTTATAAAAAAAAAAAAATAAACATTTAAAAATAAAAATAAATGTCATCCAAAGATATTGTATGACCTTTTTTTGGGAAAAAGAAAATAAAAAACACAAAAATAATAAAAAAAGAAAAATTTCACCACACTCCACATTGCAGCTTTTAGTTCTGCCCCGGGCGACCATAACCTATGCATCCCATATATCAAAACATATGAAAACATATAAGGGGAAATGATAAAAAATATTTTACGTGCACCTCATGCTCTTAACAAAAAATAAAAAAATGTGAAGAAACACTAATTTCTCCCCCTTTTTACATTTTTCCTTTTTATAAAAGAATAAACATTTAAAAATAAAAATAAAATACTAGATTAGAAAGGACATTAAACTAAAACCCCATGTGTCACTAAAAAAAAATGTGCAAAAATTATTACTTAAATGAACGTGATAAAAACCTATGGTTTTCAAAGACACATGTGCTAACAGAAACAGAAAATGTGCCTGGTCAAGAAGAGGGGAAATGGTCCAGTCAGGAAGTAGATATCGCAGTTACTGAGAAGCATTACAAAGGTAAATGAAGCCCTGCAATGCTGGCAGATTACTGATGGACCAGACACACGGCGGAGAGATTATGTACCAAAAGGCAACCGTTGTTGCAGTAACTGTTCTTTTTGTATTAGTAATCCCAAACATAGAGTGCTTTATTTTGGTTTGCAGCATAGAGTTAATTATCTTATAACATGTAGAAGTAGGTTCCTGGTATACCTGATAATGTGCCCCTATGGTCGCTTCTATATTGGTAAGACAATAAGATGTCTGTTTGAAAGGATAAGAGAACAGTTTAATTCTATAGTGTCCGGTAAAGGATGTCCTCGTTTGATTGAACTAGTCAGAGAGATCCACGGAGGCGACCCCATGGTACTCACATTTTCAGGTATAGAGATAGTCCCAAATCCACCTGCAGGGGGCGATAGACACAGACTCCTATTGCGTAAGGAAACCAGTTGGATTATACGGGCCAATTCTATGGGACCTTTGGGTTTAAATAATAAAAATGATCTAAGTGTATTCTTGTAAATGTTTATCAATAACTCACAAGTATTGACCTCGTTGTAACTCAGCATTGTGATGTTAGTTGTATGTTTGCATGGCAACTAGAATCAGTACTGGTATATAAGTATGATGCACAGCGTCATGACGTTGAAGGCCTGAGGAAGCGCGTTGACGCAAAAATGGCCATCGCCGCCTATGGTGCCTGTGTGGCACTCTGCACCCCTGCTGTCATTGTATAATCTTTTAGATGCAAAATAAAAGACTATTTGGACGATTATGGTTTGTGCCATCATTATTACTTCATTTTGGTGTTTACATCCCTACCCCATACACATTAACATAGTGCCACCGATTACTCTAAATTACACCCTCCCACACCTTCTTCCAAGTGCAGATGTCTGTCTGCCCTGTCCAACCATCCTGCCCCTAGTGTCCTCCTTTTTGAAAACCAAAATATGGCCACCTTAACTTATGGCACTACAGAGGGTGCATTATAAATATTTACGGCACTACAAGGGGGCCATTATAAATACTGGGGGGCATTATAGCAGGCCACTATAAATAATGGGGCACTATATGAGGGTATTATAATTACTGGGGGAACTATAGGACATTATAATTGGGAACAATATTGAGGCATGTTACTAATGGGGCAGACTTGGGGAGCATTATCACTACTGGGGCACTTTAGGGGGCACTATTACTAATGAGGACATTCTGGGAGAGAATTATTACTATTGGTGGGACTTTAGAGGGCACTATTACTATTGAGGGCAGTCTCGGAGTGCAATTACTATGGGGGACTGTCTGTATAGCACTATAATTTCTGCAGTATAGTATTTGGGGCTTTGGGGACACAGTATTGGGGATAGCAGCAGGATTACACTGTTGGAGGATCACCAGGAGGGGGAGGATGATAGAAAAATTAGGAATCTAAGATGTCTGTGTGAGACAAGACAAGGCTGACACAATTCATCATGGCGATCTGGTCTCATTGGAGAAGATGAGGAAAGAGAACATCTACATCAGAGAAGACATGACTGGATGTAATAGGTATGTAGTGCTGTATTACACTGTATGTTTGGAAGCACTTAATGTAATGTTCAGCCTAATATATCTTTAGCAGTGTGGGGAGGGGGGTTGGTTTTGCAAATTTGGCATGGGAGAGAGTGGGGTGCCATTTTAATGTTCAAATCAGGCGGCAGAAAAGCTACAATCGGCCTTGCCTGTATAGAGATAAAATATGTTCTCTTTTTCTGCTCCCTCCCCAACATGTGTATGAACGTCAGTGCACACTGTCATGCACATGTTCATACAGGCTGATATGAATGATCTAAGTTGTATAACTCACGTGTGATTAAGTAGAAGCTTCTTTTGTCTTCAACATTTGGCCGCACTTGACATGTCAGCAATTTAATTTTAGTTGGAGGTCGATTAATCTGCAAGTAAGAAGCAGAAAAGTACATTGAAGACAAAATCATATGTAAGCAAATTTACTATAAGGACATTTCAAGCTAATTACTTTATTTAACAGAATAAGGGGAGTCCCCTTAGGCACTAAGCTTGGGTGACAGGGCCAGGCATCCCCACTGAATTCTTGCCTGCCCCGTGATCCTGCACATGCACTGTTGAATAAAGAATTGTCATATGCGCTGTTTGGAACTCGCTTTCCTCGATGCTGAGATCTGAACTGCGCATGAACTGATCCAACATTCATAAGCGCATGTGCAGGATTACAGGGCCAGGCAGGAGGACAGTGAGGTGTGCACTGCGTTCACTGCGAGACCCCATTCTTCAGATAGGACATTTATGCATCAGTATGGGACAACCCCTTTAAAGATTGCACAGCCCCTTTAAAGGCAAGGTGCAAAAGAAAAAAAAA
The DNA here is from genome assembly GCA_900303285.1 of Rhinella marina. Taxonomy (NCBI): domain Eukaryota; kingdom Metazoa; phylum Chordata; class Amphibia; order Anura; family Bufonidae; genus Rhinella; species Rhinella marina. The sequence goes on from ONZH01013819.1 coordinate 74,166, forward strand.
AAAAAAGCTCTCTGGTTGCAAGACCGAGCTCCCTTCATCTCTGCTTCAGGAAGTGGGATGTGCCATCTACCTTCACGTCACAGCTGCTGGCCAGTCAGTAATCTCAGCAGTAGCAGTGGTGACATGTGTGTACACAGCACATCACACTTCTGGTCCAGTGAGGACCAGATGCAGAGAAGAAGGGACCTAGGTGCTGGAACTGGAGTATCCCGGTAATATCACATTGAGTTCCAAGTCTCAGAAAATCCCTTTAATCTGATCCAGAATTTTGAAACATTTGCAATAATAAACCTGCCCCATTTCTCTACATGGCATTGTGTAAACATTTCTATTGCCAGCCGTGCCGTATTACTTCTGCAAGCATTGCTGTGAGGTCATTGCATCCTGTTCCTCTGCTATGAATCATAAACTCCTCTGTATGAAATCACTTTGAATAAATATGTTTGAACTTTAAACACAGCTGCAACACAATCCATAGACTTTGCCATATTCAATACATTCACGGTCCATGTGCAGCTGCCCACGCGGGTTTCAGAGCTGCATGTCAAACCATATGTTACTGTTAGTAAACAGATAGACATAATCTGCACATGCTGCAAAGTGTGGGAAAGGAATACAGCAACTTTCCCTGCTTTACAACACTGTCAAACTTTTCTTCCCTGTGGTGTGGGTATTCACGTCTATCAAGGCTTTGCTTTAGAGCAAAAATTTCTGTGCAGCAAATGGCCGCAAGTTTTCATGGAATAAAACTACATACATGTAGTGATGTTGAGGTTGAATTTTGTAGGATGTTTCCTGGATCCCATCTACAGACCACAGGAAATTAGAGTTTTCTTTAGGCTCCCTGCATATAACATCATATTGATATATCATATTGCTATTTAAGCAATTCACTGACATTTTATGGAAAGTTAAATTGTAAAACCTCTGATGCCAACTAGAAGCCTTTAACAGCTGGCTTTATGAACTAGTGTATCTGACCACTGAGATCTTTCAAAATTATAATCTACACATATACAATAACACAATAGTAATTTATAACCCTGCTCTTTCTGACTTCATTGTTCACGGGGAAGGTGTTATCAGTGACTGACTAGTATCGCAGTATACATACTGAAGCCTGTATTAGGCTACTTTCACTAGAGTTTATATATTCCGGTATTGAGTTCCGTCATAGGGGCTCAATACCTTAATAAAACGCTTCAGTTTTGTCCCCATTCATTGTCAATGGGGGCAAAACTGAACTCCTAAAAGCATTCCGTTCAGTTCTCTTCAGTCTCCAGACCGGAGAGCAAACCACAACATTCTGCGGTTTACTCTCCGGTCTGGGCATCCGCAACAAGACAGATCCGGAATGACCCCCAATGCAAGTCAACGGGGACGGATCCGTTCGGTGTGACACAATAGTAAATGGATCTGTCCTCCATTGACTTTCAATGGAGTTCATGGCGGATCTGTCACCTTGCACTTTTCCATCACAGCTCCCTCCTCCCTCTAGCAGGGGGTGCTGTGGGGAATCTTCCCATTGTGCGCGCCGTCCTCTGGAGCTGCTGGGACAGTTCAGGAGCTGCTGGGACAGGTAAGTATAACCCCCCCTCCTCCTCAAGATAGTGTCTTCTCAAGGTGTGTGGCCGGAGCGCGGTTCCAGCCCAACATGTGCACCAGCGGCTGCACGGATCTGGCGGGACCCTTCACCCGCAGGATCCGTGCTGCCGCTAGTGTGAAAGAGGCCTTAGACTGGCAGATAGTCTGCCAGATCATTGCTAAAGAGCATTCTTAGTAACACTCGTTAGCGACGATATGGCAGTGTAATACTGCCGCCGATTACCTGATAAACTAGCAAATGTTTATTCATCGGGCAATCCCAATCAATAGGTTTAAAAATCATCGTTTTCCAGAGCCACAATCACGATCTGCTGCCAGCAAACAATGATTCAGTGTGGGCACAAGTGATGGCATTAGTGATCGTTCCTTCCCATACTGTGGAGGAGATCGCTGCAGAGCTTCCTCCCTGATAATTGAATGCTTAATCTGCAGGTCTAATATAGCCTTTAAATAGGGAATGCTATCAATCACTGATAACACCTCCCCAGTGTACAACTGAAGTGAGAAAGAAAAGAGATTTAAATGGTAACTAACTTTTGACACCAATTTTCATAAATTAATACTACAAGCGACCATAAGAAACTTTGTAATATGTCTTATCAGAGAGAAATGTCTAATTCTCATGTTATCAGCTGCTTAACCCCCCCCCCCCCAACCCACTTGCTATTCTTTTCTGTGCTTTTCTCACAGAGGGATCATATTACACATTGCTATACAAGTCTATAGGGGTGGTGGGGAGTGAGCAGGAGCTGGGTGACACTGGACGCCAGGAGCAACACTAAAGAGACTGCTGCTGTAACAGTGCAGTTCTCTGTGACACCACTTTGCCGTGTATGCTGATTGCTTCTATTGGGCATGCTGGCTGCAGACTTCTGTGGGTGTGTGTGAACAGTTCCCTGTGACTTGAATGCTCTCTGTGTTCATGTAAGGGTTTATGTTGCCCTGGTCTGTGTGTCTGAATATCAGGTGGTCATGTGTCTTAATCACCTTGCTATATAGACAAGTGAGTTGTGAGCTTGGGAGATCAGTCTGTATCTGTCTCCAGGAAAGCTGTGTGAAGGGCAGAGGCATAGCTTTGGGGGGGGGGCAGAGGTAGCAGTCGCTACCGGGCCCATGAGCCTGAGGGGGCCCAAAGACCCTTGCGGTACATAAGAAGACACTGGCAATATAGAAAGTACATGTGGGTAAAGTTACACCTCAGGCTGGAGGGAAGGGGTTAGGTCAAGAATTTGGCATGAGGGGTACAGGTTCAATTTTGCCTCAGGCAGCACTAAGTCTATATACTTCCCTGGCCACAAAGTACTGAGGGAAGGGGGGGGGCAAGCTGAACTCTTGCACCAGGGCTCATAAGCCTCTAGCTACTCCCCGGTGCAGGGTGTATGCTGTCCTGACCAGAGTGTTTGTGACTGGACCCTGACTCGTGTGGTCAGCCTGATTGTTCATCGCTGTTACTATGTCTCAATGTCTGTAATGTCTTTGGTTATTTTCTGTTCTGACCGTGAATGCCATGCCTCTTACCTTTATGTCCAGTTTGATTCTGATTATCTTTGTGTCTTGTATCATATGTTTAATAAAGCATTTGTTTATGCATATTCTGTGCCTGTATGTCTTGTCTGTGAACGCTTGGGATATGTTCAGGGGTTCTCCAGACCCCTGAACATGACAGTTGCAGCTATATAAGAAGTTTATATCAGTGGATGGCAGCTACTATTCATCCACCACCTGTGGGCGAACTGCAAACTAGGCATTCAGTATGCACAGGGCAAAACTGCTATAAATCTAGTGGCCAGGAATAGTGTTATTCCTCATGTACACACATTGCACTGTTGATTGATGCAAAGTTTTTTGAAAGGTTAGGTATGCTTAAAGGGAACCTGTCATCAGCTTTATGCTGACTGTACTGAGGGCAGCATAAAATAGTGACAGAAATTCTGATTTCAGCGGTGTGTCTCTCTTGAGCTAAAAGTGAGTGGTTGCTGAGAACCAACATCACAAACATTGCATCCCAGGCCTTGAAAAGAGTCAAATCTACCTGAGAAGAGTCATGGTTATTCCTAATCTCCTGCTCTCCCGCCCATCTGCTGATGACTGGCAGTTCTCTCCTAGAGAGAAAGGGAGAAAACTAGGTAGAAGCCTGTCAATCACCAGCTGGTGGGCAGGGAGAGCAGGAATTCATGAATAGCCATGACTCTTCTCATGAAGATTTGACTCTTTTCCAGGCCTAATCTGCAATGATTGTGATGTTGGTTCTCGGCAACCACTTACTTTTAACTTATAAATGACAGACCGCTGAAATCAGCTCACCTGTCTCTACTTTATTCTGCTGTTAGTATGGGTAGCATAAAGGTGATGACAGGTTCCCTTTAAATTGCAAGTCTTATTGAATCTTTTCCCAAAACTAAAAACTACATATCTGCTTAGTACATTCTGCTCTATAACTTGCTACCTGCAGATTGCACTGCATTTCATGGTGACAGGAGCCCTGAAATCAATGTAAGTCAATAGTGACTTTCAATGTATTTAGTGACGGACCTGTTTTTTTCTGTTCTGATATCACACGACCGCATCCTAACGGAACAGATGCATCCTGATGTATAAAATCAAAACCGATCAGTTTAATCCCGGTAATACCGGGATTTTTTTTTTAAATCAGATATTTTTTTATTGTTTTCGAACATAAAAACAAACAATAGGGTCAATCATTCGTGTAAAACATGTTGTACACATATAGTTCAAAGTACAGGAAACTTCAAATATGAATTGCGTACATGGTTCTAGACCCAACCCTTTGCCCTCCCCCCCCCAAACCGCATTGTGACATGCAAGAGTGTTCCCCTCTCTCATCCCAAACACACATATAGTTGTTGACTCAGGTAGATGCAAATAATACAGCCATTTTAGTAATGACAGTCAATTTATGGATCTGTGATATTGCTCCTCATTTGGAGCGATAGTAGACGTCTAGAGGGCAGGCCCAGTGTAGCTATCCAGGAGCTCCATATGGAGTCAAACTGTTTAAGAGTACCTCTTTTACAGTATATGCCTCTCTCTAAACTAATCACAATATTCATATGTGCTATAAGTTCTTCTTTTGATGGAACATTATTGGAGATCCAGTGTTTAGCAATTAGTTTCCTTGTCTGATAGAGTATTCTAGTTATGCCTATGGTGATAACTTCTGTAGTGTCATCTTGCAATATTCCTAATAAACATACTTTTGGATTTGCTTGAAGTCTAATTTTATAAACAGTATGTATTATGTTTAGCACTGCTTGCCAAAAGGGACCTATCGCGGTGCATTCCCAAAACATGTGCATCAAGTGTTCATCTGTTAGTTTGCATTTTGGACAATTAGAGGTATCTCGTATACCTAATTTATGTAGGAATGAGGGAGTTCTGTAAACTCTATGTATTAAATATAATTGATATAATCTATGTGTTTCACATAACGATAAGGATGGTCCCCTGGACAGTACGTCCGACCACTGTTCATCAGACAGAGGTATAACATCTCTAGACCATTTCTCTTTTACTAACAGTGGGTATCTGTCTTGGTAGAACGAGAGTAGTAGTTTATAAAAACGGAGATAATACCTTTCGTTCCTCCCCCCTTTCTTATTTGTTCTGCTTTAATTGAGGCTTGTATGGATAGGTCATAAGTCTTACCCTTTGTAGTCAGGGCGTGCCTGAGCTGCAAATATTGATAAAAAAGTGAGTTTGGTAGTCCAAACTCCGTACCCAGCTGCTCAAAGCTTTTAAATACACCATTAGTATAGAGCTGCGACACCCAGTTAATGCCCTTACTCTCCCATGATCCAAAATCCGTCAGATTTCTCAGTTCTGAAAGGGTGGGATTGCACCATAACGAAGTTAAGGCGGTACATTATGTTAGTTTAGTTATTTCCTTTATTTTTTGCCAAACCTTACAATTTAACGTAACACTTGGAATGTTTTCTGGGGGACGTACTACTGAACCAAGTTCCAGAATGTAACCCGGGGGTTTCCCTCCCATCAGGTATGAAATTAGCATTCCTACTGATCCCACGTCGCCCTGTACTCCCCAAGCTTTACATTGCTGAGCTTGTGCTGCTAGAAAATACAACCATGGATTGGGAATTGCCAACCCACCATTATCCTTGTCTCTCTGCAACGTTTCCAATCTTATTCTTGGGGATTGTTTACTCCAAATCAGTAATCTATATAAGCTCTGAATTTTGTAAAAGTATATCATAGGGATCCATATAGGACTATTATGCAATATATACAAAAATTGCGGCATCAGTACCGATTTTACTAAATTAGCTCTACCAATAATGGAAAGCGGTAATTTACACCAGCTTACTACTTTCTTGGCACTTTTTTCTATCAATGGGAGAAGATTCTCAGATATATAATTTTAGGGTCTTGCTGAAATCTGCACTCCCAAGTATTTAAATGAATCGGCCACCTGTAGAGGCGCAATTTCGTCCAAAAGGGGAGCCGGCACATGGTCCAATGGGAGCATCACCGACTTGTCCCAATTGATGGTAAGTCCTGAGTATGTACCGAATTGCTCAAGTAAGGTCATTACATATGTTAATATGGCCCAGAAATAACAACATGTCGTCTGCATATAATGCAATTTTCTCTTCAATAGTCTCATATTTAAATCCTGTCACTCTTTGGTCTGTGCGAATCAATTGTGCCAGAGGCTCTATTGCCAATGCAAATAAAAGAGGCGATAACGGACACCCTTGGTGTGTGCCTCGTTCTAATGAAAAGGCATCTGGTAATAATCCATTGGTCCTTATACAGGCCCTCGGTTTGGCATATAGCAATTTTACCCATGTCAGGAATCTAGGGCCAAAACCCATATTGGACAGCACTTCCCATAAGTAATTCCACTCGACGCTGTCGAAAGCTTTAGCAGCGTCGAGTGAAAGAACGGCACAGCCCTCCTCTCTCCCCTTAGACATCTGCAAGTTTAAGTATAGCCTTCTAATATTGATTGCGGTGGATTTTCCAGGCATAAACCCTGTTTGGTCACCATGCACTAAAGTCGGGATGACCTTTAGCAGCCTATTAGCCAAGGTCTTGGCCAGTAATTTAATATCTGTACACAATAGTGAAATGGGTCTATACGATTCTGGATACGTGGGGTCCTTCCCAGGTTTAGGCAGTACTATAATAATAGCTTCCGACATGGAGTCTGGCAAGCCATCCTGTGATACTGCTTGTTCAAACACTCAGTAAGTGAGGCAGCAGAAAATCTTTATACTTTTTAAGAAATTCTCCAGGTAGGCCATCTACCCCTGGGGCTTTTTCATTGGGAAGACCTCCCACAGCCTCCTCTAGTTCATCTACTGTCAGAGGTTCCTCTAAACTAGATCTTTGCTCTGCTGTCAATACAGGCAGCCGAGCTGAGGCAATGAAATTGCGAATTTCTTCTTCACTGCGCTGCAATCTGGTAGTGTATAGTTGCTTATAATAATCCCTAAACACAGCAAGTACTTCTGTATTCTCTGACACTAAGCTACCTGACATATTTCGTATACATCCAACGTATGAGGGGCCTTGTTGGGCCTTAATGATGGAGGCCAACATGTGGCCTGCACTTTCCCCTTCCTCAAAATACTTTTGTTTCCAAAAGAGCCGTTTGTTCTCTGCTACCTCCAGTACGTGTTCTTTGTACATCAACTGTGCCTCTACCCAATTGGACCTGTTAACCTCCTGAGAGAGGTATGCAGTCACAATGCGGTTTCCCCCAAAACATAAACATGTAACATCTAAATGAACACATTCCCCGCTATGGTACAGGGATTAGGGCTAGTAAAACCAATAATACCCAACAACCGTAGGCACTGAGAGTCTTAACTTAGAACAACAAAAATCTACTAGATGCAGATAGTCAGTCTTCCTAGAAAGAGAAAATAATATATATAACTCCACTTAAATATAGCCCGCACTATAACGGTATAACAAATGCCACCCTGCTGATAGTCAGAGTATATCTCTGGAACCTGTAGAAACCAGTTAGTATTAGTGTATACATAAAGCTATTAAACAATATGAGACTAGAATCCCCTTATCTGGAGTCGTCTGCGTCTTCCCTGTTTCGCGCCTTTCAAGTGTGAGTCTCTTCACAGGGCATGTCATGACGCAGTTGATTTTTGTTGGCATTCAACCAAAAAAATCTCTTTGCCAAAGGTGTTCAACAGCCATTTTTCAAAAAATGCACTCTGATCACGTCCCACCACTTTTTCCGGCACACCAATCACTCTTATGTTGTTGCGTCTCATCCTGTTTTCCATATTATCAGATTTTGCAGCAACCATGGCTATATTGTTAATTACTCTCTTCATATCCCTTTTCATGGGTGGAATACAGTCCTCCAAGTCATCCACTCTGCCTTCTACTTCAGTCATGCGTTCAGAAACTTTCTGAAGGTCATGTCTAATAATGTTGACATTTTGCTTAAGACTCCCCATAAGATTACCCAAGGAGGAGATGGCCGTATTACATTGATGCACAGCGGTAAGGACATCTTTTAAAGTGGGGTCCACAGGTTCAAGATCACTGGTACTGACCTCTCGTGTCATGTCGTTCTGAGGCAGCTCTTCTCTGATCTCCGAGACGTTAGCAGAACGCTGAAGACGTTGTGGTGCCGCAGCCGCGGCCATTTTAGGTTTGGGGCCTTGTTGTTGTGCTTGCCAGTTGTCTGTAGAGCCATTGGTTATGCCCCAGTCCTCATGAGGTGTGGCACCCTCTCCATCCTGACCAGTAGTCCTAGCGAATCTCATAAGCTTGGAAGCTACCTCCGTTGCTTTGTCAGCGCCATGCTTTCCGGGTGTTTGCGCGGGCCTGGTGGTGCAGTCCTCCTTGGGCTCCTTTTCCCTGGCTCCTTCCTTATTCTTGCGAGTCATACTGCTACCAGGTGCAGTATAGCAATTCACAGGTATGGTTTCTGCTGTTGTAAGCTGGCAGGATGCCTAGGATTTTACGAGGATACTGTGCGGGAGCTCTTCTCTACATGCCCGGCTTGGCCACACCCCCCGGTAATATCGGGATTAACAACACAAGTGTGAAAGTAGCCTTACTCCAGAACTCTGGCATAAACTATGATAAGTCTGTCAGGGCTCATGGCTTCACCACACCATGCCTTCGTCACAGCCCCTTTTCTGAAAATGGCACAAAAATGTAATTTGCGGGAAAAAAAAATATTGAGCAAATATGGTTTGAAACTTTTTTTGCTAGTTTTCTGGTAAGGGGTCTTCATAAATGACCTCCAACGTCCAGAGACTAGTGTCCGTATTAGAAAGTAGTGCACTGAAGTGCAGAAGATTACAGGCTGCAAGCAGCAGACCATGCGACTAATATAGGGTCCAGTGCAGGAGGGAGCCCAGTCTTAGTTGGGATTATCTCCTCTTCTACTGGAGGTGTAAAACTTGGTCAGGACTCTACCCTCTAAAGGAACAACTTTTAGCAAATGAAGAAGTGGAAAATGGCCCAAGGTTCATTGAAAGGGCTTTAGGCAGAAACCTTTCTTTCCGGTGTAGGGGGCCTGGTTTGATCCTTGTTATGGGGCTCTTACTTTTATATGTACACGACTGGCTGCAAGAATAGGGATAAACAAGTATCTGCAGAGTCTTGTCTGGGGTCTGTATTTACTTATGCGGTCTAAACAGGTGTCTGTATTTGATACGGGCTCTGCATTAACGGAGGTCTGGGATCCGTATTTACTTAGGGGATCTGATCTGAGTTCTGTATTTGTTTAGGGGCTTTGTTTTGGGGTCTATATTTACTTAGAATGGCTAATGTCTGTGTTCATTTAGGGCATCTGGTCTGGGGTTTGTATTATTAAGAGTTCTGTATTTATTAAGGTAGTCTGGGTTTAGTTTGGGTACTCTGGAGTATGGTTTGTATTTACTTAGGCTACATTTACGTCTCTGGATTCAAACTCCAGTAGTCTGTTCTGGCAGATGAGCAAAGCCAGACACTTCAGCAAGCCACTAAATATAATATCATTCAACGAGTTTCTGGCATAAATGCCAGGTTTTGACTGGACAAAATGGACTGCACACAGAACTTTCTGTCCAGCTGAAACCTAGCATTTATGCCAGAAACCAGCCAGATCCTTATCAGATCCCATTATAGTCAATGGGTATCCAGCGGCTTGCAGAAGTATGCGGCCATTCCTCTACTAGAGCAGACTACTGGAGTTTAATTCCAGAGATGTGAACATAGCCTTAGGGAGTTTCGTTTGACATTTGTATTTACTTAGGGAATCTGGTCTTGGGTCTCCATTTCAGGTTCTGGTGTCTGTATTTATTTATGGGGTCCTTTTCTAGGATCTATATCTAGTTAGGTGATCTGTATTTGTTTAGGGGGTCTGAGTTCTGTATATACTTTCAGTGTGATGAGGAGGGTCATATTCAATACTTGTGATTCCTATGCTTTATGTTGGAGGCATGTCCTACATAAATGGTTGGGACATAAGGTGACAATAGGCCACTTGTCTAAACCTACACTGGGGTGCTATACCATGTGGCCTGTGTTCCTAGGACATGAATAAGGCACTGTAATATATTTGACTGACAAATTGCTAATCCCCTCTGGCTAAATTAGTCAAAATAAGTTGGATGTTGTACATTAAAATGAGCTGATATGTCTTTACTGCTCTTGTATGGCACTCTTAATTGCACATGATATATGCCATGATTGTTTGAATTGTAGAACCACTAACTACTATTAGTAGTCCTCTACTCTAATATTTTGGTTTGCTTTGATAATCATATTGTATTTTTTTATTGTAACCCGTGCCTGTACACAGGATGTACCATGTGCCTGTTTCTCCACTTCGGTGAGGGAAGCAGCAGTTGACAAATTTCCACCCCTTGGTCATTCTGTGCTGTCTAGCCTTCTCCTCCCACCAGACAAGTGAATTTGGTTCCTTTTAGGAAAGCTGAGCCTTATGAAAACATTCAAATTTGTTTCTGGAGATAGCAAAAAATCTCGAAGACTGGTAAGTACTTGTTTTCTTTCACATTTTCTTAACATGTATGTTTTAGTTTTAAAGTGGCCCTGTACTTTCAATAAACCTTTGATATGTTATTGGGAAATAAAAAAGATGAAATAAGTGGTGGACTGAGCGCTGAGACCCCCACCAATCTCTACAATGAGGGGAGAGACATGCCGGCTTAGTGAGCTCTCTCTCTCTCTTGGCTGCAAAAAAACAAGCAAAAGTGACTATAACATCAAAAGTTTAATGAAAGTACAGTGCCACTTTAATGCAATATGTAATGCATTTAAATTTACTGTACATATATATGGTATACAATTATCCAGGCAGCAGCACAGTTATTTGGAGCAAACAGTTTTAACTCACCGTACTGTGAGATATTGTCAGATATCCATATTTCACTCCGCATTTTCTTTTCTGCCATACTTTTCGGATACTAAATATAACAAAAGTTGAATAAATAAATTAGATACTAAATAATACCATTCATAGAGTAGTGAGCTTTTTTTTAGTCTCCAGGAGATGATGTAATATAAATCTTCCACAGAGCATGACAGGGAGGCTGCATACAGAGCCTTGTTTGTAGGTATAGTGTTGCTATCCTGACTTATCTAGGTGATACAAACCTCTGCAGCCCTGTCCCAGTCTACACAGAAAAACTGCAGAAAAAAAGGAAGTGTCAGCCTATGGTGACTGCTCTAGCGACAAGTGCAAAAACTATAATATAAAATTTTTTGGTGGATATTAACATTTATAATAAAAACCTGATGTAAATTGTGTCAGTTTTGATTATACATTTCCTTTAAACCTTTCTATTCCAAGGACGTATCTCATATGTTCTCGCAGGCTGGCACTTAAGTAGCCAAGAATGTAGCTCATATGTCCTTGCTACTGATGGCTATATCTAAGACTGTACACCTAACTAGAGATATTAACCAGTTCTTGTTTTAAACCTGAAAATCTAACTGACATCAGGATCTAGTTGCATTACAGACAGAGATATAGCCTTTAGAAACAAGTTGAAAACACATACCTGCAGCTCTCACTCCTAACTCAATTTCTAAATGCTGTATCGGGTAGTTATCTCTGACAGCCTCAAAATGAGTAACCAATGCAGCCAGGCGGTAGGGAAAGCAAATCATATGCTTGGCTGCATAGCTAGAGGTATAACAAGCAGAAAGAGGGAGCTTGCGATCCCTCTGTATAGAGCTCTAGTGAGACCTGGAATACTGTGTTCAATTCTGGAGACCTCACCTGCAAAAGGATATTGCTAAAATAGAACAGGTCCAAAGAAGAGCTACAAAAATGGCGGAAGGTCTAAAGCATAGAACTTACCAAGAAAGACTCAGAGTTCTTAATATGTATAGTATGGAGGAAAGAAGAGAAAGGGGGGACATGATTGAAACCTTTAAATATGTTAAAGGACTGAATAAAGTTCAGGAGGGAAGGGTTATTAATAAGAAACAGAACACAAGAACAAGGGGGCACAATCTGAGGTTAGTTGGGGGAAAAATCAAGAACAACATTAGAAAATATTATTTCACTGAAAGAGTAGTAGAAGCTTGGAACAAACTTCCAGCAGAGGTGGTTGATACATCCACAGTAACTGAATTTAAACATGCCTGGGATAAACATGTATCTATCCTAAGATAACAATAAAAGGATAATAAAAGGGCAGACTAGATGGACCAGGTGGTCTTTTTCTGCCGTCAATCTTCTATGTTTCTATGTATTAGATTTCCAGCTTTAAAACAAGAACTGGTCAGAACTCTAGCTGCTATACAGACAATAAAGGACCAGACTGAACTACTACAGTCTTGGAGAAAGAGGGCCTGTGAGGAACCTGCTGACAGGCTGGAGGTAAAGAAGGAATGATATACAACCCCTGGCAAAAATTATGGAATCACCAGTCTCTGAGGATATTCCTTCAGTTGTTTAATTTTGTTGAAAAAAACAGATCACAGACATGACAAAAAACTAAAAGCATTTCAAATGGCAACTTTCTGGCTTTAAGAAATACTAAAGGAAATCAAGAAAAATAATTGTGGTAGCCAGTAACAGTTACATTTTTAGAACAAGTACAGGGAATAAATTATGGAATCACTGAATTCTGAGGAAAAAATTATGGAATTATGAAAAACAAACAAACAAAATAACACTCCAGCACATCACTAGTACTTTGTTGCACCACCTCTGGCTTTTATAACTGCTTGCACTCTCTGTAGCATTGACTTAATGAGTGACAAACAGTACTCTTCATCAATCTGGCTCCAGCTTTCTCTGATTGCTGTTGCCAGATCAGCTTTGCAGGTTGGAGCCTTGTCATGGACCATTTTCTTTAACTTCCACCACAGATTTTTAATTGGATTGAGATCCGGACTGTTTGCAGGCCATGACATTGACCTTTTGTGTCTTTCTTCAAGGAATGTTTTCACAGTTTTTGCTCTATGGCAAGATGCATTATCATCTTGAAAAATGATTTCATCATCCCCAAACATCCTTTCGATAGATGGGATAAGAAGAAGTGTCCAAAATGTCAATGTAAACCTGTGCATTTATTGAAGATGTAATGACAGCCATCTCCCCAGTGTTTTTACCTGACATGCAGCCCCATATCATCAATGACTGTGGAAATTTGCCTGTTTTCTTCAGACAGTCGTCTGCATAAATCTCTTTGGAACAGCACCAAACAAAAGTTCCAGCATCATCACCTTGCCCAATGCAGATTCGAGATTCATCACTGAATATGACTTTCATCCAGTCATCCACGATTGCCTTTCCTTAGCCCATTGTAACCTTGTTTTTTCTGTTTAGGTGTTAGTGATGGCTTTCTTTTAGCTTTTCTGTATGTAAATCCCATTTCCTTTAGGCGGTTTCTTACAGTTCGGTCACAGACTCCAGTTTCCTCCCATTTGTTCCTCATTTGTTTTGTTGTACATTTTCTGTTTTCAAGGCATATTGCTTTAAGTTTTCTGTCTTGATGCTTTGATGTCTTTCTTGGTCTACCAGTATGCTTGCCTTTAACCACCTTCCCATGTTGTTTTTTACTTGGTCCAGGTTTTAGACACAGCTGACTGTGAACAACCAACATCTTGTGCAACACTGCGTGATGATTTACCCTCTTTAAGGAGTTTGATAATCCTCTCCTTTTTTTCAATTGACATCTCTGGTGTTGGAGCCATGATTCATGTCAGTCCACTTGTTGCAACAGCTCTCCAAGGTGTGATCACTCCTTTTTACCTGGATACTAACGAGCAGATTTAATCTGATTATTGTTTGTAATGAAAATTTGCAGGGTGATTCCATAATTTTTTCCTCAGAATTGAGTGATTCCATAATTTATTCCCTGTGCTTGTTCTAAAAATCTAACTGTTACTGGCTACCACAATTATTTTTCTTGATTTCTTTTAGTATTTCTAAAAGCCAGAAAGTTGCCATTTAAAATGCCTTTAGTTTTTTGTCATGTCTGTGATCTGTTTTTTTTTCAACAAAATTAAACAAATGAAGGAACATCCTCAGAGACTGGTGATTCCATAATTTTTGCCAGGGGTTGTATATCCTCCTCTCCCTGTATAAGTGTACATGAATCCAGGGGATGGGTAACATGCATTTCTGTGCATGTTATCAATCCTCATCCTCTTAATCAGAGAGTATACTTGCTATTTATCACTTATGGGGGTGGGGAGGTGGGGGTGTTTTCCAGAAATAGTGAGAAGATGAGCACTTGCTCATCTAGTTACCCCTCTGCACCTTATTAGGTTGTTAACTGACACCATGACCCACCGGTTTACCAGCATCCTGATCACAGTGTCAAATAAGTTGTGTCAAATAAGTTGCATTAAACATTTGCATCACAAACATCAATAAAGTTTACATTTTACACTGTCATTATCTAGTCCATACCACATCTTTAGTGTAAAATATACTGACCACTTCTCCAGCAATACCTGTTACATACTACAATAATGAGAGAACGATTATCAATAGAGAAATATCTAATATATTCCTAACAGATGGAAAAAAAATTCATCAGTAAGAAAACACATTTTTGCCCTCTGACTTTCACTATAAACAGTCTTTATCAATTAGTAAAAACCAGTTTGGCAGCTTTTCAGACGGCGGTAATAATACACATGCTTTTTGGTGTCTGTACTATGGTAACACCCGTACCTTCTGATTCATCACAACCAGAGTACTTTAACTCATTTTCTGAGGAAACGCTGAAGGTTCAGATGTTGTGTCCATAATACAGTAGCAATGAAGCATTTGCATTGTATCCATCTGAATGTGGTCATAGTTAAAGGGAATCTGTCAGGCCTGAAACACCTCCCAAACTCGAGTAAGCGGTGTATACTGTAAGTCAGCTGTCCCCAATCACCGGTCCGCCGCGGCCTGGCAGAAATCCATTCAGGGCGGCAGTGGCAGGGGACAAGGAGATGAGCGCTTCCATTGTGGAAGCTCTCATCTCCATAGTCATCTGTATCGCTGTCCTCAGGTCAGCGATACAGATGCCTGTGCTGCGGGGCAGGTGAGGGAAAGGTGTCTCCCCTGCCAGTTCCTCTATCAGAGGTGGGCTCAGGTGGCGCAATGATGTCATTGTGCTGCCTGAGCCGTACAGCGCAGGACACAGGCCAGAAGAGTCCTGCATCGCATCGCTGCCAGCCTGATGGAGGTAAGTATTAGTGTTTTGGAGTTTTTTTTGTACAATACCGGAGGAGAGGGGCACTGGGGGGCACTGTGGGGGCATCTATGGGGGCACTTCTTATATTATTGGGAGGCATTTATGGGGGCACCTATTGGCATATATTTGGAGGGCATCTATGGGGGCACTTATTGGCATATTATTGGGGGGCATCTATGGGGGCACTTATTGGCATATTATTGGGGGCATCTATAGGGGCATTTCCTATTGGCATATTATTGGGGGGCACTGTGGGGGCACTTCTTATTGGTATATTATTGGGGGACATCTCTGGGGGCACGTCTTACTGATACATTATTGGGGGCACTGTGGTGACATCTATGGGGGCACTTTTTACTGGCACATTTGTGGGCACTTCTTATTGGTAAATTATTGGGGGCATCTATGGGGGCACTTCTAACTGGTAAATTATTGGGGAACACTTTGGGGGCATCTATGGGGGCACTTCTTACTGGTACATTATTGGGGGGGTTACTATGGGGGCACTTCTTACTGGCACATTATTGGGGGCAATGTGGGGGCATTCACAAAGAAGGGATACTTTATATGGGGGGCACTGTATAGGGGCATTTTATCAGTGCTCCAGACTAAAAAAAATACCTAGGAGCCATTGGCTCCTGAACTGAAAAATTTAGGAGCCAAATAAAATTTTTAGGCGCCAAATTTAAATACGGAAAAATACGGATCTGCAATACCAGGGATGCCGCCCAGCGTGTGTTCCGCAAATTGCTGGGCGTCCTGTTCAAAATGCCTATTCTTGTCCACTGTTGCAGACAAGAATAGGACATGTTCTATAATTTCTTGCGGAGCCGCGGCTAGGCAAGTTCGCAAGCCGCCCATTGAAGTGAATGCAGCTGTATCTATTCTGCAAAATTGCGGAATAGATGCGGGCACATTCACACGGTTGTATATATATTAAAGGGTTATTCTCATTTTAGACAATGGGGGCATATCGCTAGGATATGCCCCCATTGTCTTATAGGTGCGGGTCCCACCGCTGGGACCCGCACCTATATCCAGAACAGAGCCCCCGAACTGAATGAGGGCGCACTGCACATGCGCAACCGCCCTCCATTCATTTCTATGGGGCCGCCGACTTAGTGCTCGGCTACTTCCGTCGGCACCATAGAAATGAATGGGAGCGCTCCCGTTCATTTCTATGAGCGCAGCGGGGAGCTGCGCCTGCTGGTGCGCCTGCTGGTACCCCTTTAATATATTGATTTTTTTTTACTTTTTATTTACTAATTATTGGCCTCCTTAGGGGCTAGAACTCTTGTCCTATTCACCCTAATAGATCCCTATAAGGATGAAAAGGACTTTACACTCTCCCTGCTGCCCTGGGCTTTGTGCACAGGGCAGCAGGGAGCTTACCATGGCAGCCAGGACTTCAGTAGCGTCCTGGTTGCCATGGTAACCGATCAGAGCTCCGCGATTACATTGCTGGGCTCCGATCGGAACTGCCACTGAACCACCAATGAAGAGGGTGAGGGGGGAGGGAACCCTGTGGCCACTGCCACCAATGATTATTATAGTTTGGGGGGGGGGGTTTGGGCACTGCGCCACCAATGAATAATACTGGGGGATGGGGTGCACTGAGCCACTAATGATTATTGTACTGGTTGGGGTTTTTATTACTGGGGAGGGCGCACTGCGCCACCAATGATGATAACTACGTTTAATACAACTACAGGAGGCGGGTGCCGGCGCAGGATCACATAGCCGGCACCTGACCTGTATTATAGGGAGCTCCAATCAGTGGTAGTTAACCCATCAGGTGCGGCCCCCGCCTTCTGTAGTTGTATTAAACGTAGTTATCATCATTAGTGGCGCAGTGCGCCCTCCCCAGTAATAAAAACCCCAACCAGTATAATGTGTGTGCCCCCATCAGACCTCAGATCAGCCCACTGTGCCCCCATCAGACCTCAGATCAGCCCCTGTGCCCCATCAGACCTCAGATCAGCCCACTGTGCCCCCATCAGACCTCAGATCAGCCCCACTGTTGCCCCCATCAGACCTCAGATCAGGCCCACTGTGCCCCCATCGGACCTCAGATCAGCCCATTGTGCCCCATCAGACCCCACATCAGCCCATTGTGCCCCATCAGACCCCACATCAGCCCATTGTGCCCCATCAGACCACAGATCAGCCCACTGTGCCCCCATCAGACCACAGATTAGCCCACTGTGCCCCCCATCAGACCACAGATCAGCCCACTGTGCCCCCATCAGACCTCAGATCAGCCCACTCTGCAGCCATCAGAATAAAAAAAAAAAAAAAACTCTTACCTGTCCTGCGCCGCGGCTCCGCTCCAGGTCCAGCGCTCCTCTGTCCTCCCGGCGCTGCACTATCACCTGACTGCATGCAGCGTCAGGTCAGAGTGCGCGCACTAGGTAAGACAGACAGAGGAGCGCCGGACCCGGAGCGGAGCCGCGGCGCACAGGACAGGTAAGAGATTTTTTATTTTATCTGCTCCATGTTCTCTGATACTACGTTTAATACAACTACCGGAGCGGGTGCCGGCGCAGGATCACATAGCCGGCACCTGACCTGTATTATAGGGAGCTCCAATCAGTGGTAGTTAACCCATCAGGTGCGGCCCCCGCCTTCTGTAGTTGTATTAAACGTAGTTATCATCATTGGTGACGCAGTGCGCCCTCCCCAGTAATAAAAACCCCAACCAGTATAATGTGTGTGCCCCCATCAGACCTCAGATCAGCCCATTGTGGCCCCATCAGACCTCAGATCAGCCCATTGTGGCCCCATCAGACCTCAGATCAGCCCACTGTGCCCCCATCAGACCACAGATCAGCCCACTGTGCCCCCATCAGACCACAGATCAGCCCACTGTGCCCCCATCAGACCACAGATCAGCCCACTGTGCCCCCATCAGACCTCAGATCAGCCCACTGTGCCCCATCAGACCTCAGATCAGCCCACTGTGCCCCCATCAGACCTCAGATCAGCCCACTCTGCGGCCAAAAAAACCTCTTACCTGTCCTGCTCCGCTCCGGGTCCAGTGCTCCTCTGTCCTCCCGGCGCTGCACTATCACCTGACTGCGTGCAGCGTCAGGTCAAAGTGCGCGCAGTAGCACAGCCTAGTATTAGTAAATGCGGTCGGGTCCAGGTCGCAAGTTTTGTCGCCATTTGTAAAATCTAAGTCGCATTTGCGACCATTTTGGTCGCCATCTGGAGCCCTGATTTTATGTTATATTTATATATTTTAATATGCACCTTGCGTGAATTAGTCAGCACCAACAGAACCCACCGTGACCCCCCCCCCCCCGGGCCCTGGGGAAATTGTCTAGCGAGAAACCGGGTCCTGGTGCAAAAAAGGTTGTGGACCACTGCTGTAAGTGATCTTGAGTCGAATTATGTGATTTTTATGTTCATGCTCACTTGTGTTCCGATGTTGGTCTCCAACGAACCAGCAGTAAAATGCATTCAGAGGACTCCTCTTTCAGTGCTCTCCATTATGTCCATGAGCTCAGGAATCCTCTCAATGCATTTTATTGCTGGTTTGTTGGAGCACAGCGTCGAAATACAAGTGAGTGTGAAGATAAAAATGACATAACCGGCTTCCGCATCATTTACACTATATACTGACAGATTCCCTTTGACAAATTATATTAGGTTTAGGGATTTATAATTTTTTATTGGGATTAGAGTTTGTATGGAAGGGTGGAAAATTATATACTTGTATAATTCCAAATATCTGTATGCAAAATTTGGTTGCTGAATTCCTGCATGTGCGTAGTATGCAGCTATGTGTGGTACGTATACACTTGTCACATATTAGAGTTTTTTGCAGACTATATTTTATTTGAATAATGACTCTGCTAGTCAATAAACTGAATTTTCATACCATTTTTTTTTATCAAAATCACTATTTTTTGCAAAGCTGCATGAAGATGTGTTGATTCTTAAAGGGTTTCTGTCATCAGAATTTAGCCTACAAAACCGAGTGTCATTTGCAAATCGCAAATGACACCTGATGACAGAAAGCCTTCTTTTATAGAAAACTGTATGGTAGTTTTTGTTAAAATAGCATTTTTATAATATGCTAATTAGGCCCCCTAGGTGCAGTAGGCGTGAACCCTGCACCTAGGAGCGGCCGTAATAACGCCCCTTACCCCTCCTCCCTTGCGTTGATTGACAGGGCCGGGCAGCCATCTCTTTCGTCTCCCGGCCCTGTACGATCGCGAACTCCCGCACCTGCGCATTGCGATAAGCAATCCGCGCATGCGCATTGATGAAGCCGGGACCCGGGCGGCCGCCGGCTCTCAACGCGCGTGCGCAGATTGCTTATCGCAATGCGCAGGCGCGGGAGTTCGCGATCGTACAGGGCCGGGAGACGAAAGAGATGGCTGCCCGGCCCTGTCAATCAACGCAAGGGAGGAGGGGTAAGGGGCGTTATTACGGCCGCTCCTAGGTGCAGGGTTCACGCCTACTGCACCTAGGGGGCCTAATTAGCATATTATAAAAACGCTATTTTAACAAAAACTACCATACAGTTTTCTATAAAAGAAGGCTTTCTGTCATCAGGTGTCATTTGCGATTTGCAAATGACACTCGGTTTTGTAGGCTAAATTCTGATGACAGAAACCCTTTAAGTTGTATTTTTATACATGGTATGCTGTGCCCTGTCAGGAAATTTAGCAGTTGTTTACAGTGTACAGTATACAGTACAGACCAAAAGTTTGGACACAACTTCTCATTCAAAGAGTTTTCTGTATTTTCATGACTATGAAATTTGTAGAGTCACACTGAAGGCATCAAAACTATGAATTAACACATGTGGAATTATATACTTAACAAAAAAGTGTGAAACAACTGAAAATATGTCTTATATTCTAGGTTCTTCAAAGTAGCCACCTTTTGCTTTGATTACTGCTGATGAGCTTCAAGAGGTAGTCACCTGAAATGGTATTCCAACAGTCTTGAAGGAGTTCCCAGAGATGCTTAGCACTTGTTGGCCCTTTTGCCTTCACTCTGCGGTCCAGCTCACCCCAAACCATCTTGATTGGGTTCAGGTCATCTGGCGTAGCACCCCATCACTCTCCTTTTTGGTCAAATAGCCCTTACACAGCGTGGAGGTGTGTTTGGGGTCATTGTCTTGTTGATAAATAAATGATGGTCCAACTAAACGCAAACCGGATGGAATAGCATGCCGCTGCAAGATGCTGTGGTAGCCATGCTGGTTCAGTATGCCTTCAATTTTGAATAAATCCCCAACAGTATCACCAGCAAAGCACCCCCACACCATCACACCTCCTCCTCCATGCTTCACGGTGGGAACCAGGCATGTAGAGTCCATCCGTTCACCTTTTCTGCGCCGCACAAAGGCACGGTGGTTGGAACCAAAGATCTCAAATTTGGACTCATCAGACCAAAGCACAGATTTCCACTAGTCTAATGTCCATTCCTTGTGTTCTTTAGCCCAAACAAGTCTCTTCTACTTGTTGCCTGTCCTTAGCAGTGGTTTCCTAGCAGCTATTTTACCGTGAAGGCCTGCTGCACATAGGCTCCTCTTAACAGTTGTTGTAGAGATGTGTCTGCTGCTAGAACTCTGTGTGGCATTGACCTGGTCTCTAATCTGAGCTGCTGTTAACCTGCGATTTCTGAGGCTGGTGACTCGGATGAACTTATCCTCCGCAGCAGAGGTGACTCTTGATCTTCCTTTCCTGGGGCGGTCCTCATGTGAGCCAGTTTCTTTGTAGCGCTTGATGGTTTTTGCGACTGCACTTGGGGACACTTTCAAAGTTTTCCCAATTTTTCGGACTGACTGACCTTCATTTCTTAAAGTAATGATGGCCACTCGTTTTTCTTTACTTAGCTGCTTTTTTCTTGCCATAATACAAATTCTAACAGTCTATTCAGTAGGACTATCAGCTGTGTATCCACCTGACTTCTGCCCAACACATCTCATGGTCCCAACCCCATTTATAAGGCAAGAAATCCCACTTATTAAACCTGACAGGGCACACCTGTGAAGTGAAAACCATTTCAGGTGACTACCTCTTGAAGCTCATCAAGAGAATGCCAAGAGTGTGCAAAGCAGTAATCAAAGCAAAAGGTGGCTACTTTGAAGAACCTAGAATATAAGACATATTTTCAGTTGTTTCACACTCTTTGAATGAGAAGGTGTGTCCAAACTTTTGGTCTGTACTGTATATATACCTGTTTGTTACATGAAGGTGGACATGGTTGTCAACAGCCTGTCAAGACAACTACAATTGTCACTTCGTCTGCTTCCAGGAAATAAATAGGTTTGTGAGTACACTTATTTTTCAAGGTGTGTAATCCCTGTATTTTATAGGTTGTTCTTTTTTTTTTTTTTTTAGAATTTTCAGCTCAAAACCAGATTTTTTGTCTTTTCTGGTGATTTTATGAACAGATATACATTGTGAGGCAGTGACAGGCCTCATATATGAAGAGGGAAGAGATGTGTCTCCTAGAATGGCGCAGGAAACCTATTAGAGGAGATGTATGGCATGATTTGCTGTGTTTTCCCCATGATCACCTGGCCTGAGGTGAGGCCAGGTGCGATAAGCACTTGGGGATAAAGCAATCCTCAGTGTGTGAGAGGAGGAGTTAGGCCCCAGGGAACAGACCTGCAGAGGGCCTGTGTGGTTCCAGCCAGGAGGGCTGGGCGACCACAAGGTTGAAGAAGCCTGAGAGAGAGGAAATTAAGAAGAAAGCCTGCAGATGCACTGTGTGGTTCTAGCCAGGAGGGCCGGGCGGCCACAAGGCTGAGGAAGCATGAGTTTGGGGGGACCCAGCGACACCTGAAGAAGAGAGGTATCGCACGGTCAGAGTCAGGAAGACTGCTGGATCATATCCCCCCAAGGTATTTCGCTGCTTCCACCAGGAGACCTGGTGGGTTGCACAGGTCACAGCTAGAAGGCTGTCTGACCGCATGGCTGAGTGAAACTGAATATCACAGTGTGAACACTAAGCTTGAAGTGAGTTAGGGAAAACCTCTGTATAGTGAGTGCCTAGCCGGGCAAGAGTTTATTGTTTTGTCTTGATGTAACACGTGATGGGAAGCTGTGACTTCATGGTGCCGAATGATGCCAAACTTGGAAGTGTGATGTGCTGTGTGACAAATAAAGCACTGTTTGAGGTGGAAAACCCCCTGTTTGATGAGTCTGTCATTGCCAACCCCAGTGAGAGCGATCCCTTACAGCATGTAAATGTAGGTCTTAATTATATGCTGAACTTTTATTTTTAGAAGGTGTGGTGCACATAGCTTTCTGCATGGGCAACACTTCTACCTACTAATATCAACTATGATGTGATTTTTATGAAAAGTTGCAAAGACTGAGACACAATTGCATGGGGTCTTTGTGTATAGAATGTGGAGTATTTTTTTTTATTTTACAATTTATGTTTTATTTGTAGCATTTGTCAAAAGTGCAAAACCCCTGGCAGCAAAAGGGTTATAATGAAGGTTCATCTTCTGACATCAAGATGTCAGAATATGTCAAGATAGGCACCTGGTACCTCCACTAATTACTAGAACATTTGGGCCTTTGAGTTCCACATTAGCCTCTTTGTTTTTTGAATTGCACAACACAGTTTAGTGGTTTAGTAGGAGTTATTCCTTTCTTTTTCACACATTAAAAATGTTCAAGGGATTTAATGCTCCTAGTAGAAACCTACTAGAAGATTAGCATAGGTACAGGAAAGTTAGTTTGCATTGCTAATTTCAAAAGTGAAAACACACCCAAATTAGGTATTCTGGCTGGCACCAAAAGAGGGTCACAATCACTAGTACCTACAGCCCTAAAGGGCATACACATACGCTCATATTTTTGTACTTCATGTTTCTTCTGAAATACTTCCTTGTAGATGGTTCCTTGTAGACATAGAAAACACATTTCTCATGTGCTGTGCTTTGATTTCTTCCTTGTGGAGATACTGTAGGACATAAATACGCTGCATTCGACAGTGCTGTTTAGGTTCAATTTATTCCCTTCTACTCTACCCCCCCAAAAAACATGCAAAAACTGCAGTGTGTACAAAATGGTACTTATGGTGACTGGACAGAGAAAAATAAAAAAAAATTCAAAAGCAGTAGTAAGTGACACTAGTAGACTGAATTCATATAGCTAAAGAATTAATAATGTAATGGTGAGTGGTACACACCCTTCACTCTTTTTGTACAGAAAGCCAGATTTCTCTGTTCCATGCTGCTTATCCCCTTGCTGTTGGTGCAAACTATATCCAGAATCCTTCCTGTTCAATGAATCCTGAAACAGCAAAAGTCAAATCACACTCAGCATAGCATGGCTTTGTAACACTCCCTCACAACTTTTCTTGAAATTCAAAAAAACACTGTACGAAGGCGGCCCATACGTATCAGATACATTTTAACCAAGCCAACTATCCCCTAACTCTCTCTCTATCCCTCTCAACAGCAGAAGTTGGGTGAAAGGAGGAACAGGCATGGATTAAAACATGCCTGATCCTTTGTTCTGAGAGATATATGTCAGAGGGATCTGGTAACGGCCTATTCACCTCTCCCCATTGTACAATCATACACAATTGGCCAAGAGTGAACTTCAGTATAGTTAGGAGGAAAATACGAATGAGGGTCTGGCTGACAGCTATCTTAAATGTATGGTCAGCTTACATTCATATTGATGGAATTAACTGACAATGTAATGAGTATGAGGGCCTCTCAACCGTCCAGGGAAGAGGGTGTCTGGGCAACGATCCAGCATGTTAGATGTCAACATGCCTGATCATTTGTTAAAGCCCGTGAAACAGAAGATTTTTGTTTGCACATCCTGCCAAGTTCGAATGAATCCGCCAACAGTCGTATATCTTCAGAGCCTGACAGACTCTGGACCAAGAACTGTCATTGTGGGGGAAAAGAATACAATATTAATTGGTTCTGGGTTGACTATTGTAAGTTGAACATATTTCAATTTGAAACCATAACTCTATGGAAAATTAGCAATTGGTTCCAAAACCCCAAAATGTCAAACCAAAATAAGGAAAAAATGAGCATTAAAATAAAATAGTTCATACAAACAAAGTAAATCCTTACATATATCAGTGAGAAAGAGATGTTGGATGGAACTGGTGCCCAAAGGAGCTGTTCATGCTGGTAAAAGCAGAGGCAGTACATAATATGCAGTATTACATGGCACTGTAGAGAGGCGCTAGTAGACAGCCAGTCAGTGCATGCACTTCAGTAATACAGGTGATTTAGCAGTGAAATGCCCATGCAGACTGGCCAACCCCTCGTCTCAGATCCAGACCATCTGTGACAATTTATGCTGAATGTGGTTTCAATTTACAATGTCTTAGGAAAGACTATTTGTATGCTGTAAATATTGCAGCTTAAGGCCACTTGAAGGACCTCTTGCTCGTCCATGACCCACTGTTCTTTTTTATTTTGTAAATCCTATCATTTAAGCAAGTAAGAAAAGTTGCTAAGATCTACTCACCTCTTTATTTTCTATCTGTAACTGTTTTTGCAGATTATCCCGAACATCTGAAAGTTGTTTGAGGTCGTCATCCTGAGTCTGATGAATCTAAACAGCACATGAAAGACTTTATTTCAGAGCATTATAAATGACGGAAGTGAAGAAACTGCTATTACTGTCATGATTATGGTGATACGCAGAATATAGGAAATGGTGCTCACAGTATGCAGGGACGAGGACAACTTCTCTATGAAAGGAAGGAGACTTTGCGTGGCATTTAATCCATCCTGAAAAAAACTAAACCACAACTATTAGCATTTTCCCTCATACAACTTTTAGTATCAGTGAATAGCCTTACAGAAGTGAACCTACATTAAGATCAAATGCATAATCAGTAAAAGCAAAACAAGCTAGGGGGCATTCACACAACTGCAAATCTGCAGCATACAGATGACTCATTGCCTTCAAGTCATCCATGTGCTCTCCGCAATCATATGTCCGTTCCACAAAAGATAGAACAAGTCCTATTCTTGATGATGAGACCAATATCATTGCTTCTGGGCAGCAGATCGTGTTGTGCAAATAGGAATCTACTGCCCAGAAACAATGAATCTGTATGGGGATGACTGATTGCAGCATCGATTGCTGGGCCCCATAAAGAGACGACTGCTGCATCTAAATGCAGCTTTTACCTCTGACGAGCAGGAAGTTATCAGTTACGGTTGATTCCTGATAACTGCCTGCAAAGCTTGCCTCTGTTTACCCCATGCAGGGGAAATAAAGAATAAGAGAACAAAGAACAATGGTCCCAAACAGACCACAGTGAGAGTGCTTCTCAAATAATAACAGTGCTTGCGACATCAAGGCACAGAAATGACAAACAGGGTCTACCAAAACTCCAACCCCCCCCCCACCCCCATCCAAACCTGAAATCATGAAACCTCATATCTTATACAGAAATATATTAACCCAGAGATATGAGAAGGGGACAACCAAGGGATCGAGACTAAGGAATGTCTGTGAGACACCCCTGATCTGTTTCCATGAGCATTTCATGGGCACAGCCCCTTCCTTGTAGGGGTTTTCCATTTCTGACAAGCCCATTGGTTGAAGGCTCTACTGATAAAAGGCTCTTACTTCACCTCTAGAAGGAGTCTACTGCCATGCTATAGTAGAGCCTCTGCTCCTTCCCTGAAAAGCAGATAAGAAGGCTATTTCTATTGAATGCTCTGCAATGAACCAAGAACCCCTATTCAGAGACCTGGCTGTGGAGGAGTGACTAAAAGCTGCTTTACACAGGCTGAGAATCAGACAGATAATCGCTAACAAGCATTCATAGGAGCAATTATCTGGCAGTGTAAAGGTGCTGCTGATTACCCGATGAATGAGTGAAACGCTCGTTCACTGGGTAATATGATCGCTAGTGCCATCATCTAAATTATCGTTTGCCGGGAGCAGACCATGCTGTCTAAACACAAGGCAAACAATGATTGTGTATGGGGACAAGCGATGGTATTAGCGATCGCTTCTCCCCATACAATGGAAGAGATCGCTGCATGTAAATGCAGCAGTCTCCTACACTGACGGGCAGGCGATTCTCAGGAAGAAACATTTCCTTCCCGATAATGGCCTGCTAAATTGTCCAGTGTAAAGGGACCTTAATTATGCCTGTCCACCAGCACTCACAGCTCAGTGGATGGATCTGCACATTGCTATATGATTTCAACACCGGGTGGTGAATTTCTATGTAAGAAACTACCATCAAAACTGAACAGCATAAATACTTACTTGCGTTGTGCATGAAAGGCTTTGATGAGACACTCCAGGAAGTCAGGACCCTGCTTAACTTGCAGCTCTCCTAATCTGAGCAGGTACTAGTGAAGAAAGCATAAAAGAAGAAGGTGTAATGACTACTTAGCAAAGTTATAAACCTGTTTCTGCAGACTTCTTATCCACAACTATTTGTCTTCTGATTGTCTTCTTTTGTACCTCACATAAGTGAAGTTGAAAGAGTTTTTTCTCTTTGTCAGCATCCTCTGCGTTGTCAGATTCTGCTCGGGACCCTCCTAAGCGAGCTTTCTTTGCCCTATAGGGAGGGAACACAGCAAACATTTAAACCTCATCACTTAATTCACTTATTTCACAAGATAGTAATGAAAGTAATAGTTCACAGTTCGGGCCCATGCAATTTGGTATGGTATGTGGAGTGTACAACAACAAAGAGTCTGTATAGGTCGGTGTTTAGCATGCATAGACACTGCATGTGCCATTGTAAGGTAGATGATGTATGTATGGTTCCAAAGTGTATTCACTTGTGAAGCAATTCTCCTAGTGGAAGATGCCTCTTTAGTACAGCATGAGGTAGTCTGGCCATGAAAAATGACAAACCATAGGGTACCGTAATTACAAAAAGAAAAACCAGTGGGATTATTTCTTTATTTCTGCTATATTGGCATATACATTGAGGGGATCCCAGTATAACACTGTCGTGCTAATGTTATACTAAAGAAAATATATTTTACTTTTTTAATTTTTCTTTAAAAAAAAAAGACTGTATTTAACAAGTTCAGCCAATTATCTTTCAGCATTGATCTATGAGCTAGCTGTTAATGGCCTCATAGTAGGCAAAGAAAATTCCTTCCTTACTGGAAGAATAAATATCACTACATATAGATTAGTCTAAGCAGTCTGCTACAGATAAATTGCAATATTATGTCTTCTGCAAAAGGAATCCAGTCGTTTCCATAGTCTCATTACCCTGTAAAAATGCTTGCTATGATGGAACGCTCTTTCCTGTAGACATAGTGCATGCTCCCCTTGTTATCTTTACAGCAGTATACTGTATATATGTATTCATAGTCACCCCCAAGTTGTCTTTTCTCAAACCAGAACAACCATAAGTTTGGTCAACTTTCTTGGTAATGCAAGACAAGAACTTCTTGCCTTTCTAGGTCCTTACTCTCCAAACTCTCCAACTCGCCAGGAACCTTTAGTGAGGAAGCTAGCCAAACCAGAAACGTTTCACACTTTTAGGCAAAACATGTCTCATTTGAATTTCATAGAGGTCCACAGAAGGCAACAAGAACACTTAAAGGGGTTGTCCCATGAAAAATATTCTACCTGTAACGGGGAGCGGCCTGCGTCCTCGTCTCCTTGACGATGAGGAGGGAGGACAAGTCGGCCTCGGACGTGGCTGGTGTCCTTTTATCCCTAGCAACCCAGGGCAGGGGAGGACCCGGCGGCCTTCACAAGCACGGCCGGCATCCTCGATCCCCTAGGCAACGAGCAGCAGGGGAGCTGAGCGTCCATGAGTCGGCGCTCAGGTGTATTGAGGTTCCTGATGTGGGTCACATGACGCTGGCAATGTCACGTGACCCATCTTCTGGGCCTATTTAAACAGGCAGCCTGCTGGCCACAGGTTGCCTGTGATTGGTTCTTTTACCTTCACCTGCGTTCTTGAGTACTATTGCGACTTCTGTTTTTGACCTCGGCTTTGAACTTGACCTCGTCCTTGTATCTCCCCTTGACCTCTTTGGCTCCTGACCTCAGCTAGTATTTGACCTTGTCCTCGTGTTATCCCTTGTACTGATGTTACCTCCTGGCTTCTGACCTCTGCTCATATTTGACTCTGTTGCAGTGTAATGCCTTGGTATTGATGTGACCTCCTGGCTCTTGACCTCGGCTAGGAAATATTCTCTTGTCCGTGTATTCTATCTTTGTCTATTGTTTGTCCCCTCCCTGTAAGCCCCAGCACGTACATAAGCTAGGGACTGCCGTCCAGTTGTGCACCGTCAGTTAGGATGGACTGTGCAAGTAGCCAGGGACAGTGGTGGGGTTTGAGCTCAGGGCTGCACTACTCCTATATGTGATACTTTCCTTTTGAAACCAGCAGCTAGATGTGAATACTTTTTGAAAAACCCACATAATGAGAAATTTAGGATCTTCAGATCCTCTGCACCAGTCTCAGTTTGGATATGACCTAGGGCCTAACCAATGAAATCATCACCTCTAGAAATCAACACTGACATCAGTTAAAATCTACAAGCAAACAGCGCAGTTTAGAAAGTTTGTCTGTGTCTGAACTTTTTTCAGTAAAATCATAATTTTACCTGCAAAAACCACCATGAAAATTGCTGAAACAGAAATTGAAAAACATGCAAATTACAGTGAAAACAGTGCAGTTCTTGTATGCGTGTTCCACACCCTTACAACACTATTAACGTGACCCAGTGTTTTTAACTACATTGTAAAAAAAATATATAAGGTTACACTTCTAAAACTTCCCCATCTTTTCATATTTTCAACATCACATGCCCCTAAAATGTGATCACATGTCCGTGAAAAACAGACATGTGATGGATGTTTTTTTGTCCGCCATCACACATCCATTTTAAGACCAATGGTAGTCTATGGCGTTATTCACAGGGCAGTTTTTTTTTTTATGGCCAGTGAATAATGGACGTCAAAAAATAGAACATGTTTTATCTTGTCCGTTTTTCACTGACCGACTGCCCCCATATAATTGAATGGGTCAGTTTTTAACGTCCGTTTCTCAGAAAGGTATCAGTGAAAAAAAACGTCCGGTAAAAACAGACGTTTTCTTTCACTGTCGTGTGCATGTAGCCTTACATTGCTTCCAAATGTATCCTACCAAGGGAATGTGCTGTTTCACTAATACCTTTTACCGCTCATAAACAGAGGTATTAGAATATCACACATATTTGACCGTTTCTCAGCATCATAACCACTTTGCTCGCTGCCATATAGTACTCTCCCAAGGAGCTGTAATCTTACATTCTTATCTCGCATTCCTTCCAGCTCTTGTCTGCTTGCTTCCTTAGTTCCTGTAATGACATATAGATAGATGTCAGACAGCTACAACCTACCATTCGACAGGTTAAAGGAAAATGACGCCAACTCACCATTCGTCCATCTTTTAAATCTCCACGTAATAAGGAGTCAACAGGAAAAGAGAGGATGCTGTTCAGATTGTGTATCTAGAAAAATGCATTGAAGAGTTAAAGGAACGTAAATTAACTTTTTTGTTACTTTCCTTCTAAAACACTACTTCTGCATTGCTGCTAAATATTTCTAATTGAACAGACAACCATTGTCCAGACTGTCCCCCATCTGGAGCTTTGAATCTGCTGAGATCAACAGAATGTACCTAGGGGCTTTGCAAAAGTATGACATATCGAGCCAGTGGTTGTGGCTTCTCTTGGAAACTAAGGAAAACCATCACAGCCAGAGAATCAGAATATAATACAGAAGAATCAATAGTAATGCACTGGTTCAGTGAAAGCAGAAAAGTTTTACTAAAGGAAACCGCTCCACAGGAACATCTTGCGCCTTCTAACTTCTTGTATAGTTCATACACTTTTCTGTGCTTTCATGTTTGCAAACCTTTTTCCTTTTTTGTCCTCTCACACTCTAGCATTAGTCTGCGTACTTCCAACAAGTTCTCTGGGTGTTTCTCTTTAATTGGAGCCATATGAAGAGGAAAATGTGCTGTCAGGTCAGCAGTTACACACAGGGGTGGGGAGCTAATGTGGAAGATTCATAAAGTGAGAACTTAGAAGAGTTCTGTCATACAAATACACTCACCATGTTACTGAAGAGCGCGCCCAGCTCCCTTGAAAGGACAGACAAGTTCAGAAAGCCGGTGGTTAGTTCATGGTTGTTGGTTGAGAGCTGGTTGGAACCCAAAGCCTGAAGAGCTTCCACAAAACTCTCCTGCGCTTCCACAAACGCTGGAGTTTAGGGAGAAATATTCTCTTAGAGTCATGTATACAGAAGAAGGAGCCCATACTTTCATTATAAATGACAATTAGAACCTCTAAAAGAAAATGTCCCATAATCAACACTTATCACCTCGACAGGCTAAGTATCTGATTGCTGGGGGCTCGACTGCTGGGACAGGTGTTAATTATAAGAATGGGGATTCAGTATCCCCCATATAAATGGAGCTCTGGTCACGCACTACCTCTCCATTCAAAATCTATGTGACTGACAGAGATGGCATAGCATTCTTATGAAGCATAGGGGTCCCAGAAACTGAATCCGTCCCGCTCCGCAATCAGATACTTATCATCTATCCGTTAAACAGGACCTGTCACGTCTGGTATACAAACTATTTGCATTCCCCATGTGATAACAATTCCAAAGCATCTATTCTTATGACTCTGTGAAGTGTGATTCCTTTATTATTCCTGCTAGAAGTTAAGAATGAATTACTAGCAGTCTGCAATGAAGGTCCAGATGGGTGTTACCAGTTTGTTCTTTTTTTTTTGTCACTGACACTGACGGCACTGAGTGGACAGTGTTCGACTAATAACACCCTTCTGGACCTTCACAGCAAAATGCTAGTAATTCGTTCATAACTTCTAGAGGGAATAATAAAAGAATGGCACATCACAGAGTCATAAGAATAGATGTTCCAGACTTGTCTTTACAAGGAGGATGCAAGTTTTTTCTGAAACAGACATGTCAGGAGAGGTGACAAGCCCTTTTTAAGCACTACTGCGGGCACTACTCTTCCTTTTAGAATATGCAATCAATGTCTAATCTGGATCCTCATCATATGGATGATTTATCCTACTGATATGTTTTAATGTCTGTGCCAGAAAAAACATGTGAAAGTGAAACTATTTTACCTCAATTCTGATGGGATAGTCAGTTCCATATGCCTTAATATGCTGTTGAATATCGCCAGCTAGCACTCACACAAAGCAGGCCCACCCAAGTATCTCACTCTATAGAGTCTTGTGTAAGTCCCTGTGATGTTGAAATCTAAGAGTCTTCATTTTCTGCTTTCTTGTGATCATGGCCTTGAAGGGCCTGCACAGTGGTCCTCTGAAGCTCTGGATTCCCTATGTCAGTACATATTCCTTCACCGTTTAGAAAGGCGAGGTGATCACAACATATAAATTAGATAAATGTCAACCTGATCCTTTGTTCCCCTCGAAATAAGAACCGCCAGAGGTGTTTGGCAGATCTTATCCCATTCTCTTATTGTGGCAGTGAAAGCGCCCGCCATCCAGGCTCGCATGTTGATGCAGGAGCTGGAGGCAGCCAGCTGCCTGGCTTCTGCCCCAGTCTTTTATTGCTGGATCCCAGGAATTTTTTTTGGAAAGAGAATGGGGATGATCAACTGTAAACAAAAAGAAAATTAGATTTTCTGTTTTTGCTTATAGTATAAAGCTGTAAGGAAAATAATGATCTGCATGCACACAAATACTCATCTCCTTCCATTATACTCACACAGGCCCGAAGTATAGATTGATCTAACACTCTTCCGAATCCTGCCGAGAACCTGCAGGTCCGTCTCTAAACTCTATTAGTGAAAAAAACAAACATGAGAAAATAAAAGGGGCCATCAGAAAATGACCTATTATTTAAATGAAGGGGGTCAGTTATCAAACTGGTGTAAAGTAGAACTGGCATAGTTGCCCATAGCAACCAATCAGATTCCACCTTTCATTTTCCAAAGAAGCTGTCAAAAATAGTAGGTGGAATCTGATTGGTTGCTATGGGCAACTAAGCCAGTTCTACTTTACACCAGTTTAATAAATGACACACCAATTTTTATGTTAAACCTATTTCTAAAGAACTTTGGTGATGTTAGTTTTAATTTTTCATGTCACTACCTATATTCAAAAAAATCCTAAAATCCTGCAGTTTTCACACTGGCCATTAGGTCTAATAATAGGCACCTCTTCTTGGTTTGTAGAGCTCACTCTTCATCATTATCGTCACAGTCGTGTTTACAATAACAGATATCACCTATATATAGATAACACAAGAGCCACCATTCACAATAGGCGATATCGCACTTTATCTACCGTACTCCCTCCCGCACAGGTCACAAAGAATGCCTACAAAACTCTTGACATAGAAGTCAATGAGTCCCCTTATGTTCAGTGTGTCTATAGTCCTTGTGGCTGCTGTAAACTATATCTGTAAATGCTGTTAGCAACAGCTCAGGCAAGATGGCAGCCCCCATGTTCAGGAAATAGAATAAAAAAACATTCCCTTTAAGAGATGGGTCAGAGTAAGGCCTCATGCACATGACCATAGGCTGTCAGTACCAGTGCTGCAGACCATCCGTGTGACCGACATCTGCGGATACAGACCCATTCCCTTGAATGGGCCCACGATCCGTTCGCACTGCAAAAGAATAGGACATGCACTATTTTTTTGCGCTGAGGAGGCACAGACAGAAAGTCCACAGAAGTGCTCTGTAGTGCTTCCGTTCTGTGCCTCCGCACCACACCGTATCTGGCGGATTGCTGACCCATTCAAGTGAATATGCACATTACGGGCAGGGACAGCCTATGGTCGTGTGCATAAGGCCTAATTCTGAGGGATGGTAAGGCTGGGGCTTCATGGCAGGTTGCACTAAAATGTCATATAGAGTAAAAAGCCATGGGACAAGACACTAGCAATGTTTCTCCTTGTAGGTAAACCATGAGGTTAATAATGGTATAAAATGGGAACAATATACCGATTTTTAATGGTATATATCAAAAACACGGCATCGAAGACATCTCACAATCTGCTAATCCACAAAAGAGGGCCACACAATTTAATGGGACCTCCAGTGAAATGCAGGATGCACCTAATGTTAGTGACATCACACTACATCACTAACATTATACCAATGGTTGTGACTAGAAGAGAGGCTCTTAGGGGAATCATTAGAGACATATCACCAGAAGCCATCCTGCCTGATGGCATTCTCCACCACCCCACATCCACACAAATGCATGTTCAGTCCGCATCCAACCAGCATTTTTTACAGATCGGATGCAGACCCATTTACTTCTATAGGGCTGCAAAAGATGTGGACAGCATCCGTATGTCCGTATGTGCCCCACAAAAGAGATAGAACATGTCATATACTTGTCCGTTTTGTGGACAAGGATAGGACATTTCTAGAGGAGTTTGAAAAAAATGGTGTCATACACACGAGATTTGCGGACCAAAAAACAGATATAATCATGTGTATGAGCCCTTACACTGAACGCAACAAAACTGAATGGGGTTGTTTTGGCCACAAGTAATGGCATGTCTGCAAGCCCAGTTCAAGTGAACGGAGCTGATTTACAGTCACAGAAAATTTCTGCAATAAACTCTGCCCCATGGAAGACACCCTTGCGTGATCTAATATAGCATTATACCTCCGGGAAGCCTATGCATTCTATCTAGACACAAAAGGGTCTATGAGGGGTGTCTCATACTACCTCTCCGCCTACATTCTATTTGGGAAAGTAGTAGTCTAAAGTCTTCAGTAGGGTAATTACTTGAAGAGGACCTTTCACCACTCCTGACATGTCTGTTTCAATAGCTTCATGCATTACCCCATGTAATAACAATTCTGGAGCATCTAGTCTTCTGGCGCTATGTTGTTACCGTTCCTTTATAGTCCATTACTTTATTACTAGAAGTAATGAATGAATTGCTAGCAGTCTGCAGTAAGGGTGCACGGGGGTGGTAACAAGTTGGGGGTGTGTACCTGCACAGTCTGAAAATGGCAGCACTGACTGGATAGTGAGAGTATATGCACAGGGTACAGGTACACACCCCCAACTGGTTACCTCCCCTCTGTACCCTTATTGCAGACTGCTAGCAATTCATTCATAATTTCCAGTAGGAATAATAAAGGAACTGACAACATAGAGCCATAAGACTAGATGCTCCAGAATTGTTATTACATGGGGAATGCATGAAGCTATTAAAGCAGACATGTCAGTTTTCGTCTGGATAGACACTTTTTTAGGGGACTAAAAGTCCTGCATGGAGAACTTTTTTGGCCACCTTTTTTGGGGAAATCTGCAATTGAGCCACCAACGCAGGTGTGAACAAGCCCCAAGTTTATGGACTAACAGGCGCAGAACAGGCAAACCACTAAATCTGCATTAATGCACATTTGAGGTCATGTTTTTCTCCTCAAAAAAGTCAGTAAATTTTTTTCAGTGGATTAAACAGATTCCATTGGTTGTGTGATCAGACTGGACAGCATAGAAAGGTCAGCTTTTGGTGGCAGACACATCCATATGTAATGTGGTGTGTGTGATCCTCCTGAAGACGGAGGCTGCTGTGATAAGCAAGAAGAGGTATGTTAGGAGTTATATTAGGGGAGAGGGCTGGGAGTTATGGGAAGGAAACTATTTTATAGCCACTGGTATGCGGATATAAACCCCCCGCACCCCCCCCCCACCTCCTTTCTTCAGTTCTCCCACAAGGTGTGACATAATGACACCAGAGGACACCGCAACCAAAACAAAGAACTGCAATCAACAGCAGTGTATGGAAAATGGTGACTGCAAAACTCAGAAGTAGAGTACATCCTTCCATACACTGCCTGTAGATATGTGGGCATTGCACTCACCTCCTCCAGGGCACTCACTCCCTGCCTGCACTTCTGCACTCTGCCCAGAACGCTGGGTGATGGTCCCTGAAGAAGTTCTGAAGACACCTCCTGGAACAGCGACATTGGAGTGAAGTCTGGCATGGTGGCCAGCTCCTTCATAGACCTGAGATGCTGCTGCTGTGCTCTCACAGGACGCTAGCTCCAAGCTGTGCACTGACTTGCTGCATTCCTATGTCAATGGCTCCTATCCTGCAGGGGATCCGATGCTAGCCACAAGTTGGCATCCTGAGCTTGTAGTCAATACGTCCTGTAGATTTCACTTTCTCTTAGGAGAAAGACTTTTTTCTACAATCCGGATTATGTGTTGATATGCTCCCTGGGTGGGGATTAGCTGCGCACCCATCAATTGGGCTGTCTTCTAGAGTCACTTCACAGGAGTAGGGGTCTCTGGACTCTCCTTCCCTACGTCTCCCCCTCCTCCCTCCCTCCTCTCCCCGGGCCTATCCCAGTCACATGACCAGTCGGTCTAAGGAGCAGAGTCTGAGCATGTTTTCTTCTTCTGCACAACTATGTGACCTGCAGTGTGTGCTCACCTGTGCAAGGAGCCGGCATGTTGTATGTGAAGACGAAACTGCCCCTGGGTTTATTTCAGTTTTCACATTTATGAGGAAAAGGATTCCACTTATTTTGTTTGCCCAGCCTCCACCTTGAAGCCAGTGTGTACAGAAAAAGGAGAAAAGACAAGGGTCACCATAGTGTAAACCTGTGTGAGGTAAAAGCCAGTGCCTAAATACCCTCACCTTTTTTAATTTTGCAGCATACTCCAATCTATCCTCAACTCTGCTGCCCAACTACTCCTCCTCTCCCCTGTTACCCTTCTGTCTCTTCTCTTTCCCAATACCTTCACTGGCCCCCCTTTGTCCACAGAACCCAGTATAAAACTCTATGACATGCAAGCAGGGGCGTAGCTAAAGGCTCATGGGCCCTGGTGCAAAAGATCAGCTTGGGCCCCCCATCCATCAGTGCTTAGTGTGTTTTCTTATGCGGAACAAGTGTCTTTGGGCCCCTTTAGGCTCCTGGGCCCGGTAGCGACTGCTACCTCTGCACCCCCTATAGCTATGGCCCTACATGCAAGGCCATCAACTACCTTTCCCCTCTATAAATCTGTGCCCTGATCTCCTGGTAGCTCCCCACATGAAATCTCGGATCCTCACAAGACCTCCTTCTCTACTGTCCTCTTATCTGCTCTTTCCACGATCGCCTGCAAGATTTCTCCCGTGTATCCCCCTACTCTGGAAGTCTGTACCCCAACATATCAGATGCTCAACTACCATGGAAACCTTAAAACCCAGCTCTTCAGACAAGCCTACACCAACAGTAAACCCTGCTGCCACTACACACACTACTCACAAAAACTAAGTTAGGAATATTTGGCTTGTGGGTGAAATTTCAGGATGAACCTAAAATGCACTCTAACAGGTGAACTTAATGTGACCTGTTCTCACAACTTTTTGTTCTCTAACAAAATTCACAACAGGTGTTTGATCCGTTAATCTCCCAATAAATTTCCTGGTCCAATTAGAATTGGTATTTAAACCGTCTTCCTCATCATGCTGTTCATATTTTGACATCATGAGACCAAGACGATACCTAATAATTGATCAACAGTACCTTGCCATTGCGAGGCTTCTAGCAGGATGTTCTCAGACGGAAGTGACCACTGAGCTTAGAGTGTCACAGAGTGTCATCAGCAGGTTGTAACAGAGATACAGAGAGATGAGATTGGAAGAGTCACAGAACAGCATAGAAGAGGACTTCCATTGGCTACATCACACACTGATGACTTCATCACTGTGAACAATGCCATGCAGAACAGGATGATTAATGCCACACAACTCCAGGCACAGTTGAGGGAGGTGAGAGGCACCCAAGTGTGGTCTGCGTGCTAGACGACCTGCAAGGGTACCTGACCACACCACCAGGCATAGGCGTCATCGTCTTGCATGGGCCACTGAGCATCTACACTGGACGAGGGACCAGTGGGCCACATTGCTGTTCACTGATGAAAGTCGATTCACGCTGAGCATAAATTAATGTTATAACAATGTTGTGATATAACAATAATATTATAATATATATAATATAACAATGTTGGAGACGTCAAAGAGAGTGCTATGCATCAGCCACTGTTGTCACCAGATGAGCCTTTGGTGGTGGTGTTACAGTGTGGACAGGTGTGTCTACTCAATACAGAACTGCCCTACACTTTGTGAAAGGTACAGTGACAAGCCCATACTACTTGAATAACATTATACCTAAAATGGAGTGGCCTGCACTTTCTCCAGACCTGAATCCCATTGAAAACCTATAGGATCAGCTGAGTCGCCATGTACAGGCTCGTAACTCTGTACTCCAGAACCTCAATGACCTGAGGGCCGCCCTTCAAGAAGAGTGGGATGCCATGCCCACAAGTCGACTTGTGAACAGCATGAGACGTCGTTGTCAAGCTGTAATTGATGATCAAGACCACATGAAAAGTTGTTGAGACACTGACATTTTTTGTGGGGGTGTACCCACCACTAAATGTTGGCTTTTGTTTCAATCAATTGTTTAAGATGAGGAAATCACCACTGCATGCTTCTACTTAAATGCCCTACTTTCACGATATAATATCACTGTAGTGTGAACATTTTACATTTTCCATACATTTCACCTGAAAGCCAAATATCACTAACTTTATGTGAGTAGTGTATATCACTGTATGACCAGCCTTACCCTTGTAGATTGTAAGCCCTTGTTCTCTCTCCTTCTGTACCTGTTTGTAACTCTTCTTGTTCATGCTTATTGTAGTTTTGTTCATGCTTATTGTAGTTGTTATATGTTATATCGTATTGATGGACATCCTTTTTGATAGGGAATGAATGGCTTGTTACTAAATAATAATAATAATAATGGACACAATGCCATGAAGAGCTTTGAATAGAAATTGATGGTATCAGAGCCTGGGCCGACCAGAGGATATTCTGCCTTAGCTTCATCCAGCAGCGCTCCATATACCTGTGGTTTTTCAAAGTTTTTGGTACTCTGGTATAAATGGTACTCTAATGATGATGATTGCCTTACACCTACTACATTCATTATAAATGATTCTCCTCTTTAAAGGGGTTATTCAACACTGGTGGCCTTTTCTCCAGAACCTCTAGTGTGGACATACCCACAGTGGGAATCATACTTACCTGATCCCTGCTGCTGGGTTCATCGATCCCCCGGGGCGACCTGTCAACATCCAGTTTGACGTGGGTCACATGGCTGCCGCAGCCAATGTCTGGTCGCAACAGGGACATGTTACCCATTCATTGTCACTGGGTCACACAAGGTTGAGACGTGAAGACTCAAGATTTTAAATAAATCTCTGTGTTTGGCAGGAAGATTCTTCTCCTGGTTAAATTGCTCATATAGTAGCCCTGTTCTGATTTAGAGGTCCTTCAGCAGCTGTGTTGTATTTTACAGTTCTAGGTCCCTGGCAGAACAACATAATCCACACCTCAGACACAGCGGAACATAATCCACAACTCAGACGCAGCAGAACATAATCCACAACTCAGACACAGCAGAACATCATAATCCACAACTCAAACGCCGCAGAACATCATAATCCACTACTGAGATGCAGCAGAACATCATAATACACACCTCAGACATAGCAGAACATCATATTACGCACTTCAGAAGCAGAAGCACACCATAATACACACCTCAGACACAGCAGAACATAATACACACCTCCGATGTAGCAGAATATCATAATAGGCACCTTAGATGCAGGAGCACATCATAATAGGCATCCCAGCTACTAGAAGACAACATAATATACATAGATGCTGAAATGGATGGCTTTTGGATTGTGGATTTTGAAATTGATGAAGGTTATACACATTAAATAAATGTTGTGCAAACCCATTCTTTTAGTGAGACCAGCCAACCAATGTAATGTATATGGGGGCTCCCAACTCCTACAGATTTCCAGGGACATAAGGATTGGGTAGTTGGATTTCAGTTGCCAGATCCTTTTGTTCTCGGGATGATTTAGTCAATAATCCGGAACTAACCAAATGTTCCCAATAATTGCCTGATCCTCAGCAAATATGAAGTTGCATTTACATAATTCTACATTAGTCTGCATTTTCATGATAATTTACTATGATTTCTATGAGGAATAATGATTAATGCAGCGATCTCTCGTTCTCATACAGAGGAGATCATTGCTGCATGTAACTACTATTTGGAATGTTTTGTTCGTTCCCAAAAATTGCCTGAAACATTGGTCCATGTACAAGGACCTCTTCATACACAGATTCAGCAGCAGCCGAGCAGTATATTATATGGAATAATGTACTCCCTACTTAATTATAAAGAATATTAAATTAGATATTATCTGATTGGTGGGTGTCTGACACCGGGGACCCCTAACAATCAGTTGTTGCGGCCTTCTCTCTGCTCATCAAGCACAGCGCCACACATTTGATATCGGCTATGCTTGATATCGCAGCTCAGCTTCCTGGCAATACAACTCCCATTAATTAAACAATCAACAATTAAAAAAAACAAATAAATAAATACACCAGGCTGGAAAAGGGAGGGTGGGCGGGTTTACATTATTAAGCTCTTCTGCACTCAAACTGACACAGAGCTGTTTAAAAGGGGGCCTCCTTCGCACCATCAGCGATGTAAGCAAATCACAACTGTTAGATTTTCCCACTATGGTCCAAATAGCCAATAAAAACCCATAGCAATCAGGGTCAGATTTAGACAATTGGCTAGTACTACAGTACAGCTGACCTCAAGGTGACCTCTCTACAAGGCTCAATAGCTGAAAAATAGGACTCCACATACGAATAAGATAAACTGAAAGGGGGAAGAAAAGGAGAAAAACCCAAAAACCCGACACCAACATAAACACATAACTCTGCACTCCAAAATTAGCTTATAGGGAGTGTGCCACCATGTGTCTCCCAGAGCAAATGTTCATTGGGGGCCCTAGCATTCTTTGAGAAGGCAATGGTCCCATCTAGTTGTGTTGGCACTGCCTACCCGCCTTCTGTCAATATGGACCTGCCTATAGTATAGGGACCACTTTTACCTTTTTTCTAGGGCCACTTTAGGTTCCAGTCTGAACCTAGGATATAAAAGGATATAAAAGTCCAATGCCACAGTGCATTTATATAGGCCTTAGAATTCTGAAATGACTCAGTCTGGGGTTTCCTGGGCCCACCAGAGAAAATTATTCTCGTGGTCCAAGCCCCATATCATATCAAGAGATAGATAGATAGATAGATAGATAGATAAATAGATAGATAGATTAAATAGATGGATAGAAACATAGATAGATATTATGGTAGATGGATATGAGATAAATAGATAGGAAGGTGACGTACGTGGTCAGAGAGGCTACAGTCTCATTGGACGCCCAAGTCTCTCAGGACACCCAAATAGACCTGCGGTTTCGGGAACATGCTAAGGAAGTGACACTTGAGAGAAGATCTCCTTGCTTACCACCAACCTTACAGAGACTTTGTCCCCTTTATCTTCACCTCACTCCTGAACCTATGTAGGTGGACAGGCTGTCAGCAGATAAACATCAGCACAGGCATGCTTGTGATCTGTGCTTATACTGTGGAGACAAGGTACACTACCTCTATGCATGTCTTAAGAAGTCAGGAAACTTCCAAGCCAAGGTCCACAGGAGAGACAGCCCTAGGTGAAGATTCAATCTCTCAAAAATTGACTATTCTGGAACTGTCGCTTGAAGGCAAGCGGTTCACTGTGTAGGTTCTCATAGACTGGTTCGGCAGGTAATTTTCTGCATCAGGCCTTGGTTGACCAATATTGCATTCCTGTTCAGCATCTGATTAAGCCCTTCACTCTGACTTCTATTGATGGGAGATCTCTTGCTGAGACTGTACAGTATGTCACAGAACCATTGGAGGTTCACGCTGGTGTCCTCCATATGAAGAAAGTGATCCTTTATGTCCCGCCTGTCTCCACTAGTCCACTGCTTCTTGGCCTTCCCTGGCTTCTTCGACACTGTCCTGCGCTGGATTGAAACTGTGTCCCGATGCTGCTATGGGATTGGGGCGCTTAGGAGTCCGGTCTGCTATTCTGCCAAGTCTGCATGAGTTACCAACTGCATACTATAGTTACGTGGACAAAAAAGGAAACAGGGACTTTGCCACTTCATTGGCTGTATGACCAATTGATCTGATATCTGGAAACAGTCCACCAAGAGGTCGAGTATAACCCCTTTCAGCTCTGGAGACTCAAGCCATGTCAAATTATATTAAGCGGAACTTAGAACGTGGATTTATTCGTAAATCATCATCTGCAGGCGTGGGGTTCTTCTTTGTGAACAAGATGGACACATCCCTCAGGCCTTGCATTGATTACCAGGGATTAAATAAAATCACAATAAAGAATAGATATCCTCTATGATTGATCCCTGAACTCTTTGACTGCCTACGTGGTGCCAAGATCTCAAGATCAGGAAAGGCGACGAATAGAAGACTGGCTTTAATACTTATGATGGTCACTAGGACTACGTAGTGATGCCATTTAGACTTAGCAATGCTCTGGCAGCCTTCTAGGAATTCTTAAATTACATTTTCGGGGACCTCCTGTATTCTTGTGTTATAGGATGATATTGATATTCTTACCTGATTTAGTAAGTCATCACAAACATTTCTGCCTGGTGCTCCATAGATTAAGAGAGAACTGTCTGTACGCCAAATTTGAGAAGTGTATCTTCAAAAGAAACTCCCTCCTATTCCTGGGGTATATTATTTTCAATTGCGATGTACAGATGGACCCTAAAAGATTATCTGCAGGACTGAACTGGCCAAATCCCATAGGCTTACAGAATATTCAACACTTCTTAGGGTTCACAAATTTCTACAGGTAATTTATTCTTCTCTACATTAACTGCGCCAATTTCAGCCTTTACTAGTAAAGGAATGAATCCGAGAGAATGGACCTCTGAAGCGGAGTACACCTTCCAAACTATTCAACAGGCCTTTGCTACAGCTCCTGCTCTTCATCACCCAAATGTGTCAAAACAATTGCCCACCTTGTGCCCACCTTGTGCCATTCACAGAAAGTTGAAAAAAATAAACACCATGGAGGGGGCGGAGCCAAGACTGACTGACGGCTGACCCTGCCCCCCACCCAGACCGAAGGTGTGGAGAGCTGCCTGGAGGTACGGAGAGCCTGCAGGGAGGATGGGAGGGAGAATGGATGAAGCAGCGAGCCCATGCCCGCTCTCTGCTTCATCACCATTCAGGCAACTGTTTCTGCTTCCTATGGACGCAGGGACAGCTGCCAGAAACCGGGACATACCTCCCCTGTACCGGTACAGCCACTGTAATCCGGGACAGTCCCACTGGATCCGGGACGGTTGGGAGGTATGGTGTATATGATGATGGGGTGATTGGTATCCTCAAGCAGATGACACCACCTTCATCGTCAGTTTTATGGGTATTAACTCCTTGTCTCTTATATAGTAATTTTGATCGGCTGCGTAAAAGAACTTGAAGAAAAAAATACAAGTGACCATTTTACCAGTGGTGAGTGAGTACTTCTCCTGCATACACCTCTAAGTAGAATTGTTTTGACACATTTGGGTGATGAAGAGCAGGAGCTGTAGCAAAGGCCTGTTGAATAGTTTGGAAGGTGTACTCCGCTTCAGAGGTCCATTCTCTCGGATTCATTCCTTTACTAGTAAAGGCTGAAATTGGCGCAGTTAATGTAGAGAAGAATAAATTACCTGTAGAAATTTGTGAACCCTAAGAAGTGTTGAATATTCTGTAAGCCTATGGGATTTGGCCAGTTCAGTCCTGCAGATAATCTTTTAGGGTCCATCTGTACATCGCAATTGAAAATAATATACCCCAGGAATAGGAGGGAGTTTCTTTTGAAGATACACTTCTCAAATTTGGCGTACAGACAGTTCTCTCTTAATCTATGGAGCACCAGGCAGACATGTTTGTGATGACTTACTAAATCAGGTAAGAATATCAATATCATCCTATAACACAAGAATACAGGAGGTCCCCGAAAATGTAATTTAAGAATTCCTAGAAGGCTGCCAGAGCATTGCTAAGTCTAAATGGCATCACTACGTAGTCCTAGTGGCCATCATAAGTATTAAAGCCAGTCTTCTATTCGTCGCCTTTCCTGATCTTGAGATCTTGGCACCACGTAGGCAGTCAAAGAGTTCAGGGATCAATCATAGAGGATATCTATTCTTTATTGTGATTTTATTTAATCCCCGGTAATCAATGCAAGGCCTGAGGGATGTGTCCATCTTGTTCACAAAGAAGAACCCCACGCCTGCAGATGATGATTTACGAATAAATCCACGTTCTAAGTTCCGCTTAATATAATTTGACATGGCTTGAGTCTCCAGAGCTGAAAGGGGTTATACTCGACCTCTTGGTGGACTGTTTCCAGATATCAGATCAATTGGTCATACAGCCAATGAAGTGGCAAAGTGTATGCAGGAGAAGTACTCACTCACCACTGGTAAAATGGTCACTTGTATTTTTTTCTCCAAGTTCTTTTACGCAGCCGATCAAAATTACTATATAAGAGACAAGGAGTTAATACCCATAAAACTGACGATGAAGGTGGTGTCATCTGCTTGAGGATACCAATCACCCCATCATCATATACACCATACCTCCCAACCGTCCCGGATCCAGTGGGACTGTCCCGGATTACAGTGGCTGTCCCGGTACAGGGGAGGTATGTCCCGGTTTCTGGCAGCTGTCCCTGCGTCCATAGGAAGCAGAAACAGTTGCCTGAATGGTGATGAAGCAGAGAGCGGGCATGGGCTCGCTGCTTCATCCATTCTCCCTCCCATCCTCCTTGCAGGCTCTCCGTACCTCCAGGCAGCTCTCCACACCTTCGGTCTGGGTGGGGGGCAGGGTCAGCCGTCAGTCAGTCTTGGCTCCGCCCCCTCCATGGTGTTTATTTTTTTCAACTTTCTGTGAATGGCACAAGGTGGGCATATTACTGGGGGACAATATATTACTGGGGGCACAATGTGGACATGTTACTGGGGGCACAACATTACTGGGGAGCACAAATGTGGGCATATTACTGGGGGCACAACATAAACTGCAGAGCACAATGTGGGGATATTACTGGGGGCACAACATAAACTGGGGAGCACAATGTGGGCACATTAGTCTGAGCACAACATTACTGGGGAGCACAATGTGGGCATATTACAGGGGGGCACAATGTGGGCAAATTACTGGGGGGCACAATGTGGGCATATTAGTGGGGGGGCTCAGCTGCTCATATTACTGGGGGCACATAGGACATATTACTGGGGGCACATAACAGGGCATATTACTGAGGGAACATAACTGGGCATATTACTGGGGGCACAGCTGGTCATATTACTGGGGGCACATAACTGGCGAATAATTACTATGTGGGGCAGTAAGATGACTGAGTGGGATTAGGTGTATAGTTATGTTTTGGGCGGAGTTAGAGGTGTGGCCTAGTGGCAAAACAATTTGCACGCGGCACAATTTGTCCCTCTTTGTCCATTTCCAAAGTTGGGAGGTATGTATACACTGACCTTATTTTTTACCTGCTTTAATTTTCAATTACACTTCTGTC
The DNA here is from genome assembly GCA_900303285.1 of Rhinella marina. Classification (NCBI taxonomy): domain Eukaryota; kingdom Metazoa; phylum Chordata; class Amphibia; order Anura; family Bufonidae; genus Rhinella; species Rhinella marina. The sequence goes on from ONZH01013819.1 coordinate 118,964, forward strand.
CTACTGATAAGAATATAAAGGCACATTCTCTGTGTAGATCTTTTGATTCTACCAACATAATTGATCCAGCTTGTATTGTTTCCGCTGCTCCAAATGAAATTAAAGATATTCTTCCTGGAAGAACTTATATTCTGCTGGGCTGACGATAACATGCCCCCTCCTGGGGACATAAATCCAAGCCAATGGAACATTATAAATTATTATAAAAAAGTTATAAAACTTTAGAATTTGCCTTCCAGAATTATTGGTTGCTATATCTTCCTTAAGATTTTCAAGACACGGTGTCAGCTTGTCTGAATTGTGCCTGAAACCAGCCGGCCTACTCCTTCTTCTAGCTATACCTGATGCCCCATGGCAACACATAGAGATAGATTTTATCTATACTTTATTTCAAAGTTTAAAAGATTTTGACCATTCTTCAGAGGAGAAAGAGCAGTTCAGTTACCTTTTCCCAGGCAGCAGTGAAAGACGGGGGTCCATGCCACAACAGTCTCAAGTAGTATATTGTAAATGGAGGAGATTACTATGAGGGGGCGTTGGAATTGTTGCACAGTTCCTCAAAAGATGTAAGAGGACAATGTACATTCAGTAAGGTTTTATTGCCAGTGTAGTAATTCTTAATTTTGTAATATTCAAAACAGGAACTAGCAGAAAGAGGTAGGAGACTCTCAGGTAGGAGACTTTCATAAAGCAGTAATGAGGCACTACCCAAAAGTTTAGAAAAGGGCGAGGCAAGTTGTCTTTTTAAAATAAAAAAGAAGTTAGCCTGCAAAGCTGTCAAATCAAAATTAACATAAGGCCTCTTTCACACGAGCGTGACGGATTAGGTCTGGATGCGTTCAGGAAAACTCGCACCATTTTGCAAGCAAGTTCAGCCAGTTTTGTCTGTGATTGCGTTCGGTTGTTCAGTTTTTCCGCGCGGGTGCAATGCGTTTTGATGCGTTTTTCACGCACGTGATAAAAACTGAAGGTTTACAAACAACATCTCTTAACAAACACTTCTGCATCTGCACTTGCTTGCGGATGCAATGCGTTTTTCACTGAAGCCCCTTTCACTTCTATGGGGTAAGGGCTGCGTGAAAAATGCAGAATATAGAACATGCTGCGTTTTTCACACAACGCAGAACTGATGCGTGAAAAAAAAAACGCTCGTACACAGAGCCATTGAAATGAATGTGTCAGGATTCAGTGCGGGTGCTATGCATTCACATCACGCAATGCACCCGCGCGGAAAACCCGCTCATGTGAAGGGGTGTCAATGAACAATCACTAGTAAATAAATGTACCTAATGTGAAGTATAAATATCAGCAACATTACGGGCAATGAAATGTAAAGATGATAATCAGGATTCTGTCCAGAGAGATTATCAGATCAAAGGGATGGTGGAACACACATGGGCTGTATCTGTGTTTTGCGGACCACAAGAAAAGGAAAGGCCGCGGTGTGCATGAGCCCTAGGATGTATTTAACAGGCATATAGAACTGTGATATAGATATTCACATGTATACTCTTGATGTACCACTAGATGGCACAAAAAGACAAGCTAATACACTGTCTATGTAGTCTATGCAAGCTTTTCAGTTCAAAAGTTGTAGCAGAAATATTAGTAATGAACACACAGCAAATATACACAGAAATTAGCCATATGCACCTTAGTAGACTAGGTAATAGCTTCTACATTTATAAGGTGTTTTGGACTGATATATTTTTATCTATGGGTATGACCACACAGCACGGTCATGTACTTGAGGTCAAGTACTGTATGGCCATACAGGCTGCAGTGAGCTGTAATTATACAAATGAGACTATACTGTTTAGTCAGTCTGCATTGTTAATACTGCACGGCCATTAATAATGCAGACCGATTAAACAGTGTGGTCTTATTAATTTAATTAAGGCCCTCTGTGGTCCTAACGGCGGCGCAGTACTCGCTCGCAGCGCGGCTGCACCTCAAGCACAACTCAGCCAAAACATGTGGTCGTACCCTAAATCAGAAACTTAGATTTAATTGAATGTATTCTTTGTTATAGTTCTTTTCCATATTTATATCACATCAATATTAATAGTGTTATTATTAAGCATGTCTGTATAATATTCTCTGGAGTTTATATGAATATATCTTTGATGCAGCATGAATCTGCCTAGCAAATATAGACACAACAATAATTGCAGTAGAAAGTGAGACACTTTTAAAAGCGTAATAAAATCAGAATGTATTCATAACCTGTCAGTTACTTTAACAATAGGTATAATTAGAATTTACTTCTACACATAATAAAATCAGTCAGTCTTAAGCATCTCAAGCTTTATTTTTTTCTATATTGTGACATCATTTAGCTAATTATGTTATACATCAAAGATATACATGTGCAGATATCTTGCTATATTCACAATGAATAATTGTTTGGCTGGTAGAATTCATTATGGTGAGAGGTAGCTTGAGAAGTCAATTGCCATAGAAATGAATGAGAGACCACACGTGGATTTGGCTTCATTCAATAAGGTATGTGGCCACCTGCCATGGTTTCTATGCATAACATTCAACAAGATGACCATGTCAATAGTTTTTTTTTTCTGCAGCACAGATTCCTAATCCACACATGAAAAATCCTTTCCATGTAAACTGCAGCACAGATTCTCATTGACAACAATAGAAGGTGGATAAAAACTGCTATTTGGGTGCTGCCATAAAATGAGTAAAGTGTTTATTTAAAAAAAACATACGGTACATACAGTGCAGTGCTATTCAAAGAGTCAATGCCCTTCCTCGGATGTTTCTGAGGAAGGAGGTTGACTGTCCAAAACACATTATGCTGTATCTTTATTATTTTAATAAACATTTTACTAATTTTATGGCAGCTGTTTTCATCCAAGAGGTCTGCATCCGAGCCAATACATGCCTTCGACCGAGCTGTGCCTGAATTCACACAGCCATCCCTGGTCGGATAATACTTTTTTTGTGCTTATCGTCCTAATTGAGGATTTAAAGCCGCATTTACACAGCCCGATGTTTGAGCCAATTATCTGGAATGAGCGTTCCTACAAACACTCGTTCCTGAAAATCGACCCATGTAGAGGTGTGGGCAGCAGATTGTACTGTCTAGATGGCACTCTGCTACCCAGGAACAATGATTTTGTATGGGGATGAGTGATAGCAGCTGCCTTCGTTCATCCCTAGGGATCATGCTCACGTAGGTAAGGGCTCCGTGCCCATATTGCGGAACATAAATTGATCCACAACATAAGGAAACTAGCCACGTTCACTTTGTGGTGCGGATGTGGTCTTATTAACTTGAATGGGTCTGTGATCTGCTAGATACAGCCAAAGATTGGTAATCTCCTATATTTCGCAGAGTGAAGGCACGGATCGGAAGCCCATGGAAGCACTACGAAGCACTTCCATGGGATTTCGGGTCTGTGCCTCTGCACCGCAAAAGAAAAGACATGTTCTATCTTTTGTCGTATTTAGCAGATCGCGGACCCATTCAAGTCAATGGGTCCGCTTCCACACCAGGAGTGTACACGGACAGTGCCGATGCATTGCGATCTGCTATTTGTAGTCCACAGCACGTGCACAGAGCCCTTATACTGTGGAGCTGATTGCTGCATGTAAATACAACGCTTCACCTACACTTAACAAGCAGCGATTGTTGGAAAGGAAAGCTTCACAAGCCATTAAAAGCCATCAGTTCTACTCTGCTACAGCTCTCAACAAATAAAAATCAACCAATATGCAAAATCATTAAAGATTGTATTAAAGAGGACCTTTCACCACTCCTGACATGCCTGTTTTAATAGCTTCATGCATTCCCCATGTAATAACAATTCTGGAACATCTATTCTTATGGCTCTATGTTGTGCCATTCCTTTATTATTTCTACTGGAAGTTATGAATGAATTGCTAGCAGTCTGCATAAGGGTACAGAGGAGAGGTAACCAGTTGTGGGTGTGTACCTGCACAGTCTGAGAATGGCAGCACTGATTGGATAGAGTGAGTCTGTGTAGGTACACACCCCCAACTAGTTACACCTCTCTGTAACCTTACTGCAGACTGTACGATCTGCTGCCTGAAAACAATGATTTTTTGTTTGTTCATCGGATGATTATTGGCACATTTACACTGGCCAATTATCGTGAATGAGCATTTGTATGAACATTGTATGAAACTTGCTCTCTGTATTTACAATGCATTATAAATTGGTCTATATTTAAAGCCTCATGCACATGACTGGTGTACATGTTTCAAAAAATAGATCTGCAAAATACAGATAGTTTATGTGTATTGTGTATTCTTCTTACTCCCATCAATAGGGCTATTTTTGTCTGCAAACATGGACAAGAATAGCACCAGCAAGATTCTCTCATACTGGACACGGATCAGCAAAAAAATATGTACATGGCCCCATAGAAATTAATGGGTCAGGAAGGTATAGGACAGTGATGGCTTAGCTCCGGCACTCCAGCTGTGGTGAAACTACGACTCCCAGCATGCTCCTTCATTTCTATGTAGTTCTGAGAACAGCCAAGCAAGTGTACATATTGGGAGTGGTAGTTTTACCACAGCTGGAGCTCCGGAGGTTAGCCATCACAGGAATAGGATGTTGAAGAAAAATATGATTGTGTGCATGAGCCCTAAAATGCAGACTATATATAGAACCCTACAGAGGACTTATATAACATGGTAGAGAAAAGACATATGTCTATCAAGTTCAGCCAGATACGGGAAGGGTTAGGTAGTTGCCTAGTTTTTCAATCCCGAGAAAAGCATATTGGGGGTGTGTAAAAGCCAAGTTAAGCACAATTTTGGATTAATCTTTTTAGCAAAAGTAAGAAATGAATATAAAAAGGGAGAGGTAGAGGTAGAAGTAATTTGTTTTATATTTTTCCTACATTTTGAATTCATTCTTTTAATTGTTAGAAAAGAAAAAATCTGAACTAACCTAAAGCTTGGGCTAAATTTTTTCTGGACCCTGGCAATCAGACTGGATGAACATTCAAGCAAGTATTCTGAAAATCTATTATTTTCTTTTTTTTTTAAGAAATAATCTAAGTCTTTTTTATTAAAGGAAAATCAGACATCACATAGTACATGGCAATCTCTCTCTAACAAAGCTAGAACCAGCCCTGTACCTCACATACAGTTCCAATCAATAGTATTCAACCTCAATTTCAATTAGGTTTATTGGCCAGACTTACAAACTTTTGGCTGTTTGCAATAAACCGAACAGGAACAATTTACCGGTATATAGCTCAAGACAACTAATATAGTGTGATTCCTCCAGATTCCATGCAAAAAAACACTTTCACTGACTACTGCAGTCTCATTATTATTTAACCCCATCATGACAAGCATCTTTAGTACTTAGTAGAGCACCCTTTTGCAACAAAGGTAATGTTTAGCCAGACACCAGCTTCTGGCAGCTTCATTCTTCTTCCTCCAAACATACTGCTGATCCATAGGCCCAAAAAGTTTTAGTTTCATTTTATTGCTTATTTATGAAGCTTATTTAATGGCTTTGAGCATGTTTGAGCTGACTTTTCTTGTGCTTCTGGGTCAGTAAAAGTGTTAGAGTTCGGACATGGAGACTATCAGCATTTAATGTGCACCATACACCTAAGTGCTTGCTGCTGAATCTTGCTGCAGGTCTTTTGCAGTCACTCGTGGGTTTTTGACAACGTGTATCATCAGGAATTTGGTGGCAGTTGGTGATATCTTCCTCTTTTTGCCACATCCAGGTAATGTAGTCAGTGTTCTTACAACTTTGTGCTAGTGGACTATGCTTCCAACTGTATCTGAAGGAACATTCAGGGACTTTGCTACCTTTTTTGCATTGATCTCTAAACTGTTTGGAACAATCTCTTGACTTATTGGCCATATTTCTAGCATGCAATCAAACATCATGCAATAAAACCATAGCCAGTCCTGGTATTTGAAGTGTTTTATCTCAAAAACACCTGATGCCACTAATAATTCTGTGACTACAGTCGTCATCAACCTCTTCCCGACTGCCACCATAGGTACAGCAGAAATGCATGGAGAAACCGCATGCCGATCTGGGAAGCCATTGGTTCTCTCTTATAGCCTGGATCTCTCTGAAGAGTTCCAGGCTAATAGAGCAGTAGTTTTGGCAGTGCTCCATAGGAATATACTGAATTTCCCACACATTACTGTATTAAGTCGCTTTAGTGTATGGGAGAAATAATCTAAAGATTGATTATTAAAGTGCCCTATGGGGACTTAATATAAGTGTAAAAAAAAAAAAAAAAAAAAGGAAAACATTTTTTAAAAATATAAAAAAATAAAAATTCAAGTCACCTCCCTTTTCCCATAATAAAAATAAACAATAATAATAATACATCATATAAATCACTGCATCCCAAAACACTTGAACTATTAAAATATAAATGTATTTATCCCTTACGGTGAACTCCATAATTGAAAAAAAATCTAAATGGCTGATTCACCCTTTTTTCAATACTTCCCCTTCCCAAAACAATTTGAATAAAAAGTGATTAAAAAAAAACACTGCGCGCAACAGCGAAAATTGCAGTAACATCTGGCTATGCAGGGTCCAGAGAGCTCTGGCAGGCTGTTCTCTGCTGGAACAGCCTGTTGGAGAGCTATCACATACATGAAAGAAGCCTAAGAGAGGCTTCACAAATGTCCCACATTGTCTGTCTTTCCAGAAGTTGAGTCCATTTTCTTGTTAACTCAAGAAGATGGAGAGCGTGGAGCTTCCACACAGTCAGAGGCTAATCAAAAGTGGACAAAGCTCAGAACTGTAATATCTATGCAGAGCTGTATGGCTGGGCTCTCTCTTCATCTGTGTAAACTGCTGGCTATCCTCTGTGTTCTTATCTCTATCAACTACTGTGTGAGTCCTCTTACACAGCACAAGCTGTTCTCTCCATAGAAAAGTATACAGTAAAGAAGGATGCACATTCCATGGCTGTTGAGAACATCACTCAGTTCTTCTAAAGGAAGATCCAGCTGTTGAAGGATGGAACTGAGTATATGTGACCTGCTCATTCAGCTCAGTAAGAGGACACGCACATTATTATATAGATTGAACACCAGGGGGTCATTATAACAAAGTAAATATAATATTTACCAACTGGAGTATTTTTGTACCAGAAAGTAATTTACAAAAGTATTTTTTCATACTGAATTATATTAAAATAACATTTAATCTTGGAACAATCCATTTCCAGTGATCAGCTATTTCTGTTAAAAATAGATTTTGAGGTGGACATGCCATAGCTCCCGTAGCAGGTAGCAGGTTTCATAGTAAAGAAGATGCAGATTGAACCTTTTTGTTTCTTTTTTAGTAGGTGAAGAGGGTACCCACATGTCTTTTGAGGTGACCTTGCAGTAAACAGCTGTTCCTAGTATTTTGACATGGGAAAATAAGACTTTCATATGTATGTAACTAATGCAGATCTCCCAAGTCTCCCTCTTTTGGAGGACAGTCCCTCTTTTTGACCCAAATCCCTCCTTAAATGTCACTCTTTTTTCTTTTTTTTTTTAACTTTGAATTTTTATTATTTTCAAAAATGTTATACAAATCATCAATACAATGTAGTGATTAAGGCATATACAGCAAAGAAACCAAATTAAACAAAATAAAATTCAAGAGGTACATCATATTACACATAGGACATGTCAAGTAAACAGGCTTAACAGGTAGCAACCATACATACAAGAGCCCAAAAACAGGGCATGATAGATACGTCTCAGAGGAGTGACATCTGCGAGTGATAAGCGAGTAGCAATATCAAGGTTGTTCCCATTACAGTAAAGAAGACGGCAGAGGAGTAGCAAATGTGCTAGAGAGCCACATGACCCATTGGTTGTGAGCTTTGATCCTGGATCGCAAGGAAGAGGCAAAAACCATCTCATATACCATATGGAGGTTTACTAATTGAACAACTTCTGAGCGAGCAGGAGTTATAGACTGCTTCCAATGGCGGGCTATGACCTTACGAGTAGCGGTCAGAATGTGTGATACCAACCACCGATGTGAAGAATCTACACCCTGTAGACCTATACCTAGAATTGCCAGTTCCTGGGATAAAGGGATGCGGATTTCTAGAACAGACTCTATCAGCTGTTCTATTTCCTTCCACAAGGAAGAAACCGATGGACAATGCCACCACATATGCGTGGGAGATCCTCTGGCCCCACATTTCCTCCAACATAGAGGAGAGTAGTCTGGGAGGACATGGGATAATCTATCAGGAGTCAGATACCACCTCAATTGGATCTTCCTACTTTGTTCTGCGTGATTGATACAATTCGAGCATTTGATGGACCAATAAAGAGCCGCTTTCCATTCCTCAATAGAGAATGATTTACCCAGTTCCTCTTCCCATTTGAGCATATAGGTATCTTTGGAGTGGCCTCGCGGTAATAACAACTCAGAGTATATAGTAGAAAGCCCTCTGCGGTGTGTACCTGTGTTAGTCATAAGAAAATGTAGTGGAGAGGATGGAGGATGGGGAGTAGACATGTGTAATGAGTCCAATAAATGCCTAATTTGCAGGTATTGATGGTATTGATAGAAGCAGGTGTTGGGGATTGAAAAAGTGTCATGGAGAGAAGAAAATTCCCTAAGTGTACTCCCTTGGTATAATTGGGCTATAGAATTGATACCATTAGCCTTCCAGAGGGAGAGATTCAAGTGTGGTATATGATGTTCCAGTACCGTTAATGGAAAATCTAAGATGGAAAATGGGTTAGGCGGTAATGTACGTAATAAGTGATCCCATGCAAGAAGTGATGCTTGCATAGAAGACAAAGGTAGATGATGTGTCATCTTGTGTATAGTATGAGCTGCTAGATATGCATGGAGAGAGTGCCCTTTAATCAGAGATTCTTCTATCTGCAGCCATCTCTGAGGATTAGACGGGTGCCACCATTCCCTGGTATGATCTATCAGGCTAGCAAGATAATATTTTTGTAAATCAGGTACCCCAAGGCCTCCATGTTGCATAGGGGGAAACAAGGCCTTTTTAGATATTCGTGGTACGGAGGCATTCCATATGAACCACGATATACCCCTCTGAAGTTCTTTAATAATGTGTCCAGGGACACGTAATGGAATGCACCGGAACCTGTATAAGATCCTCGGGAGGATCATCATTTTCTCCGTATTTATCCTTGCGATCCAGGATAAGCAAAGATTGGAATATCTCTCATACTGGCCTGCCAGCTCCTTTTGCAGTTCCCTATAGTTGAGGGTCACCATATTCTTCACCGACACTGGAATGAGAACACCCAGATACGAGATATGATCATCTGTCCACTGAAAATCAAAAGCACTTTGAATCTGGGCTCTGGTCTCCTCTCCGACCTGCACAGGTAGAATAGAAGATTTGCTGACATTAAGCTTGTAATAGGATACACTGGAAAAACTGTCTAAAATTTTGCATGCTGCCTCGATGGAGAGAGCAGGTTCAGTTAAAGAAAGTATTACATCGTCGGCATAGAGGCCTATAACGTGACACTGAGAGCCCACTTGGATCCCTTTGATCTGGGTACTCATGCGCATGAGTTCCGCCATTGGTTCCATAATTAACACAAACACCAATGGGGACAGGGGACACCCCTGACGCGTGCCATTTGTAATTTGAAAAGGTTCGGAGAGGAAACCAGAGGCCAATACTCTCACCTCCGGTTCAGAATACAGTCCCATGATAGCCCTCAGCACGGAGCCCTGAATCCCAATTTTTTGCAATTACTAGTTGCAGGAAACCCCAATGTACCCTGTCAAACGCTTTCTCAGCGTCAAGCGACAGGAATACAGTGGGGGTCCTGGAAACCTCCGCAAGTTGGACCAAATCAATCAATCTTCTCGTCCCATCTCTGCACTGACGTTTGGGAACAAAGCCTACTTGGTCTTCCGACACTAGTTTAGGCAAGACTTTGTAGAGCCTAGTCGCTAATAATTTAGAAAATAGCTTCACATCCACATTTAATAATGAGATGGGACGGAAGTTAGCAGGGTGAGTAGGTGGCTTGCCAGGTTTAGGTAAAGTAACTATAGTAGCAGAGAACATATCTTTAGGGATATTCCCTGAATCAAAAAAGTAACTAAATAATCTAGTTAAATGAGGAATTAGCTCAGGAGCAAAGGTTTTATAATATTCCGCAATATACCCATCTGGGCCAGGGGCTTTATTCTGTTTAAGGGACCTAAGGGTCTGGTGTATCTCTGGTTCCGTTATAGGCATATTAAGTGTTGCCAAGTCTTCCACCGTGAGAGATGGGAGAGTAATAGATTTTAAGAAATCTTGTATGGTGTCAGTGGTTGGTTGGATGGTGTTGGGATCATCCCGAAGGTTGTACAGAGTGGAATAGAAAGAAGCGAATGCATCCGCAATTTTCTGAGGATGAGTTATAACCGACCCGTCAGAGAACTGAAATGACTCGATTCTGGAGGAAGCTGTTCTATGATGTAATCTTTTGGCCAACAATGCGCCTGAACGATCACCCATATGATAAAACCTAGCCTTCATGCGGCGAGAAGAGTGCTCATACTTATATAACAGTAGTGAACGCAGCTTGAAACGCAGATCTGTTATTTGTTTTTGTAGGACCAGCGTAGGAGAAGCCTTGTGTTGCGCTTCCACCACGTCTAATGATTGTATGGTATCATATACATCTCAAGTCTGGAAGCTTCCTTGAGGAAGAGACCTCTCATATAAGCCTTTTGAGCTCCCCACAGAGAGGTGATGGAGATGTTATCTACAATATTCTTTTAGATGGGATCGAAATATTTCAGTTCTATGTGGGCACCGTAGTATATAAGGGTTTAGTTTCCACTGCGGGGAAGAGGGATTGGGGACATTAGTATCTATGTCCAAAGTAATAGGGGCGTGGTCCGACCATGTAGCAGTACCAATATGAGAGGATTTTGTTTTATGAATAAGGTCTGCGGAAACCAAAAAATAATCTAGTCTAGCTTGAGATAGATGAGCTTGTGATATAAAAGTGTAATTCCTCTCACCCGCGTGTTGATACCTCCATATATCATGAAGGGGGTAATCCAGCAGGGTTTGTTTGAGTCCTACTCTAGAAGAGGTGGATAGTCTATTACAGTCCAAAGTGACGTCCACAGGTACATTAAAATCTCCTCCAATTATGATGGAGCCAGTAGCTGAGGGCATAACTTTGTTCAGGAACCTTTTTAGGAAGCGAATTTGGTGAGAATTAGGCGCATATACCGCTGCCAGAGTATAAGGCATGTTATCTAGCAGGCAGGACAATATCACATACCTGCCGCTAGAATCAGTTATACATTTTTGCACTGAAAAAGATGTCATATTCCTAATTGCAATCAGTACACCTCCTGCGCGTTTCTTAAGGGAGTGTGAATAATACACATGTGGAAACAGGCGATGTGAACATCTATGAGCATCACTTGATAACAGATGCGTTTCCTGCACAAACAATACATCACATTGGGATTGAATAGCTTCCTTCCAGAACTGTGATCGCTTATATGGGGAATTTAGCCCCTTAACATTTAAGGATAGAACTTTTATACCCATATTAAGACAGAAAGGGGAAACTCTATGTTCAAGACATAACTAATCAGCCCACCATCCCGACACATTAGCCAATGAATGACATGTCTAAGAGAAGTAAAAGCAAGGTACCTCATACAAACCAAAAAAGGAAAGGGAAGAAACAAAGACAATGGAAAAAAACAACAACAAAAGTAAAATATAACAGTATACTTAGCCATAGACGGCCAGGAGTGAGTCCAAAGAACGTGACTCCCGGAGAGTCACACCAAAGTAGGGGTAACTGGATCAACAAAACGTCCCCATCACACCCTAATGTGTATCAGAGAAACAGTAGGAGAACGTCCCACATAACTAGTGAACCTGGAGTGTCCTCATGCCTTGTCTCATTCCATGGGGATCTTGTCGTGTCCATCACGCTGAGTGCTCGGGTCACTGGCTTGAGAGGTAAGAAGTCCCCATTCTTGGATCTTCTGCATCGCCATCTGAGCTGTGCGGCAGATGTGTTGGGCACCATTGTAGAAAATGAGTAGGCGAACTGGAAATCCCCATCGGTATCTGACTTGATGTGCCCGCAGCACTTTGGTGGATTCTGCGAATTCCCGCCGTTTCGCCAGCGTTGCTACGGAAAGATCCGGATAGACAGTGATGTCTTTAAATAAATCAGTGGGTACAGGATCCTGTCTGAGAACTCGTAAAAACGCCTCCTTAGTTTGAAAAAAATGGATCCTGGCCAAAACATCGCGGGGTACAGAGGGATGTAGGCCCGACGGCTTAGGAATTCTGTGAATGCGATCAATGGTGGCATCCATGTCTGAGAGTATCGGTAAGGCCGCTTTAAGCAGATCTTTCAGCAGGGGTTCTAACTCCTCCGATCCAAACGTCTCTGGGATGCCTCTGAGACGAACATTGTTGCGGCGATGCCTGTCCTCCATGTCACACATCTTAGCAGACAGTCTATTGACCTCCTCCTCCAAGGCTTCATTCGCGTCTATCAAGGCATTATACGAGGCTGCTAGCTCCGCCATTTTGTTTTCCACATGGGATGTGCGGTCGCCTAATTGGTGGTTTTCCCGCTTTAGATCTTGTATCATCCCTCTCATATCATCTTTAAGGGAAGCCCGTAAGGAATCTAGTAAGGAGCGCAGCGTACCTTCAGTTAGAGGATGAGTGGAGGGGATGGAGCCATCTTCAGCCCCAGAGCCCGAGCGGGGACTGGAGGAGGAGGCCGGAGAGGCCGGAAGCACAGGCTGCGAGACATGTGCTAGGCCCGGATCAGGAGATGAAACTTTACCAAAGAATTCGGTAAGCTTAGCAGGGGCTGGGCGTCTCTTGATCTTCCCCATGGCTAGAGACAAGGTTCTAGCAATATGTGGGTGCACTACCCACTCTCTTTGTCAAATGTCACTCTTTTTTATCTGAGGTACAAATAGACCCAGAAAGTGTTTCGCTGGTTCATCTCTGTATATTAGAGCCAGTCTTGTATATTATTTCATTAGTTAATGCAATTGGGATTTTAGAAGTTTCTATATTCGGATTATTTTTGCGCTATTTCATAATAGAAAACTATTGAAGTGTATAAAGATGCAGGAAAACGGATCTTCCACACAAGGAACCATAAGGCTAGGGCTACACGGCGAGAGTTGTCGCACGACAGCCGTCGCAGCCCTATTCCTGAGTAGCGGGGATCCCATAGAGATGAAAGGGATGCCGCGGCAATAGCAAGAAATCCAAAACGAATGGATTTCTTGCGACTGCCGCAGCATCCCATTCATCTCTATGGGATCCCCGCTACTCAGGGATCGGGCTGTGACGGCTGTCGTGCGACAACTGTCGCCGTGTAGCCCTAGCCTAAGTGTCCAAAAAGTTGGCAGGCATGCTAATGTTAAACACATTCAGCTCAGATTATTTTAGGATTTTCTTTCTGTATGTTGGCGAGTGTTACATTAGCTTTGCTTATAAAAGGCAACCCTTATTATTGATGTTCTTGAACATATGCCATCCATATGTGATAGAAATGAATCAAACTGAAACAGCAATGAGTTCAGAGACAGAGCACAAAGCCAGAGCTTGTCTCTGGGGAGTTTACATAGCTAAAAACGTAGTGATGATCTGTTTAACACAGTGGAGATCTGTTTAATATTCAGTGATGTGCAGTCGATCCACACCATGGAGCAATTCTACAGTTGCTTCCGTACCTGCTCACACATTTCTGGAACTACAGTTAATGACAAATGTCAGTGCTAAATAAAATATGCTCCACTGTGCTACTCATTATAAAATTTACACTTCTATAAAGTTATTAAGACTGTATATTATTATATCATCCACCATTTCTATTCCATGTAATACCCTTTTTCACAGACTCATTATTGGAAACAACTGTTACCGGTACATATTCCCATGTAAACTAAGCTTTTACGGCCTACAATATGGAAACTGTATGGGGGATGAATGATCGTATTAACAGTCGTTCATACTTCATGCAGTTTGCATCAGCCCTTATATAGGCCCTTTATAGCGCCAATAGACTTGTTGTATGATCATTAGGGCCAGGGGTGCACCACCAATGAGGCCAGGTGAGGTGATCGCCTCAGGCAGCACCAGTAAGGAGCAAAAGGGGGACAGCAGAAAGGCCATGGGCAATGGGCACTTTCATTGTGGCAAAGGGGTTAGGTTAAGAAACTGGCATGGGGGGACGCCGTTTCAGTTTTCGCCTCAGGCAGCAGAAAGGCTAGGTGCACCCCTGATTAGGGCCCTGTATCAGGACATGTAAGAAAGACCTTTATGCCTTGTATTTTTTCAGGTAAAAATAAAATTCATACTCAAAAGAAAAGTACAATTGAATTGGTGAGCAGGGCCTGACTTGATTTGCCATCAAGAGAAAGCATAAGGATATTTTTAACATTTTGGTCATTGCAGTTATTAGCCATACATTTGCATATTTTGGTTGCTGTACTTTTTAGGCATATTTGCTATTGTTAGGGTGACCAGACGTCCTCTTTTCCCCGGACATGTCCTACTTTTGGACATTAAAAAAATGTCCGGGGGGAATTGGAAAATCGTCCTGGATTTTGTTGGACTGCCTCAAACTGTTTGAGTCAAAAATAATTTATGTTTGACTCAATCAGTTTGAGGCAGTCCAACAAAGTCATTTTAACTTTTAACACGTTGCCGACCTAGGACGAGAATGCTCGTCCTAATATGGCGTTACTTAACGCCCTAGGACGAGCATTCTCGTCCTAGGGTTAACGTGCTGCTGGCTGCCCGCTGCCGCAATCTACAGCAGGGGCCCGGCTGATACTAACAGCCGGGCCTCTGCTGTATCCGCCAGCACCGGTGAATACACCGATGCCGGCGGATTAACCCCTTGTATGCCGCGGTCACGCTGACCGCGGCATACAAGGTAGTTGCGGCAGTTTTTAAAGCCATCGGGTCCCCGTGAGGCGGTGGGGGGGGCCCGATGGCTGAGATGGAAGCCCCGATGCCTTGCCCAGAGGCATCGGGACTCCCATCTACGGAAGCCCAGGAGACCCAGCCACAGCGCTGGGTCTCCTAGGCAACGGTCAGCGTCTCACAGTGTGAGACGCTGACAGTTGAATGCAGCACAATACAGATGTATTGTGCTGCATTCAATCAGGGATCAGACCCTGAAATGTTAAAGTCCCTTACTGGGACATAAGTGAAATGTAAAAAAAAAAGTTAAATAAAAGTGTTTTAACAAAAAAAATAAAAGAAAAAAAAAATAATAAAGTTTCAAAAAAAAAAAAAAGCCCCTTCCCCATAAAGAAACACATAAAAATAGAAAAAAAAATAAAAAATATACATATTAGGTATCGCCACGTCCATAAAAACCTGCTTTATTAAAATATCACATGATCCAGCCCGCCCGCTCAACACCGTAAAAAATAAAAAATAAAAATTGTCTAAAAAAAGTCATTTTTGGTCACATTTCATCACAAAAAATGTAATACCATGCTATCAAAAAAGTGTATGCCCCCAATCATAGTACCAATCTAACCGTCATCTCATCCCGCAAAAAATGAGCCCCTACCCAAGACAATCGCCCAAAAAATAAAAAAACTACAGCTCTCTGACTATGGTGACCCTAAAACATGATTTTTTTTGTTTCAAAAATGATATTATTGTATAAAACTAAAAAAATAAAAATAAGTATACATGTTAGGTATCACTACATCCGTAAAAATCTGCTCTACAAAAATGTAGCATGATCTCTCCCCTCAGGTGAACACTGTAAAAAATAAAAAATAAAAAATAAAAACTGTCTAAAAAAAGCCATTTTTGTCACATTTCATCACAAAAATTGTAATACCAAGTGATCAAAAAAGCGTATGCCCCCAAAGATAGTGCCAATCTAATCGTCATCTCATCCCGCAAAAAATGAACCCCTACCTGAGACAATCGCCCAAAAAATAAAAAAACTACAGCTCTCTGACTATGGAGACACTGAAACATGATTTTTTTTTGTTTCAAAAAGGATATTATTGTGTAAAACTTAATAAAATATATAAATAATATATAAAAATAAATATATAAAAATAAATATACATGTTAGGTATCGCCACGTCCGTAAAAACCTGCTCTACAAAAATATAGCATGATCTCTCCCCTCAGGTGAACACTGTAAAAAATACAAAATAAAAACTGTCTAAAACAAGCCATTTTGTGTCACATTTCATCACAAAAATTGTAATACCAAGCGATCAAAAAAGCGGATACCCCAACAATAGTGCCAATCTAATCATCATCTCATCCCGCAAAAAATGAGCCCCTACCTGAGACAATCGCCCAAAAAATAAAAAAACTACAGCTCTCTGACTATGGAGACACTAAAATGTGATTTTTTTTTTTTTGTGCTTTTTTGTGCTGTGTAAAACTTAAATAAATAAAAAAAGTATACATATTAGATATTGCTGCGTCCGTAACGACCTGCTCTATAAAAATATAACACGATCTAACCTGTCAGATAAATGTTGTAAATAACAAAAAATAAAAACAATGCCAAAACTGCTAGTTTTTGTTACCTTGCCTCACAAAAAGTGTAATATACAGCTACCAAAAATCATATGTACCCTAAAATAGCACTAACAAAACTGCCAACTTATCCCGTAGTTTCCAAAATGGGGTCAGTTTTTTGGAGTTTCCTACTCTAGGGGTGCATCAAATGTGACATGGCAACTTAAACTTTTTTCAGTGAAATCTGCCCTGGCGTTCCTTTCCTTCTGCGCCCTGCCGTGTGCCTGTACAGCAGTTTACGATGACAAATGGGGCATTTCTGTAAACTACAGAATCAGGGTAATAATTACTGAGTTTTGTTTGGCAGTTAACCCTTGCTTTATTCTCAGAATAAAATTATTCATATGGAAAATCTGTCAAAAAAGTGAAATTCGGAAATTTTGGCTACATTTTCCTTTAATTCTTGTGGAACACCTAAAGGGTTAAAAACGTTTGTAAAATCAGTTTTGAATACCTTGAGGGGTGTAGTTTCTAAAATGGGGTTGTTTTTGGGTGGTTTCTATGATGGAAGCCTCACAAAGTGACTTCAAACCTGAACTGGTCCTTAAAAAGTGGGTTTTGGAAATTTTGTGAAAAATTTCAAGATTTGCTTCTAAATTTCTAAGCCTTCTAACGTCCCAAAAAAATAAAATGTAATTTTCAAAGTGATCCAAACCTGAAGTAGACACATGGGGAATGTAAAGTCACAACTATTTTTGGAGGCATTACTATGTATTTTAAAAGTAGAGAAATTGACATTTGGAAATTTGGAAATTTTTCAAAATTTTTGGTAAATTTGGTATTTTTTTATAAATAAGAATGAAATATTTTGACTCAAATTTACCACTGTCATAAAGTACAATATGTGACGAGAAAACAATCTCAGAATGGCCTGGATAAGTAAAAGCGTTCTAAAGTTATCACCACATAAAGTGAGACATGTCAGATTTGCTAAAAATGGCCTGGTCCTTAAGGTGAAAAATGGCTGGGTCCTTAAGGGGTTAAAATGGCCTTTAGGGTTAAAATAATAAAAACAAACTCACCTTTTCCACTTGTTCGCGGCGTAGCCGGTCCGGTGTCTTCTTTCTTCTTTCCCGGCCTTGCAGGACCTGCAAAAGGACCTTTGGTGACGTCACCGCGGTCACCACGTGGTGAGCGCGCTCACCGCGCGGTGACGTCACCAAAGGTCCCTTTGCAGGTCCTGCAAGGTGAAAGAAGAAAAAAGACACCGGACCGGCTGCGCCGCGAACAAGTGGAAAAGGTGAGTTTTTTTAAATTATTTTTAACCTCTAAGGGCCATTTTAACAATTATTTTCTGTTATAATCAAAAAAAAAAAGGTGTCCTCCTTTTCAGAAACCCAGATCTGGTCACCCTAGCTATTGTCATATTCTATCACTTGTAATCACTAGTAAATTTAACGAGAACCAAAATGCAACCCTTAAAGGGCATGTATCAGCACATTCCTTGATATGGTGCAGCTGCCTGAGAGATGCGTGGTGAGCAGCTGAATATAACTCCATTTGTCCAATATCGATATGTTGTGACAATACAGAGATATGAGCTATTTTATAATATGCTAATTCGATGATTGGTACAACACAGGCATTGCCATTGCACCCTGAGCTCCAGTCAATGTATGCATTGGCCACGTCCCCTCCGTTGTGAGTAACAGGGCCAGGCAATGTAAAACTGTAATGCTGTACACTGATGAGGGTCGCCAGGCGGATGGCAACTGTACTGTACATGCATCCATCCGCCTGGCGAGCTTCATTAGTGTACAGTGTGTGCACAGATGAAAGATGTGCACGCACTGCTGCGAGATTCCAGGGTCGGATGAGATTACCTTTATACTGCCTGTCCCTGTCACTCAAAACACAGAGGGGGTGTGGCTGGTGCATACACTGACTGGAGCTCTGGGTGCAATGGCAATGCCCCAGTTGCTCCAGGAATCTAATTAGCATACTAGTATAGCTCATATTTCTGGATTGCCACAACATATCAACATGGGACAAATGGAGTTATGTTCAGTTTCTCACCACACATCTCCTGTGTCATCTGCATTTATATCAAGGTATGTGCTGACAGATACAGAGCACACTTCCATACCACAAGGGGCTTCCATAATGATGCCATCACAGTGGTCCAATTAACATTGCCAGCAGTGCCTACCCATAAAGTGTCCGTAGAAGGCCCTCTGTAGGGTGTCCACTAGGGGGAACTCACTATACATGTATTTATACAGCAGCCTTTGGTTCGTTCTTCTGCCAATTTCATGAGACTTCCAGTCTCACAGTGTGGTAAACATGCTGTTTTTAGGACAGACTGTGTATTATTACATTTTTTTATCTTGTGGAAAAAATGTCGGAATGTTTTCCACCTTTACATCAATTTTTAATTGAATTTCATAATAACATAACGTAGTAACATAGTTTTTGAGGCTGAAAAAAGACATACATGCATTCAGTTCAGCCTAGATTTTTAAAAACACAATTTCTCTAATTCGGTATTATTAAAATTTAGCTTTGTTTGACTTTTGCAGTTGACATGTATATACATTACATAGCAAGCTGCAGAACACCCTTCACTTGCAAATCCATCAGACTAGCTAGCACATGTGGATTTTACTGCTGATATTTGGATGTAGGCTAGTTCAACTGAATAATTTTGATAGTGTGTGTGAAATTGGCATAAGAGGTTTTATCATATTTTAGAACATGCTGTCATTTTCCTGAACGGACCAATAGTCAGTGAAAAACAATGCTCATGTGCATATACTCTTTGACATGAATGGGTCAGGTTCCAAGGTTCAGTCTGGATGCTGTGCGTTTGCAAAACGAACCCATCCGTATGGTAAAAAAAACTTGTATGTAATGAGCCTTATCCAACAATACAGAATAAGGGTACAGCTACATGATCAGGTTTCTGTATGCAGTTTTGGGAGCCAAATCCAGGAGTGAATTTAAAAAGAAGAGAGGTTATGTCTGTCTTTTATAATTTCTCTCTTTTTATGATCCACTCCTCATTTTGGCTTCAAAAACAGCATGCAGAAACCTGACTGCGTAGCATGCATTGCCGGTACCCAGGGCAAGCTAAGTATTGTGCCCCCTAACCTGCAGACATGCTTCCTTTTATTGACCCACACCCCACATGCCCTAGCTGCATATAGTGTGGGATCAGCGAGTGATATCTCTCTCTCACTCCGCTGATATAATATTACATCACGGGTAAGGGGTTGTTCACATATCAGTTATGTGATCAGTTATTGCCATCAGTTATTGTGAGCCAAAGCCAGGTTCGGGTCAAAAACACCAAACAGGTGCAGATCTTTTCATTATACCTGATCTCTGTGGAGGCTCCACTCCTGGTTTTGGCTAACAATAACTGATGGAAATAACTGATCAAATAACTGATATGTGAACAACCCCTAACAAAGAAATTCCATTCTCAATCCCCATTTAGGCTCCATGCACCCGACTAGCCCCACTGACAGTAGTACAAGTTAAAGGGTTTTTCCAGTTGTTTCAAGTTATCCCCTATCCACAAGATAAGGGATAACAATTAGATCTGTGGGGGTCCTACTGCTGGGCGAATGGCCACTCCTTTTTTTTCAAGGGGGCTGCAGCGGTACGGGGCCGCGTTCTCGGGGTCGGTAAGACTCCCACTGATCTAATAGTTATCCCCTATCGTGTGGATAGGGGATAACTTGAAACAAACCGAATGCCCCTTTAAATTCCCAGAGTGGCCGGCTGGGTGCATGGAGCCTAAATGGGGATGGCTTAATAAGGAGGATTATTACTGTGGGGGCGGCCTAAGTGGAGTCTTTACAGCAGGCCCATGTGAATTTTACTAGTACTAATTACTATACAGATTCCACTTAAGCCCCCCCCTTCCCTTACTAATTCTCCATTATTAAAGGGGTATTCTGGTTATGTGATGTTATAACTATTAGATCGGTGGTCGTCCTACTGCTGGGAACTCAACAAATCATTAGAACGGGAACCCCGTACAGATGGCCTCAGAATAGGAGACTTCCTGCTGCTGCAGGGACTCTGTTACTGCCTCTTTGACTGCATTATCAACAGGAAATCATTTCCACACACAGAAATTTCTTCAGGTTCAGAAATAGAAGGTAATCACTTGGATCCAGTTCAGGGTTTCTCTTTGATTGCTTCATGCAATGCCTTCATTGTTGAAACATAGGTGTATTTAGTAATTATTGTCTTGTATGACATAAATTCTAGTAATAAAACGCCTCCTGTATCCCAAAACACTGATGTCATGATGTTTCCAGCTGACTGCTGCACACGAAATTTCTTTGGAGTTGGTGACCCGTTGTGTTTAACTCTTGTTTGGTCTCAGGATTATGGTGCTGGACCCATGTTTAATCACATGTAATAATTCAAGAATAGAAGTCTCCTGGATTTTCTCTAAGCTTGGCTAAATTTTCTTGGCTAAATTACTGACAACATGTCTTTTGCTTAGACGTCAACATTCGTGGCACCCGGGGAACTGACTTTTGACATCATCAAAACATCATGAATGATACTGGAAACTGTGCCAACTGAAATGCCTAATTCATAAGCCATAACACTGACTTTGATCTGACAAGCTTCCAAAATCATTGAATCCACTTTACTTCACATTTCCTCTAAAGATGCTTTGACAGGTCGCCCCGAACGGGCGGGGGTCATCCTTTATTGAATGCCTACTCCATTTAAACTGCTTTGCCCAAAACGGGCGGGGGTCATCCTTTATTGAATGCCTACTCCATTTAAACTGCTTTGCCCAAAACTTTACTTGGTAGTAGGAAGGTGCGTCATCACCATATACAGCAATCAGCCTTTCATGGATTTCTTTAGGCTTCTTTTTGTAGACCCGCACTGTACTGCACTTGCCAACCTGTCACTTCCAGTGCTTTCATCAGACTGAACTGCTACTGTGTGTGTTGCATGTCCAGACATATCTTAACCTGCACAGACAAGCCCAGCTCTCTAACACTGACAGAACATGCTGGGGTAGATAACTTATTGAACACCCCCTCATATAATAGCTGAGTCCTGTAGTGCCAGCTATACTTCATGCTCAAGAACAGTAACAGCCATTCAATGATGGGCAGCCATCCACTACCTCAAGGACTAGTGCCTACTAAATAGTGCTCCTGGGAATGGTGATAGCCACACCTTGCCCATTTACTTTTCTGATCTACCTCCAGCCCTGCTAGGTGCAACCCTTAAAAGAAATAAAAACAACCTTGTTGCAATGTAGTGCTGGACCATCTTGGCCTGCTGTTGGCTGCTTTTGCTCTGTGCAGGCCGATGCAGACCTTGAGGTGGCTGCAGCAGCACAGCCTACAACACAGCCATGTGTGCATGGTCTAATGGTTTGTGCATGCATTCTGATGACTGATCAGGGCATTCACGCATGGCATTCTTGTTGACCGAAGCCTGGTGTACAGCAACTGCAAGTCTGAACCAGCCTCTGCTATGTGCATTGCCTGTGACAGAGTGAATGCCATTCACTCTCACAGGCAAAGCACTGTACGCGTCCCGCCAGCGACATTCAGTGAATTATGCACAGTGAATCATGCACTCAGTGAAAAGCATTGTCTGTAACAGCCTGGCACACCTTGCAGTTTATCACATGGGGCAACCACCCCTCCCCCCCCCAGACACCCCACACTACACCACTGCTGTGTGACCATTACATGACATTACATTTTTGTTCCAAAGGTGTTTTTTCCTGTACCCTTATTTCACACAAGCGGTGTTTCCTTCCAGATGCATTCTGTTGTGGGAACAGACAGCATCTGGACAGCACCAAACCATTAATTTCAATGGGTTTGTGAGCATGAGCTTTGGTTTTCACTAATCATCTGTCTGTCCAGGAAAATTGCAGCATGTTATATCTTCATCCGATTTTCACACAGGACTCGTCTGGTCCATTCAAGGCAATGGGTCAGTGGAAAAAAAACACAGTACATGGATGGCATCCGGTTGCATTCCATTTTTCACTGATGGTTGCTAGGAGATGCTGTATGCTATTCTTCAGTTTTTCTTCACACACATGTTGCACATGAAAAACTGATGCAATCCTGAGGGAAAAGACTGAAACACTGAATGCAATTCTAGTCAAATTTTATTCAACTTGCATGCAAACCATCAGTTTTTCACGGAGCAGTACCTGTCACCTACCACTCATGTGAAATAACCATTAGGGTACATCAACATAGGGTGTATACACTACACAGCACTGGCCTTTGGGGTGTGCGACCTGTGCACTGCTGAAGGGGGTGCCAGATGGTCCCCCTTATCTAGGTACCCAGTCACCAGAACGATTCATCCAGCTTACGGGTGCCTAGCTAAATGCCATAGTGAAGCAGGGAGCTGTCAACTCCCTGCTTCACTATGAAGCAGCCTGTGCCTTACAGCAGCAGACACGATGTGACAAATCACACCTGCTGAGCTTTGTACAAAGAGCACACAGGACTGGAATCTGCCTGTGTGCCTTCTAGCTCAACAGGCGCAATGACGTCATCACATCATTCCTGCTGCTGGAGAGAGCAGAGTGCCTGCTGCTGGAGAGGCTGCAAGGTAAGTATTATATTTTTTTATTACTGGAATGGGGGCACTAAAGGGAGCAAAACTACTGGATGGGGCACTAAAGGGGCTAAACTACTAAATGGGACACTAAAGGGGAAGCACTACTGGATGGGAAACTAAGGTTCAGAAATACTGGATGTGGGCACTAAGGGGGCAAAACTACTGGATGGGGCACTAAGAGGGCAAAACTACTGGATGGAACGCTAAAAGGGGCAAAACTACTGGAAGGTGCAGTAAAGTGGCAGCACTACTGGATGGGGCACTAAGGGGAAGCACTACTGGATGGGGAACTAAGAGGCAGAAATACTGGATGTGGGCACTAAGGGGGCAAAACTACTGGATGGGGCACTAAGAGGGCAGAACTACTGGATTGGGGGCACCAAGTGGGCATCACTACTCGAGGGGCACCAAGGTGGCCTTTTACTGGATGGGACACTAAGGAGGCATTTTACTATTTGGAGACACTTAAAGGGCTTACCTACTGTAAGGGGGCACAACTAGGGCATAACTATTATGATTGACACTATGGAGACATAACTAGTGCATGGGGGCACTATGTGGGCATAATTACTGTGTGTGGGCACTAAGGGTGTGTAAATACTGTGTGGGGGCACTATGGGGAATAATTGCTTTGTGGGGCGCTAAGGGGCATAACTACTGTTCAGGAACACAAAGGAGGCATTCTAAATGAGGGGTCACTTAAGGGGCATTCTACTGTGTAAGGGCACTAACATTGCATTATTACTATGATGGGGCACTATGGGGGCATAGCTACTGTAAAAGGGCAGCTGCCAGAAACCGGGACATATCTCCCCCGTACCGGAACAGCCACTGCAATCCGGGACTGTCCCGCTGGATCCGGGACGGTTGGGAGGTATGCTGTACACTATATTGGTTCTGGTGCTGTATTTATGTAAGGAGCTTGGTTGTGGTTCTGTATTTATGTTCCATGTTTGGTTCTGGTGTTGTATTTATATAAGCTTGGTTCTGGTGCTATATTTATGT
The DNA here is from genome assembly GCA_900303285.1 of Rhinella marina. Classification (NCBI taxonomy): domain Eukaryota; kingdom Metazoa; phylum Chordata; class Amphibia; order Anura; family Bufonidae; genus Rhinella; species Rhinella marina. The sequence goes on from ONZH01013819.1 coordinate 143,116, forward strand.
AATGAGCTTGGTCCTGATGCTGTTTTGTGAAATGAGCTTAGTGTTGGTGCTATATTTATGTAATAAGCATAGTCCTGGCGCTGTATTTGTGAATTGAGCTTGGTTCTGGTGTAGTATTCATGTAATGAGCTTGGTTCTGGTGCTGCATCCATGTAATGAGCTTGGTTCTAGTCTTGTATGTATGTAATAAGCTTGGTTCTGATGCTGTATTTATGTAATGATCTTGATACTGGTGCTGTATTCATGTAATGAGCTTGGCTCTGGTGCTGTACCCATGTAATGAGCTTGATACTGGTGCTGTACTCATGTAATGAGCTTGGTACTGGTGCTGTATTCATGTAATGAGCTTAGTTCTGGTGCTGTATTCATGTAATGAGCTTAGTTCTGGTGCTGTATTCATGTAATGAGCTTGGTCCTGGTGCTGTATTTATGTAATTAGCTTGGTTCTGGTGCTGCATCCATGTAATGAGCTTGGTTCTAGTCTTGTATGTATGTAATAAGCTTGGTTCTGATGCTGTATTTATGTAATGATCTTGATACTGGTGCTGTATTCATGTAATGAGCTTGGCTCTGGTGCTGTACCCATGTAATGAGCTTGATACTGGTGCTGTACTCATGTAATGAGCTTGGTACTGGTGCTGTATTCATGTAATGAGCTTAGTTCTGGTGCTGTATTCATGTAATGAGCTTAGTTCTGGTGCTGTATTCATGTAATGAGCTTGGTCCTGGTGCTGTATTTATGTAATTAGCTTGGTTCTGGTGCTGTATTCATGTAATAAACTTGGTTCTGGTGCTGTATTCATATAATAAGCTTGGTTCTGGTGCTGTATTCATGAAATCAGCTTGGTTCTGGTGCTGTATTCGTGTATTCAGCTTGGTTCTGGTGCTGTATTTATGTAATCAGCTCGGTTCTGGTGCTTTATTCATGTGATGAGCTTAGTATGGCTCCACTACTTCTGTGTATACACAGTGTCCTCTCCATTCACTGCTATGCTTGACAAAGGGGGCGGACCCCCGAAACGTAGCTACATGCTTGTTAGGCACTACATGTGCTGACCTTCAGAAGGACCCTATGCACACAGGACTTTATCAAATATGGACTCTGTGATACTATTTGCGTTTGACCATGAGTCATTTAAGTATGCACTATAATATGAGGTATATTTTTTATAAAGAAACATAAAGCAGAAGCTTATTTGGTTTTTGGTGCATTTTTTACTCTATTCTGAGGATAGGTCAATAGTATAGACAGGGCCGGCCTTAGGGTAGATGGCACCCTATGCGAAACTTTCTCTCGGCGCCCCCCCCCCCCGAGTGACAGTACTAACGTCATACAGTATAGAGCTATAAATACAGTGCAGAGATATATAGAGTGATATAGGTAGGTAGAGTAAGACAGTATATATATATATATGTATTTATAGCTCTCTATACTGTTCTATATCACACTATATATCTCTGCACTGTATTTATAGCTTTCTATATTGAAATGTAACCTAATATAGCGCACATACCTCTTACATCCAGTGACGTCTCCTCTAATATAGATCTTCTCTTTCCTCATCTTCTCCTTTCAGACCAGACGCCATTTTTCAGCCATTTCTCATCTCTGCAGTTTGACAAAAAAAAATCTTAGTTTACACAGTGTCCTAAAATAACTGCGCCCAGCAAATAGTGTTCCGTAATAGTGCGCCCAGTAATATAGTAAGCATAATGCTCCCCAGAAATAACTGCGCTGATACTGTGCCAGGGTGCCCCCACAGTAATAGTGCCCCCCACAAGTCCCAACTAATAATTCTCTACCAGAGTGCACTTGTTAGTAATAGTGCCCCCAACAGTACTAATGTCCCCACTGTGCCCCAGAAGTAATAATGCTTCCAATGTGCCAGTAAGAAATGCCCCCCAATAATGTGCCAGAAGTTCCCCCCATTGATTCCCCCCCAAAATCATGTGCCAGTAAAAAGTGTCCCACCCCCATAGATGCCCCCCAAATTATGTGCCAGTAAGAAATGCCTCAGTGCCCCCATGTGTCAGTAAGAAATGCCCCAGTGCCCCCATGTGCCAGAAAAATGCCCCCAGTGCCCCCATGTGCCAGTAAAAATGCCCCCAGTGCCAGTAAAAATGCCCCCAGTGCCCCCATGTGCCAGTAACAATGCCCCCAGTGCCAGTAAAAATGCCCCCAGTGCCAGTAAAATGCCCCCAGTGCCAGTAAAATGCCCCCAGTGCCCCCATGTGCCAGTAAAAATTCCCCAGTGCCAGTAAAATGCCCCCAGTGCCAGTAAAAATGCCCCCAGTGCCCGCATGTGCCAGTAACAATGCCCACAATACCCCCATGTGCCAGTAAAATGCCACTATGTGCCAGTAAAATGCTCCCATGTGCCAATAAAAATGCCCCCAGTGCCCCCTTGTGCCAGTAAAAATGCCCCCAGTGCCAGTAAAATGCCCCCAGTGCCAGTAAAATGCCCCCAGTGCCCCCATGTGCCAGTAAAAATGCCCCCCAGTGCCCCCATGTGCCAGTAAAATGCCCCCATGTGCCAATAAAAATGCCCCCATAAAAAAAAATAAACACTTACTTACCTCCATGGAGCCGGCAGCGATGCGATGCAGGCCTCTTCCGGCCTGTGTCCCGCGCTGTACGGCTCAGGCGGCGCGATGACGTCATCGCACCGCCTGAGCTGGCCTCTGATAGGCTGCAGGCCTAGGGCCTGCAGCCTATCAGAGGAACGGGCAGGGGAGACGCCTCTCCCTCCCCTGCCCCGCATCTCCAAAGGCAGACTATGGAGATGAGCGCTTCCACAATGGAAGCGCTCATCTCCCTCTGCCCCACCGCCGCCCCCAACTGTGCGGCACTTGCAGGGCACGGCCGGACCATTAAGGGGGCGCTCTGGCAGGGCGCCCCCTTAAGTGGCCGGTTGTGAAGCGCCCTGTGCAACCGCACGGGTCGCACACCCCAAAGGCCGGCCCTGAGTATAGAAATCCTGGAAAACCACTTTAAATTAAAACATTTCAAGTTTTACTCAATCTTTTCCCACAAAACTATACATCAATCTGCTCAGCTACTCCTGCTCTACTACATGCTGCCTGCAGTTCAGACACCATGTTCCACATGACAGATTCCATTTAATGTTTTCCTTTGGACGACAGTTGTAGCTTAAGGCTTCATTCGCACGACCGTATTTTGTTTCCGTGTCTGTTCCGTTTTTTGCAGACCGTATGCGTAACCATTCATTTCAATGGGTCCGCAAAAAAAATGGAAGGTACTGTGTTTCCGTATGTCCGTATTTCCACTATTCAATTTTGCAGACAAGAATAGGACATGTTCTATATTTACTTGCGGAGCCACGGCACGGAGCCGTGGCTCGGCAAGATCGCACGCCGCCTATTGAAGTGAATGGGGCTGCATCTATTCCGCAAGATTGGCCCTTAGACTTCCTGTACACAATGGGGTACATTTATAAAAAATGATTTAATGGAAACCTGGCTTAGTTGCCCATAGCAACCAATCAGATTCCACCTTTCATTTTTCAGAACTCTAATTGGTTTCTGTGGGCAACTAAGGGGTTGTTCACATATCAGTTATTTGATCAGTTATTTCCATCAGTTATTGTGAGCCAAAACCAGGTGTGGGTCAAAAACACAGAACAGGTGCAGATCTTTTCATTATACCTGATTTCTGTGGAGGCTCCACTCTTGATTTTGGCTCACAATAACTGATGGAAATAACTGATTAAATAACTGATATGTGAACAACCCCTAAGCCAGTTCTCCAATGTGTATCTGTGTGCAGATCACCGCTGATTGCTCGGCCGCACCCATACATGCTATTTTTTTTCACAGGCTCATGACAGCAAGTACAGGTGCAGCCTGGCAATTACTGATACTACTAAGGGCTTGTTCACACGTCAGTTATTTGATCAGTTATTTCCATCAGTTATTGTGAGCCAAAACCAGGTACGGGTCAAAAACATAGAACAGGTGCAGATGTTTTCATTACACCTGATCTCTGTGGAGGCTTCACTACTGGTTTTGGCTCACAATAACTGATGGAAATAACTAACCAAATAACTGATGTGTGAACAAGCCATTACTTAGGTCTCATGCACATGAACGTGTGCCGGTCATGCCCGTACTGTGGACCGCAAATTGCAGTCCACAATGCAGGGGCACGTACTGTGGAGCTTTCGCATGCGGATCGCGTACCCATTCACTTCAATTGGCTCCGCGATCCGCATCCGACTGTCCGCACCGCGCAAAATAGAACAAGTTCTGTTATATTGCTGTGTCTGAAAATGTCTGAAGTGTTAAAATACAAAAACAGTGATCAAAAATGTGTATGTACTCCAAAGATGGTACCAATAAAAACTACAGTTCATCCAGCAAAAATCAAGTCCACATATAGCTCTGTGCATGGAAATATAAAAAAGTCAGCAAAGAAAATTTTGATTATTTTTTAAGTTTTTTTTTTTATTTTTTGAGAAGTAGTCAAACAAAAAAAAAAACTATACAAATTTGGTATTGCCGTATTTGTATTGAGCTGCAGAATAAGGACATAATGTCATTTTTTGTGCACAGTGAACGCTGTGATATCCAAACCCAAAAAACCTTATGGGGTTTTTTAATTTAAACCCACAAAGAATGTTTTTCCCATTTTTCAATACAAAACATGGTAAATTAAATGGTGGCATTAAGAATTATCCCGCAAAAATATAAGCCCTCATATGGCTATTTGAACTGAAAATTTAAAAAATTATGCTATTGGAACGTAGGAAGGAAAAAAATAAAATGGGTCCTGTACTTAAGGGGTTAATGTATATGGCCTCCTTTACTCTACAGGAGGAAACTCCCCTTTTGTTATCAATGCCATATGTCATTTGATTATGTGAAATGACAGACTGTTCATTTATATCTGAAGCAGTCATGCAAATAACCACACATTGTTCAACAGCGTTATATTTCTTTCTTTTCTGGTCTTATCCGTTCCCGTTGTTGCCCTCCCCCATTTGCCCCTTTGTTAGCCAACGCATTTTTCTTGGCCTTTCCACACCCCCAAGTTTTATCTTTACTGCGTCCTTTATAGTGGCAGCCAGTTCAACAACTAGCTGCCTTTATTGGTTATGAAATATACTTCGACATTACAGTCTTATGAAGTTAACCTGACCTTCAAACCCAGACTAAACGCTGATAAGACATATCTATGTCAGAGATCACTGTACATTGCTGCTACTGTTTTTGCTGCTTCAATTTATTTCACTGTAGCACACCTTTTAAGCATTTTGAATACAAACCTGCCCACAATTCTACTTGATTAGGGAGTATCTATAACAAAGCAATGGTAAAAGTGTCAGACTGTTCAAGACGTTCAGTCATAACTTCTAATTGTAGGGCTTATGCCCATGAACGTAAAAGCTCTGCTGTGGACCGCCATGCACGGGCACTAGCCATGTGAACTCCACGCTGCCATTGCGAATGTGAACATATTGACTTGAAAGGGTCCACAATCCGCAAGATATGGCAAAGGATAGGACATGTCTTATATATCTTAACATATCTTCTGTGAGGGGGCACATATCTTGGCATAACTACTATGACAGGGGCACACATCTTGGCATATCAACTGTGAGGAGGCAAATATCTTGGCATATCAACTGTCAGGGAGCAAATATCTTGGCATATCTACTGTGAGGGGCACATATCTTGGCATATCTACTGTGACAGAGGCACATATCTTGCCATATCTACTGTGAGGGGGCACACATCTTGGCATATCAACTGTGAGGAGGCAAATATCTTGGCATATCAACTGTGAGGGAGCAAATATCTTGGCATATCTACTGTGAGGGGCACATATCTTGGCATATCTACTGTGAAAGGGGCACATATCTTGGCATAACTACTATGAGGGGGCACATATGTGGGCATAACTACTGTGAGGAGGGACATCTGGGTACATCTGGGCATAGGTACTGTGAAGGGGCACATATCTGGGAATAACTATTGTGAGAGGGCACATATCTTGGCATAACTACTGTGAGGGGGCACATACCAGGGCATAACTGCTGTGAGGGAGCATATCTAGGCATAGCAACCGTAAAGGGGGCAGATTCCTGGCCATATCTTTTGTGCAGGGGCACATGTGGGCATAACTACCATGAAGGGGCACATTCCGGCATTACTACTGTATGCTGGCACAAAGGGGAAATAATTATATCTTGGCTCTCAGCCAATAGTAGCTGGCGGCATGGGCGCATAAGGACTGATTTACATATATCCACTCTGTAGCATGCTCTGTTTGTTGTATTTGGCAACATCTATAATACATGCAGTTTCATTGCTGCATGCATCGTGCAAAATGCCACAAAAGGGCCCACTAAGACTTTATCACCCAAGGGCCCACATGAACCTGGAGATGGCCCTAGTATCCGGATACAATCTGGATGGAAAAAATGTACACAATGAACACAATCACAGAAAAAACTGATTGAACTTGTGTGTAAAACCATCAGTTTTATCCCTAACAGAGCTTGACATAGGGCTCATGTATATGACTGTGCGGATCGGATGCAGACCCATTCACTTCAAGTCCCACAAAAAACAGACAAGGATAAGGACATTTGTGAAGGAGTGAGGAGTGAAAAAAATGGCTTGCGGAGCCCATAATCTGTATCGCTTGTGTTAAAGAGGCCTTAGCCTTTGGTATTCAATATTTGAAGTTTAACCTCTTCCAACCAAGCCAATTTTGGCAACATTTTCTCACCTCGCTTTCCAAGAGCCATAACTTTTTTATTTTTCATTTGGAATAGCCATATGAGGGTTTGTTTTTAGCTGGAATAGCTGTAATTTATAATGGCAACATTTAAAGGGGTTGAACTGTTGTAAAGCACTATATTCAGCTATCTCAGGCACTCCAATAGAATAGGAATGGAGTGGGGGTCCCCCGTTCTCAGAATTGGTGGGGTCCTAGCGTTTCGATCCACAGTGATCAGCAGGATACACCTATGGATAGAGGATAACCTATAAACTTGGCACAACCCTTTAAAGTTCCATAAAGCCTCATCATAAATTTGGTCTTGTGGTCAGACTCTTAAGCAGATCTTAATGGGGTTGTCTAGGACTTTCAAATGATCACCTATGTGGGTGGAGACACACATGAGTTAGCTCTCTATCAAAAGGTTATCTATTCTATCACCTCTACCACCATAATCATGCAAGCTTGGCCCGTGCTTCGATACAGGTAATTGTATATCAGTAGTAATAAGTCGGAGCAACTATTGCTCTGACTTATTACTGCTGAAATGTTATCCACCTTTGGGGGCGTTCTGGCCAGACCCCCCTCCCCCCATGTTGCCAAACCTGCGGAAAGAAACATACTTACCTGCTCCATTCCGCAGGGTTCCTGCTTCTTTGGCTCCCACTGCTGCGCAATGGTCCCACTTGTCAACATCTGGCTTGACGGGGGTTGTCATGTGTATTCATCCTGTTATAGCAGTTTGTGAAAACAGTTTCTAGCTAGCCAGCATTTAGTTCCTTGTATGTCCTAGGCGAGCCACTATATCGTGTTACCTATGACCCTTGTGACATCATCAGCTTAACTCATAGCAGCAATCGTTTCCAAGATCAACTGAAGGATATGCATCTCTAATCATCCTCCATACCCAGACTCAATATGGCATTACTGGTATGTTTATGCCTTTAGCGTTGCAGGATGTATGTTCATGCACATTTACAGCAGCTTGAAAAAGTATTCAACTTTCCACATTTTTTCATGATACACCCATAAACTTAAATGTATTTTATTGGGATTTTATATGATAGACCAACACAAAGTAGCAAGTATGTGTGAGGTGAAAAGAAAATGTTTTTCAAAATTTATAATAAATAAAATTCTGGAAAGATGATGGGAAGATGGATGGCGCTAAATACAGGGCAATCTTGAAGGAAAACCTGTAAGAGGCTGCAAAAGACTTGAGTGTGGGGCAGAGGTTCACTTTCCAGCAGGACAACAACCCTAAACATGAAAGCATATTCACATTAGTGCACTTGGACCATAATCTTCTGTCATACTTCTGTTTCATTACTTGAATTTAACCACGTGAGTATCATCCAGTGAATAGATGATACAACTGAAATAAGGTTGAGCAAATAGATTCATAATGAACTGGATTAATTGCAAATTTCACAAAAATATGTCCACCAAACGAACCCAAAGAATTTCAGGTTGGCTTTGGACGAATCCAGTAAATTGAAATGCAGCAGTATTTTACTGCATGTTAGTGGGCAAAACCACAAGGGAAGAAGAAGGATGCTTACATGACCCAGGGAGGAAGTGGGGGAGGGGGGCTTGCCCTGATTGGCCCTCAGGCTGACAGACTGCCTGGATCAGCCAATCAGTGGGGCAGCAGGCAGGAAGATGCCTATGCAGAGCAAGCAGAACATCATTCTGTGTTGAGCTGTTAATGAGGTTGAATGGGTGTATGCAGTATCTGACAGAAAATGATTTGACACAGTATACAGAGGCATAAGCAGTCATCTTCTAAAGTGTAACAGGGACAGTGTAAGGAAAGAATAGAAAGAAATAATTGAAGGTCTTTAATCAGGGAACAGCTGTATTTTTCCAAAACCTCACGTTTTGACATATCATTGCCAGCACAGCACCCCAATAGCATTCTGCTGCTGAGCGTTTACACTTTTTTTTCAGTGCATTATATCTGTCCGGTGTTAATAAGTGTGTTGCATTATTGCAAAAGCATTTTATGGCAATAACACCATTTTAAGATCAGTAAATTAAATGATAATTATACCACAGACACAAATATTACTGCCTTTCCTGCATCTTTATATTGTTGGTGTGAGGGTAGAATAATCGCATTACAAGTTTCCAACATGTGTTTTAGAGAGAGGTCTTTTCTGAAACTGCATTTTTAAATGCAAATAACACAGTAGGCAGAAAGCTTTCTGGCGCCAATACTGTATTATTCTCAAGCAGTGGCGTACCTCCAATAGAGGCAGACCACGTAGCTACTATGGGGCCCCTGGGGGAAGGGGGCCCGAAGTGGAGGATAGGCAACACCCACTGATTACACTTGTATAGCTAGCACCTGTGAGAGGAGAATATAGGAGGTGGAGAAGGACCTTTGGTGATATCATCACCATGTGACCAGTGCAGGAAGCCAAGACATAGCAGAGCAGTGAAGTCTGAAGGGCCTTTGGTGATGTCATCATGTGACGAGTGCAGAGACCTGGTGAAAGATCTGTGGGATGTTGCTGCAAGGGGGAGGAGCTTCTGTTTGGTGACTTGAGGAGAGGTTAGTGGTGTCCTGGGATAACCCATATATCATCCTATAAAAACTGGGAATAGCAGTTCTGTCCTATTATATCCCTTTCCATGTAATTTCAATTTATGCCCAAGTACAGTCTAGTAATGCTGGAAGTTGTAGTTCTGTCCTATTATATCCCTCTCCATGTAATTTCAACTATGCCCTAGTACAGTCTGGTAATGTTGGGAGTTGTAGTTCTCTCTTATACCCCCTCTTTGTAATGTATACTGATGCCCCATAATAAGTCTGGCCATACCAGGGGCTATAGTTATTTCCTTTTAAAGCTCTCACGTAGTAAAACTGGATGATGCCCTATAATAATCTGGACATGCTGGGAGTTGTAGTTCTCTCTTCTTAGGCTGGGTTCACATCACCGTTTAGTTTTCCATTTTGCGTGCAGGACTTTTTCCCTTCTAAAATAACGGATCTCAGATGGAAATGGCTCAAACAGATGCAGAATGTGCAGAACTGATGCTTGAAATACAGTATCCGTTTTTTTCTTTATTTGTCTGTTCTTCTGAGGGATCAGAAGTACGGAAAACTAAACGGCAATATGAGCACGGCTTTATACTCTCTGTGTAATATCCAATTGTATCCAATAATAACAGCCTGGAAATGCTGGGAGTTGTAGTTCTCTTCGCTTTTATTTGCAAAAACCACACTTTGGGGTCGGCAACTGCACCTTTTCACTGGGCTCTCGCGGTATTGTGCTCTGCCTTTCCTATATTGGCGGTGCTCTGCATCACAGGCACTTTCAACTTCTCTTTAAGAATAATAAAATGCGGCACTCACCAGATTCTTAAACAGTCCTTTATTCTTCAAAACATTGTTGCTGGTGCGGGCACACACGCAGTGGCTGGTGGCGACGGCCGTTTTCCGCTCTAACGCACTTTGTCTGGCCGCTCAATTGATGGTGTCGACGCACGCATCCTGTTTGTGCTGTGCCTGACGTCATCACCCAGGTAACGACTATAAACATGCACTTTAACCCCTTCTTGACCAGCGCCGTACATGTACTACAGCGCGCTGATCGGGCGGGTGCAGGAGCTGCGCCTGCCCGATCAGCTGCGGGGGGCGGATTTTCCCAGTAGCCGGACCCCTGCTGCGTACGCCTGCATCAGTGAAAACACCGATGCGGGCGTATTAACCCTTCATGTGCCGCGGTCAGCGGTGACCGCGGCACATGCGATGCGGGCGGTCGGAAGGGGTGTCCATCGGGTCCCCGCGCTGCTGTGACGGGGACCTGATGGCTTAGATAGCAGCCGAATGCCTTCCTTAGGCATCCGGCTGCTATCTACGGAAGCCTGTGAGATCCAGCCCCCTGGATCTCACAGGCAGTAAGCAGGAAGTGTATTACTGTGTGTAATACACTTCCAGCCAATGCATTACAATACAGAAGTATTGCAATGCATTGTAAAGGGGATCAGACCCCAAAAGTTAAAAAAATGTAAAAAAAGAAAGTGAAAAACAGTGAAAAAATAAAGTTCCAAAAAAAAAAAGCGTCCTTTTCACAAAATAATATTAAAAAAAATTGTAAAAAATAGTGAAAAAAATAAAAATAGACATATTAGGTATCGCCGCGTCCGTATTAACTGGCTCTATAAAAATATCACATGATCCACCCCGCCAGGTGAACGCAGTAAAAAAAAAAAACTGTGCAAAACAGCCTTTTTCTGGTCACCTTCCCTTACAAAAAGTGTAATAGCAGGTGATCAAAAAGGCGTATTTACCCCAAAATGGTACCAATCAAACTGTCATCTCGTCCCGCAGAAATGTAGACCCTACTGAGACAATCGCCAAAAAAATTAAAAAAATATGGCTCTCAGAAAATAGCCACACAAAAAAAAGATTTTATTCTGTTCAAAAATGCATCTAATGTGTAAAACTTTCCAAAAATAAAAATGTTTGACATATTGGGTATCGCCGCGTCCGTAAAAACCTACTCTATAAAAATATTACATGAGATGGCCCCCCAGGTGAATGCTGTAAAAAATTTTTAAAAAAAACTATGCCACAACAGCCATTTTTTTCACCTTGCCTCACAAAAAGTGTAATAGCAGGCGATCAAAAAGTCTTATGTACCCCAAAATGGTACCAATGAAAACATCACCTCATCCCGCAAAAAATGAGCCCCTACATAAGACAATAACTCAAAAAAAATAAAAATCAATGGCTCCCGCAAACCAATCCATCAAAATCTATGCTGCAAAATCCATATGGCGCTCCTTCTGTTCTGAGTCCTGCCATGTGCCCCCACAGCAGTTTATCACCACATATGGGTTGTTGCCGTATTCAGGAGAAAATGGGGAACAAATTATGGGGTGCTTTTCTCCTGTTACCCCTTGTGAAAATGAAAAATTTTGGGCTAAAGCAACATTTTATTGGAAGAAATGAAACTTTTCATTTTCACAGCCAAGTGTTTCCAAATTCCATAAAACACTTAGGGGGTCAAAGTGGCCAGTACCCCCCTTAATATATTCTTTGAAGGGTGTAGTTTCCAAAATGGGGTCAGTTTTTGAGGGTTTCCACTGTAGGGGTACGTCAGGGTCTCTCAATTACAAAATGGTGCCTAAAAAACATTCTGCCTCCAAAATCCGTATGGCGCTCCTTTCCTTCTGACCACTGCCACAAACCCATAGAGACGCTTACCACCACATATGGGGTATTTCTGTAAACTGCAGAATCAGAGTAATGTATATTGAGGTTTAGTTTTCTGTTAACCCTTGCTGTTTTGCAAGAAAAAAATTATTAACATGAATAATCTACCAAAAAAGTGAAATTTTGAAATTTCACCTCCATTTTCCATTAATTCTTGTGGAACACCTCAATGGTTAACAAAGTTTGTAACAGCAGTTTTTTATAATTTGAGGGGTGTAGTTTCTAAAATGGGGTCATTTATGGGTGGTTTCCATTACGTAAGCCACTCAAAATCACTTTATATCTGAATTGGTGCTTTAAAAAATGGTTTTGGAAATTTTGTTGAAAATTTGAAAAATGGCTTCTAAACTTCTAAGCCTTCTAACGTCCCAAAAAAGTAAAATGACATTTATAAAATGATGCCAACATAAAGAAAACATATGGGGAATGTAAAATAATAACTATTTTTGGAGGTATTACTATATATTTTGAAAGTAGAGGAATTGAAATTTGCTAATTTTTCCAAATTTTTGGTAAATTTGGTATTTTTAAAATAATAAAAATGAAATATTTTGCCACAAATTTACTACTGTCGTGAAGCACAATATGTGACGAGAAAACAATCTCAGAATGGCTTGGATAAGTAAAAGCGTTCCAAAGTTATTACCACATAAAGTGACACATGTCAGATTTGCAAAAAATGGCCTGGTCAGGAAGGTGAAAACAGGCCCGGGGTTGAAGGGGTTAAACATACAACTCTCCACTTTTACCTCTCCCTGTGTTGCCCCCTAATTTCCAATAATAACAATCTGGTGATGATGAGAGTTGTAGTTCCATTGTCACTATTATAATATTCTGCATCATCTGAGGTGTGTATTAGGCTTTGTTCACATCTGTGCTGGTGACGTTCTCACTGCTCTGCCCTGTCAAAGGAGAACAACAACGAAAATCACCGCAATTCCGGATCTGGCACTTCATGGACGTCAACACCTGACTGATCCCTCTGACTATGATGAGATCTGATGGGTTTCTATCAACATTTACGACCTGATCTGCGAATGAGGCCCCAACACAGATGTGATCAAAGCCTTATATGTTCTCTAGCATCAGATTATAAGCTGAGTTCTGCAGCAGCTGAGGTGTGTATTATGATGTTCTGCAGCAGCTGAGTTGTGTATTAGGAGGTTCTGCAGCAGCAGAAGGGTGTATTATGATGTTCTGCAGCAGCTAAGGTGTGTATTATGATGTTCTATAGCAGCTGAAGTGTGTGTTATTAGGTTCTGCAGCAGCGTAGGTGTGTATTAAGATGTTCTGCAGCAGCTGAGGTGTGTATTATGAGGTTCTGCAGCAGCTGAGGTGTATTAATAGGTTCTGCAGCAGCGGAGGGATGTATTATGAGGTTCTGCAGCAGCTGAGGTGTGTATTAGGAGTTCTGCAGCAGCTGAGCTGTGTATTAGGAGGTTCTGCAGAAGCTGAGGTGTATTATGAGGTTCTGCAGCAGCTGAGGTGTATTAATAGGTTCTGCAGCAGCTGAGGTGTGTATTAGAAGATTCTGCAGCAGTTGAGGGGTGTATTATGATGTTCTGTAGCAGTTTAGGTGTGTGTTATGAGGTTCTGCAGTAACGGAGGGGTGTATTATGAGGTTCTGCAGCAGCGGAGAGGTGTATTATGAGGTTATGCAGCAGCTGAGGTGTGTATTAGGAGGTTCAGCAGCAGCAGAAGGGTATATTATGATGTTCTGCAGCAGCTAAGGTGTGTATTATGACGTTCTATAGCAGTTGAAGTGTGTATTATTAGGTTCTGCAGAAGTGGAGGGGTGTATTAAGATTTTCTGCAGCAGTGGAGGGATGCATAATGATGTTCTGCAGCAGCTGAGGTGTGTATTATGAGGTTCTGCAGCAGCTGAGGTGTGTATTATGAGGTTCTGCAGCAGCTGAGGTGTGTATTATGAGGTTCTGTAGCAGCTGAGGTGTGTATTATGAGGTTCTGCGGCAGCTGAGGGGTGTATTATGAGATTCTGCAGCAGCTGAGGTGTGTATTATGAGGTTCTGCAGCAGCTGAGGTGTGTATTAGGTTCTGTAGCAGCAGGAGTGTATTATGAGGTTCTGTAGCAGCTGAGGTGTGTGTTATGATGTTCTGCAGCAGCTGAGGTATGTGTTAGGAGGTTCTGCAGCAGTCGGAGAAACATCAGTTGTGACTGGATTAAATCATTTCGTTTTCTGTGTCTGCACTTTGTAAAATGTCCCTGTCCTGTTCCTCTTCCAGCACGTGTCTCACTGTGATTGGACTGACCAGTCCGGACCTGACCTGATCCAGCAGCGTCACCAGTCCAGACTCCAGTCCAGCTCTGTGAAGATCTGCCCCAGATCCTGACTGCCCTCTGCCAGCAGCACAAACAGTAAGTCAGCATTGGGGAGGAGGTGAAGCAGGAGCAGATTTCAGTATTCAGTTCCAGCCAGTGGCGTAGCTACCGGGGGGCAGGGGGGGCGACGGCTCCGGGCCCAGTGACTCAGGGGGGCCCAGAATCAGGCGAATACAAGTGAGCGCTTCCATTAAGAGAGCAGAGCGCGGACCGGAGGGCAGCCGCAGCGCAGAACAGGTAAGTAAGGTTTTTTATTTTAATCCTATGTGGCTGGGTGGGCTGATCTGAGGTCTGATGGGGGCACAATACGCTGATCTGAGGTCTGATGGGGGCACAATACGGCTGAACTGAGGTCTGATGGGGCACAATACGCTGATCTGAGGTCTGATGGGGGGCACAATACGGCTGATCTGAGGTCTGATGGGGGCACAGTAGGCTGATATAAGGTCTGATGGGGGCACAGTCTGCTGATCTGAGGTCTGATGGGGCACAATACCGCTGATCTGAGGTCTGATGGAGGCACAATACCCTGATCTGAGGTCTGATGGGAGCACATTAAGCTGATCTGAGGTCTGATGGGGGCACAATACGCTGATGTGAGGTCTGATGGGGGCACAGTAGGCTGATGTGAGGTCTGAGGGGGCACAATACGCTGATCTGAGATCTGATGGGGGCACAATACGCTGATCTGAGGTCTGATGGGGGCACAATACGCTGGTCTGAGGTCTGATGGGGCACAATAAGCTGGTCTGAGGTCTGATGGAGGCACAATACGCTGATCTGAGGTCTGATGGGGCACAATACGCTGATCTGAGGTCTGGTGGGGGGCACAATACGCTGATCTGAGGTCTGATGGGGGCACAGTAGGCTGATGTGAGGTCTGATGGGGGCACAATACGCTGATCTGAGGTCTGATGGAGCACATTAAGCTGATCTGAGGTCTGATGGGGGCACAGTAGGCTGATGTGAGGTCTGATGGGGGCACAGTAGGCTGATGTGAGGTCTGATGGGGGCACAATACGCTGATCTGAGATCTGATGGGGGCACAATATGCTGATCTGAAGGTCTGATGGGGGCACAATACGCTGGTCTGAGGTCTGATGGGGCACAATAAGCTGGTCTGAGGTCTGATGGAGGTACAATACGCTGATCTGAGGTCTGATGGGGCACAATACGCTGAATCTGAGGTCTGGTGGGGGGCACAATACGCTGATCTGAGGTCTGATGGGGGCACAGTAGGCTGATGTGAGGTCTGATGGGGGCACAGTAGGCTGATCTGAGGTCTGATGGGGCACAATATGCTGTCTGAGGTCTGATGGGCACAATACGCTGATCTGAGGTCTGATGGGGGCACAATACGCTGATCTGAGGTCTGATGGGGGCACAATACGCTGATCTGAGGTCTGATGGGGGCACAATACGCTGATCTGAGGTCTGATGGGGCACAGTAGGCTGATGTGAGGTCTGATGGGGGCACATACTGCTGATCTGAGGTCTGATGGGGGGCACAATACGCTGATCTGAGGTCTGATGGGGCACAATACGCTGATCTGAGGTCTGATGGGGCACAATACGCTGATCTGAGGTCTGATGGGGGCACAATACGCTGATCTGAGGTCTGAGGTCTGATGGGGCACAATAGGCTGATCTGAGGTCTGATGGGGGCACAATACGCTGATCTGAGGTCTGATGGGGGCACAATACGCTGATCTGAGGTCTGATGGGGGCACAATACGCTGATCTGAGGTCTGATGGGGCACAATAAGCTGATCTGAGGTCTGATGGGGCACAATACGCTGATCTGAGGTCTGATGGGGCACAATACGCTGATCTGAGGTCTGATGGGGCACAGTAGGCTGATGTGAGGGTCTGATGGGGGCACAATACGCTGATCTGAGGTCTGATGGGAGCACATTAAGCTGATGTGAGGTCTGATGGGGGCACAGTAGCTGATGTGAGGTCTGATGGGGCACAGTAAGGCTGATGTGAGGTCTGATGGGGGCACAATACGCTGATCTGAGATCTGATGGGGGCACAATACGCTGATCTGAGGTCTGATGGGGGCACAATACGCTGGGTCTGAGGTCTGATGGGGCACAATAAGCTGGTCTGAGGTCTGATGGAGGGTACAATACGCTGATCTGAGGTCTGATGGGGGCACAATACGCTGATCTGAGGTCTGGTGGGGGGCACAATACGCTGATCTGAGGTCTGATGGGGGCACAGTAGGCCTGATGTGAGGTCTGATGGGGCACAGTAGGCTGATCCGAGTCTGATGGGGGCACAATACGCTGATCTGAGATCTGGATGGGGCACAATACGCTGATTGAGGTCTGAGGGGCACATTACTGATGATCTGAGGGTCTGATGTTGGGGGGCACATTCTGATGATCTGAGGTCTGATGGGGGCAGGGGACTGTTAGTTTAGTGATGTAAAAACTGGGGACAGGTTTCCTTTAACATAGGAGTCCCGTTGTTTTTTAATCCTATTACTCCTATATTTTACTGCATTATATGGTAGTGTATTTACAGTAGGGTATGTAGAAAGTCTATTGTACTGTACTTAACAGCATAGATTATCTAGCAGTTTATATAGTCATCTTTCTAATACAATATTATAACCACAACTAGTAGTATGTGCCTGTGAAGTTGGAAACGTGCGTTTGGGAAGCCAAGTGGGGGGCCCACTCAAGTATGTTTCGCCCCCCCTGTGCTGAACCTCTAGCTACGCCTCTGGTTCCAGCATACCAGCAGAATACCAGAATTGCCAGATCAGGCATATGCCAAACACTGCTGGCACCTGCCGGATCCCATTAACAATAATGGGGTCATTCGAGATCCGGCATGCAGCGGTATTTTGTCCTTTGTTTTTGCCAGAATTTGCAGTGGAGGCTTCTACTGGAACCTCTGTAGCAGATGTGCACGTACCCTAAGGTGAGCTATGGGTCACTCCCAAGGGGGCCTAATTCAGATTCTTGCCATGGGGCCCAGTGATTTATATGTACGCCCCTGTTCTCAAGGTAAATTGTCTATAGCTGTATTCAATGTATTTGCAGTAGGGGAAGGACATATGACAGCACCTCTGTCTTGAAATGGGTTGTCCCACTTCAGCAAATTGCATTTATTATGTAGAGGAAGTTAATACAAGGCACTTACTAATGTATTGTTAACATTCATATTCCTTACTTTGCTAGCTAGATTTATTTTTTCATCACATTATACCCTGCTGGTTTCCATGGTTACAATCACCCTGAAACCCAGCAGTGGTGACCGTGCTTGCACACTGCAGGAAAAAGCACTAGCCTATGTGCATTCCCATGGCCCTGACCTCCAGAGAGGCCAGGTCTTTTTCCTATAGTGTGCAAGCAGGGTGATCATAACCATGGAAACGAGCAGTGTATAATGTGATGGACAAATAAATTAAGCCAGCAAAGGAAGCAATATGGGTAATAACAATACATTAGTAAGTGGCTTATATTAACTTTCTCTACATGATAAATGTCACTTTCTGAAGTGAGACAATCCCTTTAAGTTACAGAAAACACGCTTGCATTTTTACTATAACTGTTTCATAATTTGTGTGACTGTGTACCAAACCTGGGAATTTTAAGAGAATCTTGAGTTTACATTAGGCCTCATAATAAAATGTCTGATATACAGATGGGGGGGAATTTATCATTAGGAAAATATTTGAAGTCAGTTTTGCTTCAGTCTGTGTTGGAGTACTTTCTGCCACATTTATCAAACGTCACAGGTTGTTTGATAAATGTGGCTTGTCCTTAAACCTAACACTTCTGTCTAGAGAAGCTACTCCACTTTTCCTACTCCACCCTCCTCCTGGAGTGAGATTGCGACTATTTTGCGACTTTTTTTAAAAAGTCGCAATGATAAATCTGGAGTGAAACTCATTAACATGGTTAACCACACCCACTTTTCCACCCATATTACAAACTGGAGTGAGTGGTGTACACATGCAAAAAGTCGCAAAAAAATGCGCAAAAAAGTCGCAAAAGCCCTATCATGCGACTTTTTGAGGACAGAATTCTAGAGTGAAGGTGTGATAAATCAGGGCCATGGTTTCTAAATCAAAACGAAAGTCCTTTCAGAGTCAGAATGTGAGTAGTAGCAGCACCAGCTATCCGGTCAAAAGTCTTAGTAGTATTAGTAGTAGGCCACAGTTCTCCCTGGCTTTTCTCCATGGAAAGGCTTTGGGGAGGTACTATCTCTCCTTGGGGAGAGCGCCTTTATTGGCGTGACAAGGCTTGTAGGCCGTACAGAAGAATGTACGGCCTATAAGCCTCCTCACACCGATTAAAGGCGCTCTCCCCAAGGAAAGATACCCCTTAATACTGACTTAGCCTCTCACCCAGTTCAGCCAGTACCCTGTGCTCTGCAGGTGAGGTGCTGGCTTATTTATTATTAAATTATGTCTCAAGGCCTATTTAAAGGGTCGAACATTAACTTATAGGATAGCTGCCTTACATCTGGTGGCATTAGAAGCAAAGCTTGCTAAGAGCTCATTTGCATCCCTTTCTTCCCTGGAAAGGCGCAACATTATCATTGAGGAGAAACAAAATGAACTTGTGGAATGGATGGCTGACTCCTTCTCAAAATAATAGCAGTATTACTTGGAGGTCACTTTTGAATCGGACACTGTCCCTTAGAGCCAGGGTCACAGCTTTTCTGTTACTCTTCCTCCCTGCAGCCCCAAAGAACCCTTTCTGTTGCATCCTCTCTATCTTCGCTGCCCCTTCCTAGTGGAGTGCCTTCTTTATACTAAAAAGAGTCTGCAAAACCCAACCATGCCCAATAGCGGATAATTAAGAGAGTCTTCCTGTTGATGACTTGTGTGAGGTGTGGTGATGTGTACTGGAAAGCTGGAAGGGGTGTATATCTCACTCAGGTTCCTCAACTGGGTGAGATAAATAAAATCCAGGTAGACTGTGCTGGCTTCAGCAAACTTAGTTGCTGGAGCTATTTTGATAGTAATAGCTGGGCTGGATTTTATTTGGGTTGGGAAGGTAGGTCGGCAGTGGGACCTTTCCAACCCACCCAATTCCAGGGCATGTCTTTTCTCTGGCCTGAGGAGATCCCAGGTGAGGCCAGCTGGTGTAATCTGGGAGGAATAAGTAATCCTCCAGTGTGTCAGTCTGGGGAGAGGCACTGACCCTGAGAGAGGGTGAAGCCAGTGAGGCTTGTGTGGTCTCAGCCAGGTGGGCTGAAGGGGACCACGGGCTACGTATAGCCGCATCTCTCCCGAGACTGAATTTGTGTGGAGGTCACGGCCTGGAAGCGGCTGACCCAGACGGCTGAGGGAAGCCGCAACAAAAGCTGCTTGTGAACAGCGTCTTATTAGAGGTGAGATAGGGAAACCTATGTCTAGCCAGAGCCTAGCCGGGCAGGTATTTTGGGTTTATGATTTGTTTTGTGTTGAGTGCTGGTACCAATAAAATAGAGTTGGACCTGGAAAACCTCGCATTTATGAAGAACTTGTGTGATGTGACCCCCGGAGCGTGTACGATCTCTTACAGAGGGCTGTCAGCATTTGTACTGCCCTGAGGAGGAAGTTCAGGGGGAGGCACGGAACCCCATGCATAGTTTTGTTGGTGATGGCAATAGTGGCAATAGTCACAGTATTGGCGATGGGGGCAGTGGTAGCGACAGTGACACCCTGGGCAAGTACATAGCAGGGAGTCAGGAGGGGGCTAAGGAGCCCACCACGAGATATAACAAAATCTGATGAAAGTGGAGGGCAGAGTGAGGACTTTGATGATGATTGTGTGTTTGACAGGACCTGGGAGTAGGATGTGCAGTCAAACACAAACATAGGCACAACAGCCATCAAATCACATAAAGTGGCATCAACCGATCCAGTGGGAAAACAGAAGTGTCCGCCAGCAAGAGCACCAAGACTTTCCTCCCTCTCCCAGTCTCCTTTGTGGCAGCCATGTTGCATCCATGGGAAGTACGGTGTCTTTCTCATCGTCATCATCACTTACTTCGCCCGGCCAGATTCCTCCTCCTCCGCTCCATCGTCAGGCATCAGTAACGGAATGTGTGGCCAGGAAACAACTCTACATGACCATCAATCCGTTGGTGCACAAGCTTAACTCCCACCTGGCCAAGTTGTTGGCAGTTTACTCACTGCCGTACCGTTTAGTAGAGTCACTTGAAGATACCGAGCTGACATTACTTGTCCCATCCATGCCTTATACTCTCACATACAGAAAATGTGGGCTGCTCCTTGCAACTGTCGCTATGCGGCAAGGTGCACACCACAGTGGTCATCTGGAGCAACTGTTGTAGGCAGGGACTTTACATGTCTTTCACGGTTCACTAGTCAATGTTTTTTGCTGCAGCAGCGAGGCAGCATCCCAGCAACTAGGCCAGGTCCTTTTGACAGCTCCATGTTTGTGTTGGCCTGGCTCCCATATCAGGTACTTAATTTGCTCTCCCAGCTCCTCCTCCATGGACATCGTTCCATCCCCAGCAGCAGCAGGGTAGTGCGTCACTTCCACTATCCCTCTCTCCTATCACATGTGTAAAGTCAAGCATAGCCATGTGGTGTTAGAGCTAATTGGCCTGGGCGAGAGTAGCCACAAAGCAAATCAGTTGCATCAAGTAGCAAACATCCCGCTAGCTGCCTCCCCATCAACTCCAACTGGGCAAGATGGCCAGCAACAATGGGTGCAACATTGTTGGTGCACTGAACCTGGGGGAAATAACACATGCTCCCTGAATGGCACATGTCATAAGCCTAATTGTGCAACACATTTTAAAAATGTACACTAGCTTGTGGGAGGTTCTGGCAACCTTGTTGTTTCAAGGTCAGCAGAGGCATATTGGCAATGTACTTTACTGGGAAAATTTCTGGAGGGCCGATTGCCTTTGACATACAGTGGGCTGATGTAGGCACGGAATCCAATTTTTAACACAGCAGGGAGTCCCTTGCTCTTCTTAGGAGTCCCCTTCCTAACTCTATATATAGAGTCACTGCTCTGAGAGTACTATGCTGACGACATACATGGCTATTTCCATCCTTGGGGGTATCCCAAACACTGTTAGCATTTTGAAAAGTAAACAACTTTTGAAAAGCAAAAAGAGGGACAATTTGTTGGTCACACCTCTAACTCTCCCCAAAACATAACTACACACACCTAATCCCACCCCTTCCTCTTAATGCCCCACATAGTAATTATCCCCACTTTGTGCCACCACTGATTAGTTATACCCATATTGTGCCTCATCACAGTAGTAGTGCTCACATTGTGCCCCTCACAGTAGCAGTGCCCACACTGTAATGTAAGTTACGTACCTGTCCGGGTAAGTTGTATTTATTCCTTATACTGAACTTAGTAATGAAAAAAAAAATCTAAATTGTGGATTCGCCATTTTTTGTCACTTCATCCCCCCAAAAAAACGGAATAAAAAGTAATCAAAAAGGCATATCCATTCCAAAATGGTATCAATAAAAACTACAGATTGCCCTGCAAAAAAAACGTCTACTTGGCTTGGCCACACCTTCCATCAGTTTGCCTCCTCCTACAATATGGGGCCACTTCTGTTTTTTTTTTTCAGGGCTACTTTGAGTTTTCAATCAGCTCCTCAAGGTCAGGCAGTGGCAGCTCATGGAATCCCTTCAAAGAGGCCACAGAATTTGTCAGTAGGAACAACTGCAGCATGAACAACGTTATCCCTCTGATATTTACCTTAGAAGAGACGCTCATGCAACAGGGGATAATGGCAGAAGAAGAACAGCTAATGCATCTTGCTTCCCACTCTGTAGCTGCTGGGGACACACAAAGAAAAAGTCCCATGGAGGAGAAGGAGGAGCTGCCACTGGCGAAGAAGGAGTTGGTGGTGGTGGATCGAGGATGACAATGATGATGACAATGACACTGGCCATGATACCCATTCATCTCAATGGGGCAGAGACGGATAGAACTGGTTCCTCAGGCACCCTGGCCAGAATTCCAAGCTCTGTGCTTGCTTGCTTACATACTGACAGACGCATTATTCACATCAGCATTCTGGCCCCATTAAAGGGGTTGTCTAAGTTAAATTTATTAATGACCTATCCTCAGGATAGGTCATCAATTTCAGATCGGGGGGCTCCGACACCTGGCACCCCCACCGATCAGCTGTTTGAACAGGAGGCGCGCATTGTGCCAGCGCTGCCTCCTCTTCATTGTTTACCTGCTCGCCGTAACATCTGCAGTGGTGAGCAGGTGTAATTACACCTAACCGTCCCATTCATTCCAATAGGACAGCTCATTCCCATACACTTGTATAGGAGCGATCCATTCCATTGAAATGAATGGGACGGTTAGGTGTAATTACACCTGGCTTACCGCTGCGGATGTTACGGTTAGCAGGTAAACAATGTTATAACACAGTGTGTGTTTTTAACCATCTGCCCCAATGAGGAACAATTTTTGGAAGCTTCAGAATATAAAAAAACATGTTGTCATTGTTGTTACTATTGTTGTCATTTTGTTCACAAACTTAGAGAAGGGGTGAGGGGGGAGAGAAAAAGCAAAAATTTATAAAAAATAATGAAAAGAGATAACATATTTTCCTAAAAATTCTTAAAAAGAGTCCTAGGAGACAGGGGCGTAGCTAAAGCCTCATGGGCCCTGGTGCAAGAGTTCAGCTTGGGCCCCCCTTACCTCAGTGCGGCCAGGGGCAGGGAAGCACATAGCCTTCATGCTGCCTGAGGCGTAACTTGACCTGCATGCACTTTCTATAATACTAGTGTCTTGTTATGTAGCACAAGGGTCTGCTACCTCTGCACCCCCTTTAGCTACGTCTCTGCTAGGAGACTACAGGGTGTTATATACCAGTTTTCAAGGCAATTGAAGGTTTGCTCATTTCTAAACTGGAATAGTACACTAACCATGGAATATATATAAATGTTTCAGGACTAGTAACTTCTCACTGATAAGAGAATAGCTTAAGGTTGTTCTACTGGAAATGTACACCATAATTACCCAATTAGAAATAGAACTAAATAGGATTTTGTAAATAACACTCTGGCAATCGGTCAATTATTTGCCCTCTAATTCGGACATCATGACAGATAAGGTTTTACTTTGCTAATCATGCCTACACCTAGTTATACACCCTTGTTTCTAGCTGCTGAGTCATTCATTTAACCCTTTAGGCCTCTTTCACATGAACAATACAGATTGTGTCAGGATGCGTTCAGTGAAACTCGCACCGTTTCGCAAGCAAGTTTAGTGAGTGATGTCTGCAATTGCGTTCAGTGTTTCAGTTTTCTCCACGTGGGTGCAATCCGTTTTGATGTGTTTTTCATGAAGACTTACAAACAACATCTCCTATCAACTATCAGTGAAAAACGCATTGTATCCAGACTGCATATGGATGCAATGTGTTTTTTAACTGAAGACCCATTCACTTCTATGGGGTCAGGACTGCGTAAAAAAAACGCAGAATATAGAACATGCTGCAATTCTCACGCAACGCAGAAAGGATGTGTGAAAAACGATGCTCATGTGTACAGACCCATTGAAATGAATGGGGTCAGGATTCCATGCGGATGCTATGCGTTCACTTCACACATTGCACCCGCGTGGAAAGCTCACTTGTGTGTAAGAGGCCTTACTGTAATCATCTGAGGCATCTGTCTCACCTGCAGCTTGAAAAGTCAGACTTCCAACTTTCTTGCAGTACCAGTAAATTATCTACTTACTGCTTAGAGAAGAACTATCACTTAAGTGTACAATACATGTTATATTTGTTTGTTTCTCATTTCTGCATATGACTCGTGTTCTGTGAAAATCACGATGAGATGACCACTTCAGGACACTTGTTTTGAGCTTTTAGACCCAAAACCTTTCAATTATTCTGTCAAAGCACACTACCCTTATGAGCTTGTTTTTTGTGGGAACAGATGTAGATTTTAATGGCACCTTTTGAGGGTACTTATATTTTTCAAAAAAATTGTAGGGGGGATGAAAAAAACAGCAATTTTGCAATTCTTTGGGTTTATTTGTTTGGGTTTTGTTTATATGGTGTTCTTCATGTGGCATTAATAACATGTTAATTTTATTCAGCAGGTCAGTACAACTACAGGTTTACCAGAAAGATAAAAACACCACCTAATGAACAAAAATGTAAGGAGCAAGAAAATGCTTGTGTGTTTTGTATTTCATATTTCCCACTTTCAGCTGACATCTAGAGCTGGGGTTTTGCAAAAAAAAAAATGCTGCAATTAACAGAAAAGTCCAGAAAACGTAACTAAAATACTATATGTGAATGCACCCTAATATAGTTTTTTTCATTGGTACTAGTTTCAGTTACACTAGATACATACTGTACCTGTTACATCCAGTGACATCTCTGATTGCAGATCTTCTCTTTCCACATCTTCGCCCTTTGGGCCAGATTGCCATGATGACTTCTGTGAAGAACTGGCTGTGGACTGAAGATTACTGGACCAATGAGCTTAGAGTGCTGTAAGCAATGCAAAGTTCTTCCAACATTAAGTGCCAATTAGGTTGAGTATTATTGGTTTATTGTTGTGGTTTAAAGTGTAGTAAGTTGTCAACACCCATGTCCTGTGTGTTTGTAGAAGGGGAGGGACATTGCACCTCTGTCTTTAAATTACAGAAAGAACACTTGCAATTATGGTAGTACCATTTAATAATCAGTGTGCCAAACCCATGACTTTTCATTCATAGGCCTCATAAAATATCTGGAAAAAATGAAAGAGTGCAAAATGAAAGAACAGGGCATTGTTATTCCAGAGTCAGAATGTGGGTAGTAGCAGCAGTAGCAGCACCAGCCATCCAGCCAGCAGTAGTAGGTCACAATGGACCCCATATGCTATGGGAGATTCTCAAGATAGTCACCCTGTTGAGAGCAGATAGTGTTTGGACTGCCATGAGGAGGAGGTTCAGGTAGAGTTGTGTTGGTGGTGGTGGTGGTGGTGGTGGTAGTAGTAGTAGTAGTTGGTGGTGGTGTTGGTAGTAGTAGTTGCACCTGTAGCCACAGTGGGGCAGTAGGGGCAGTGGTAGCGACAGTGCCACTCAGGGCAAATACAGATCAGGGAATTGGGAAGGGTGGACAAAGAGCCAACAATGACATATCACAGTCTGAAGTGGAAAGGCATGGAGGGTGATTATGAAGAAGATGATGACTGTGTGTTGGACAGGTCCCAGAAGCCATATGGGAGCCAACGGATTTGTCAGTAGGGCAACTGTGGCTTCAACTGTCTTATGCCCTGATATTTTTCATAGAGCAGATACTCACACTGATGCAACAAGGGACAGTGAAAGAAGAACAGCTTAAGCCTGATGGTAGACAGGCAGACAGTGGCAGTGTCATGATGGGACAACTTTGTCCGTCTGGGTCTGTCACGATGCCTCCTGCAGCTCTGAAAACCCACTCTGACATGACATTGGAGGATGGACAAGACAGAACAGGGAGAGCATACTGGGCCAGTTTGGGCCACTGTTCCAATATGCCTGACCAGACGTCCATGGACTCAGGAAACGAGGTATGCGCTAGAGGAAGGATTAAACCTGGTTGCTGAGGTGGTATGTCTCCATTTGCTGATTTGCATCATAATGAAAGAGTTATTATGTCCTAGGAGACTTTAGAGTATCATATACCAATTGATTCATGTAGAATCAATGTGGACACAAATTTCTTAAAAAATTAGACAAATCGGACAATTTCAATTTAGCTCATCTCTAGTGCTCCCTTATAGTGTCCCCAATGGTAATAATGGCAATGGTAATAATGCCCCCTATAGTGGCCCCAGAAGTAATATGCTCCCTCCGAGTGGCTCGAGTAGAAAAAAAGCATCCTGTAAGGGCCACAGTAGTCATAAAGCACCACCCACCCATCCCGTAGTCCCCTCAGTAGCAATAAAGCTAAAAGTGAAGTTTACAAAATGTCATTCGAACTACAAGTGGAAGTATGTAGTTGAATAAAAAGTGTACTTTTCTGTCATTCATACTATTGTCATCTAAGGAAATACAAGTAAAGAAAAGCACCTGATACATGATGTCAGATATGGTGCTGAATAACTGAGCTGTGAGGCAGATTTGTTTGTTAGCAATCGTATCATTGACCTTTTACACAATCTGATGATTTGGGCAATTATTGGGCATGAGTGTTCCTAGATATGCTTGTTGAGGATAACTGAACAAAAAATGATTGGTCATTATGCCAACACCCAAAATCATCTGGTTTTTGGCTGACACTCAAAATCATCATTTCGGGGTAGCAGGTTGCCCTTTATAAATAGCGATCTGCTGCCTGAAACTGTATGGAGATGAGCAATTGCAGTAGTGATCGCTTGTCTCTTTTGTAAATGCAGCTTCAATTGTAATGATGATCAGGCAATTATTAAGAAGGTTTAGTTCATGATAATTCCCTGTAGAATCATCTTGTGTAAAAGGACTTTTAGGCTAAATTCACAATAGTATTGTGGCCTCCGTTTATGATGTAGCATCGTCATAGCTCTATGAAGGCTCGTTTTTTGAGGGATGAGTAATATTTTTCAATGACTTAATTTAGTGAGACATATAATTTCATATAATTTAGACTCTTTGCTAACTACTTAGTTGAAGCACCTTTAGAAGCGATTATAGCTTCCAGTCCTCTTGGGTATGGTGCCACAAGGATTGCACAGCTGGATTTGGGGATTTTCTGCCACTCTTCTATGCAGATCCTCTCATGCTGTGTCAGATGGGGACCATCGGTAGACAGCCATTTTCAGGTCTATCCAGAGATATTCAATTGGGTTCAAGTCAGGGTTCTGGCTGGGTTACTCAAGGACATTCACAGAGTTGTCCCTAAGCCACTCCCGTATTGTCTTGGCTGTGTGCTTAGGGTCATTGTCTTTTTGGAAGGTAGAGTTTTGGCCCAGTCTGAGGTCCAGAGCACTCTGGACCAGGTTTTTATTAAGAATATCTCTGTACTTTGCTCCATTCAGCTTTCCCTCAACTCTGACCAGTCGCCCTGTGCTGTAAAACATCACCACAGCATGATGCTGCCACCACCATGCTTCACTGTAGGGATGATATTGGGCTTTGCCTGGTTTCCTCCAAACATGACGCTTAAAATTGAGGTCAAAAAGTTCAATCTTGCGTTCATCAGATCAGAGAATCTTTTTTTCTCAGTCTGAGAGTCCTTTGGGTGCTTTTTCGCAACCTCTGTGTCGTTTACTGAGGAGAGGCTTTTTTCTGGCCACTCTGCCATAAAGCCCAGATTGGTGCAGTGCTGCAGGGATGGTTGACCTTCTGAAAGATTGTCCCATCTGCACACAGGATCTAAGGAGCTCAGCCAGAGTGACCATTGGTCACCTCTCTCTCCAAGGCCCTTTCCAACCGATTACTTAGTTTTAGTGGGGCAGCCAGTTCAAGGAAAAGTACTGGTTGTTCCAGATGTCTTTCATTTAAGATTTATGGAAGCCACTGTCCTCTTGGGAACTTTCAGTGGAGCAGAATTTTTTGTTCCCTTCTCCAGATATGTGCCTCCACAAAATCATGTCTCTGATCTCTACAGGCAATTCTTTCCTCCTCATGGCTTGGTTTTTGATCTGTCAGCTGTGAGACCTTATATATGGTGAGTCTTTCCAAATTTTGTCCCTTCAACTAAATTGGACTCCAATCAAAGTGAAGAAACATCTTGAAGATGATCATAAGAAATTGGAGGCCCCCAGAGATTAATTTCAAGTGTAACATAGTTACATAGTAACATAGTTTATAAGGCCGAAAAAAGACATCTGTCCATCCAGTTCGGCCTGTTTTCCTACAAGTTGATCCAGAAGAAGGCAAAAAAAAACTCTGCGAGGTAGAAGCCAATTTTCCCCACTTTAAGGGAAAAAATTCCTTCCCGACTCCAATCAGGCAATCAGAATTACTCCCTGGATCAACGACCCATCTCTAGTAACTATAACCTATAATATTATTACCCTCCAGAAATACATCAAGGCCCCTCTTGAACTCTTTTAGTTAACTTACCATCACCACCTCCTCAGACAGAGTTCCATAGTCTTACTGCTCTTACCGTAAAGAATCATCTTCTATGTTTATGTACAAACCTTCTTTCCTCCAGGCGCAGAGGATGTCCCCTCATCACAGTAACAGTCCTGGGGATAAATAGATCATGGGAGAGATCTCTGTACTGACCCCTGATATATTTATACATAGTTATTAGATCTCCCCTCAGTCGTCTTTTTTCTAAAGTGAATAACCGCAGTTCAGCGGGTATGGGCTGAGGAGGAGGAATTGGAGGTGGAGGTAGAGGAGGAGGAGGCGATGGATAGTCAGTCGATTGAGGAGAGGGAAGTGTTGCACTGTGGGACTGTACCTCACATGGCTGACTTTATGTTAGGCTGCCTGTAAGGCATGTGCATCGACGTCGTGCAAGCGGTCGCTTGCCCTCCCGGGCTGCGGGTGTTGGTGAAGGGGTACTGGCGAATCTCAGTGCGGTATCCTTGCGCCCACAGTCTTACTACAGGGAACAAGGTCTGGCACAGGAAGTGGTCATGCGCCAGGTCCTTGAGACCCCTGGTGATGTCACTTCCGCCAGACGTGAATTTTGATAATCTTTCTGGGTGCTGTAGTCCACCTATTCCAGTTATTACTTTAGTTGCCCTCCTTTGAACCCTCCCCAGCTCTGCTATGTCTGCCTTGTTCACAGGATCCCAGAACTGTACACAGTACTCCATGTGTGGTCTGACTAGTGATTTGTAAAGTGGCAGGACTATATTCTCATCACGGGCATCTATGCTTCTTTTGATGCAACCCATTATCTTATTGGCCTTGGCAGCAGCTGTCTGACACTGTTTTCTACAGCTTAGTTTGCTGTTCACTAAAATTCCTAGGTCCTTTTCCATGTCAGAGTTACCCAATGTTTTACCATTCAGTATGTACTGGTGACTTGCATTATTCCTTCCCATATGCATAACCTTACATTTGTCAGTGTTAAACCTCATCTGCCACTTCTATGCCAAAGCATCCAGTCTATCCAGATCCATCTGTAGAAGTGTACTGTCCTCTTCTGGCCATCCCTCTATTTGGGTCCTGAACCAGTTGGGAAAGGTAATTGTCTTTGGTTATTGCCAAGAACCGGTTTCCTTTATGAGATATACAGGTTTCAGTTTCCCAGTCTATATCTGGGTAGTTGAAGTCCCCCATAATAACAACCTCATTATGATTTGCCGCCTCTTCTATTTCCTTTAGAAGTAGATTTTCTGTGGACTCTGGTATATTAGGTGGTTTATAATAAACTCCTATTAGTATTTTAATTCCAAAAAATATTTATTGAGTTGATTGCAGACATGGAGAAGTCACAAATGTGGTACAAGAATGTATACAGAAAGCAGATACATTTCTCCTATGGGTACACTTGCGTATAGAGTACAGTGAATATGGACATCTATTGTATGAACTGAACAGTTATACAACAATAAAAAGAAAAATAATATCAATTAACCTGAGTCGTCTAATTCTGTCAAAACTATATCTAACAGAGAGGAAGGAAAAACGGTCTTTGGGACTCCCCCGGTCAGGGGTATGAAGGGGAAGAAAGGGGATAGGGAGATATTAAGTGGTCCCCCACAAATTAGAATGTCTGGTTATAGTGACAAATAATATTGTAAATTAGGGGAATTGGAGCATTTCAGCCAGGGGTTCCAAACCTACAGATAATGCTCCCTGGTATCCTGTAGCGTAGCATTTAATTTTTCATACAGTGTAATAATATTAACCCTATGAATAACCGCTGATATTGAGACAGAGGGTGTACGCCATCTGGAAGCTATGTGAATCCTGGCTGACATCAGAATAAATTGGAGAAGTTTATATTCTGTATAGTTAAACGTCGGTGGTTTGAGGCCTAATAGATATATAGGCACTGATAGGGGAACATCTTTCCCGAATACTTCATATAACCCTCTTTTAATATTAGTCCAAAACCTACGAACCACCGCACATGTCCACCATATATGAAGGGTGTTTCCTATGGACTGGCAACCTCTATAGCAGAGGGGGGAGACTGTGGCGAAAATAACATGTAGTCTGGAGGGAACAAAATAGGTTCTATGAAGAATCTTGAAGGAGGTCTCCATTAAGGTAACCTGCCAGCTCCCTTTACTTATCATAGTGCAGCATTGAACCCATTGTTCCATGGTAAGCGTCTCTCCAAAATCAACCTCCCAGCCATGCATGAATGATAATTTGGCGTCGGGAGGTGGTGCGTTTAGGATAGAGTAAATATAGGAGAGTGAGCCCTTCTCTAAAGCTCTGTATCTACAGAGTCTCTCGAATGGTGTGTATACTATCATACTAGTGGCTAGGATCTGGGATGTTAAGAAATGGAAGACCTGGGAGGTTCTAAAGAGTTCAGAGGGTGGGGGGAGAAATTAGATAGAAAGTATGCCCTGGACATGAGCTGAGAGCGGAGCAGAAAATCACCAACACAGCGCAGTCTAGTATGTTTCCACCAGATGAACGCAGTGGGTGATAAGCCAGGTGGAAATAGGGGGTTTCTAAATAATGTAAGTAAGGGAGAGACTGTCTTTGATTAGCTAATTCCAGGCAAAACAGTTTTGATTCCAAGTCGGACTGGACTTTAGAGCGCTCCTTCTTCAACCTAGACGCCTCTGCCACGATCACTCCTCTGATAACAGCTTTATGTGCGGCCCAGTTAACTGCAGGCGTAGTGTCTGAGGAATTATTAATAGTGAAGAAATCTCTAAGAGCCAAAGCTATATGGCCAACAATAGAGGGATCAGTAAGTAACGATTCATTTAGTCTCCAGGTATAAGGGTATCTAGATGGGGAGTCCAGATTGAATTCTGCCAGCACCAAGTCATGGTCCGACCATGCACAAGGAACATGTCTGGAATATAAGAGATGTGAGAGAAGCTGCGTGGATGCTAGAATCCAGTAAATCCTAGTGTAGTGATGATGTACAGGGGAGAAGTAAGTATATCCCCTTTGGGATCCATTATATTCTCTCCAACAGTCAGCTATGCCCATCCTATTAGTATTTTATTATTGTTTTTGGCTCCATTTATTTCTACCCACAGTGACTCCACATCTTCATGTCCCTCACTTATATCTTCCCGGAGTGTGAGCTTTAGACAGGACTTTACATAAAGGCAGACCCCTCCCCCTCTACGGTTTTGGCGATTCTTTCTAAACAGACTGTAACCCTGTACAGTGTCGGACTGGCCCACCAGAGGACCGGAGGATCCTCCGGTAGACCCCAGGCCACCCAGCCACTTAAAAAAAACATACTTACCTGTCCTGCCGCGCTGCCACTGTCCTCGGCTCCCACGCTCCACTGTCTTCCCTTCCGGCGCGCACTATGACCTGACGCAGCGTCAGGTCATAGTGCGCGCCGGCAGGGAAGACAGTGGAGCGCGGAACCTGATGGCAGGGCAGGTAAGTATGGCTTTTTTTAAGTGGCTGGGTGGGCTGATCTGAGGTCTGAGGGGGGGGGGAGAGACCCTGACCTGAGGTCTGATGGGGCACAAGACGCTGACCTGAGGTCTGATGGGGGCACAAGACGCTGACCTGAGGTCTGATGGGGGCACAAGACACCAACCTGAGGTCTGATGGGGCACGAGACGCCGACCTGAGGTCTGATGGGGGCACGAGACGCCGACCTGAGGTCTGATGGGGCACGAGACGCCGACCTGAGGTCTGATGGGGGCACGAGACGCCGACCTGAGGTCTGATGGGGGCACGAGACGCCGACCTGAGGTCTGATGGGGGCCGACCTGAGGTTCTGATGGGGGCACGAGACGCCGATCCCTGTACTGTGACATCACTGTGTTTATTATCCCTGTACGGTGACATCACTGTGTTTATTATCTCTGTACTGTGACATCACTGTGTTTATTATCTCTGTACTGTGACATCACTGTGTTTATTATCCCTGTACAGTGACATCACTGTGTTTATTATCTCTGTACTGTGACATGACAGTGTTTATTATCCCTGTACTGTGACATGACAGTGTTTATTATCCCTGTACTGTGACATGACAGTGTTTATTATCCCTGTACAGTGACATCACTGTGTTTATTATCCCTGTACAGTGACATCGCTGTGTGTATTATCCCAGTGCAGGAAGAGGTAAGTGGTCTGTGTTTGTGTGTTTGTTTTCTATTTTTCAGGGTCGTGAATGCAGAGGACTGTCAGATTCGGTGGACTACGTCGGACCAGCTTTTTTTTTTTTTTTTATAAAATGGTCAAACAGGAGTCTGGGGGAGTGTTTATTTCAATAAAATGTTTTATACTTGTGTGTGTGTATTTTTTTTTTTACAATACTACAGTTTTAGTAATTATGGCTATCTACAGACGGCCCTGATTACTAATACTGGGCTTAGTGCTTGCCGGTATGGCAGGCCAGCACTAACCCCAACATCTATTACCTCGGCACCCACCGCCACCAGGGGTGCCGGGAAGAGCTGGGTACCCACAGGATCGGACCTTCTAAATTGAGGGTCTGGCTCTGGGGCGGCTGTAGGCTGGTACCATTAGGCTGGGAAGGGCCAATAACATGTCCCTTCCCACCCTGGTAGTGCCAGGCTGCCGCTGCTGGTTGTATCTGGCTGGCGAAGGAAAAAAGGGGGGGACCCCACGCCATTTTTTTTTATTTAATTATACACACATAATACACACAGCGATGTCACTGTACAGGGATAACAAACACAGCGATGTCACTGTACAGGGATAATAAACACAGCGATGTCACTGTACAGACATAATAAACACAGTGATGTCACCGTACAGGGATAATAAACACAGTGATGTCACAGTACAGAGATAATAAACACAGTGATGTCACCGTACAGGGATAATAAACACAGTGATGTCACAGTACAGGGATAATAAACACAGTGATGTCACAGTACAGGGATAATAAACACAGTGATGTCACTGTACAGGGATAATAAACACAGTGATGTCACAGTACAGGGATAATAAACACAGTGATGTCACCGTACAGGGATAATAAACACAGTGATGTCACCGTACAGGGATAATAAACACAGTGATGTCACAGTACAGAGATAATAAACACAGTGATGTCACAGTACAGGGATAATAAACACAGTGATGTCACAGTACTGGGATAATACACACAGTGATGTCACTGTACAGGGATAATAAACACAGTGATGTCACAGTACAGAGATAATAAACACAGTGATGTCACTGTACAGGGATAACAAACATAGATATTTCTTTATGGTGGGCCCCAAGAATTATTTCCTCTGGTGGGCCCTAGGTACTCCAGTCCGACCCTGACCCTGTACGTTAGCTGCCCAGTCATAGGTATCATCCAGCCATGTCTCAGTTATTCCCACTATGTCATAGTCCTCCTCACACATCACTAATTCCAGGTCACCAGTTTTATTAGTTAGGCTTCTGGCATTAGTGTACATACAGTTAAAAGGTTCATGTATATTTTTTCCCCTACACCTTTCCTTCTGCACTGTTCTAGTTCCTCATTCCATTCCTCCCCAGTTCCATTACCTTGCCCCAGGTCTCTATCTGCACTATCTTCCCCTTCTATAATGTAACTAACCTCCCCCAGTCCCTAGTTTAAACACTCCTCCAACTTTCTAGCCATCTTCTCCCCCAAAACAGCTCCACTTCCTACATCAGTTCTTGAGCCACTTTATAATCTCCCTAATTTCCCGCTGTCTTTCATGTGTGACTCGTAGTACAGGTAGTATTTCAGAAAATACTACCTTTGAGGTCTTTGTCCTGAGCTTGTTACCTAAATCCCTAAAATCATTTACAAAAAATCTGACTTTGTCGTTGGTTCCAATATGGACCACTGCTGGATCTTCGCCGGCCCTCCCAAACTCGAGCACCAGGAAGACAACACACCATTCGACGATCCCAGTCTTTGTGACAGATCACCCTATCTGTACTCCTAATAACTGAGTCTCCCACTACCAGCACCTGTTTAGCCTGCGCTGCTCTCCTGGTCCCCTGTTTACTGGAGCTGAAGTTCCCCTGACTGGCAGAAGACATGTCTTGCTGCAGCAGTGCCATCCATGAACTGACATCCCCCTTATCTGACAACCTTGCAAACTTGTTGAGGTGTGTCAGATCTGGGCTAGCCTCTCTCTACCTTGTTTTCTAAGGCCCCTTTCACACGAGAGGGAGTCTCCGGCACTGACTGGGAACGCATATAATGCTCTGCGATCCCTGTCAGTGCCGAGTCCAGCCCTGTAGATGCGTTGCGGGAGACATGCGAGTCTCCCGCTCGTGTGAAAGGGGCCTAACTGTTAACCAGTTAGCTAACTCACTTTCCTGATCCTCCATACTACCACCCTTCCCCGAATCTACCCTATAGAGTGTCTGCTTAGTGATGTGCGATTCCAAATAGGCAATTTATTCACATTTTAAATGAAAGATATTTTCGATCCATAAGACACACCAGACCATAAGGCTACTTTCACACTAGTGTTAATATTTTCCGGGATTGAGATCCGTCATAGGGTCTCAATACCGGAAAAAAACGCTTCCGTTTTGTCCCCATTCATTGTCAATGGGGACAAAACGTAACTGAACAGAACAGAGTGCTCCAAAATGAATTCCGTTCCATTCTCATACCGGAGAGCAGAACACAGCGTGCTGCTGTTTGCTTTCCATCCTGTGATGCGGAGCAAAACGGATCCGTCATGACCCACAATGCAAGTCAATGGGGATGGATCTCGGTTTTCTTTGACACAATCTGACACAATAGAAAACGGACCCGTTCCCCCCATTGACTTTTAATTGAGTTCATGACGGATCCATCTTGTGTATGTTAAAGATAATACAACCAGATCCGTTCATAATGGATGCAGATGGTTTTATTATCAGTAATGGAAGCGTTTTTGCTGGACCCTGCCGGATCCAGAAAAAACACTAGTGTGAAATTAGCCTTAGATGCACCTAGGATTTAGAGGAAGAAAATAAGAAAAAAAAAATATTTTTCACCACACCTCAGACCAGACCCCAAACCTTCATCAGACCCCACAAATCGTACCCTGAATCCTCATCAGAGCTCAGATCAGACCCCCAATCCTCAACAGGGCTCAGATCTGACCCCCTAATCTTTTTTTTACCCTTTGTCTCCACACAATCCGGTCTCTGATCTCTACAGGCAGCTTTTTCCTCCTCATAGCTTGGGTTTTTAGCATTACCAGCTGTGAGACCTTATATAGACAGGGGTCTGTGCTTCCAAAGCATGTCTAATTAACTGAATTTACCACTCGTGGACTCCAGTCAAGGTGTAGAAACATCTCAGAGATGATCAGGAGAAATGGGAGCTCCTCAGAGCTAAATTTCAAGTGTCTGAATAAAAGTTTTTCCTTTTTAATACATTTTCAAATATTTCTAAAATTCTGTTTTCACTTTCTCATTACGCGTTATTGAGTGCAGATTGAAAATTTTAGCACAAGGTCACAACATAACAAAATGTGAAAAAAAGTGAAAGGGTCTGAAGACTTTCCGACTCTACCGTATAATGTGATTATTTTATAGTTTCAGTTGTATTTCGGATGGACATAGCTAGAGATGAACAAATCATCCAAAATTCGCTTTGCCGAATATTCGTCGAACTTTTCAAAAGATTCGTACCTTATACGAATCTATTTGGCGAAGCTGCTTACAAATCATACGTTATTATGTGGTGTTTTGCGAACATTCGCACACTAATAACGAACGTACAGTTGTTAAAGGTACGCAACTTATGTGAAAACGTACGCATGAGCGTACAATTTGCGTACGAAAATGACGGGCTTTGCTGGAGCGGAATGGTGGAGCAGGAGGAACGCTCTGAGTCTGACCCCTGGCTACATGATACTGCATCAGCAGATGACAGCAGATCATCCGGCTGTGATTGAGATGAGTGTGCCATCCACTCCAATACCTCATTCACTTTCTCCTTCACTACAATTTTGCGCCTTGGTCGGTTAGCCTGATGGAACAGTGGCCAACTATTGCGAATTCTACAAGTAGAAGCTCCAGCTACAGGTCCTTTGGCACTGCTGCCCTGTGCCACCTTCTCCTTTTTTTTGGAGCTCGAGGTCTGGCTGGAACCCTTTTGCTTTTCCATGCCAGACATTTTTCACTTGACTGTGGCCCTGCAGCTGGTCTTTGTCTCTCTCCCTGCCTGATTAATTACTAGCCCTGCACTAGCCCAGCAGTGGGCCTGCAGTATCCCTGATATGTGCAATATGGATTCCCAGAACAATTACACCCCAGTTGTAACAAAACAGTTCTCTGTCTCTCAGAACTTCACACACAGTGCTTCTGCTCGTCTCAGCAGAAATGATGCGTCACTGGCTTACCGAGCCTGAGCCAATCAGAGAAAGCCCTTCCCACTAGGTCAGGTGACCACTTTCTTCACGGGCTTTATGCCGCATGAATGACAAACAGTAAAAGTTCTCTAATTAACTGAATTCGTACACATCAACGTATAAAGTAACTTATACATAACATTACCGTACAATTTATCGGACAAGTAAGTAGCGAATGCGTAGAAAGCTTTAAGAACGTTTTCGAATCTAAGGAAGCGAATCTCAAAAAATCTGAATTCGCTTTGCAGCGGAAAATTTCCAAGATTCGTATTGAATCTACGAAGCGGCGAATAGATTCGCTCATCTCTAGACACAGCAATAACATTATATATACTTCTTTTCCCTTTTTTTCTTTCACATAGTGAAGCATTATATTGTGGAAAAAAGTTTTGTATTTTTCTTTTTTTTTAAGATTATTTTTTTTTTTATGTTTCTTTATACTTTTTTATTTTATTTCCATCTGGGTACATGGATTTGAGTTACTTTCATTGCTTTTATAATACACTACAGTATTGTGGTATCATATCTTTGGGACTGACATGGCCTTCCAGGGGAGACTACACAAATCCAGTTTTATCTGGTAGCCTGGTGGAGGAGTTGCCTTCAGCTGCAATTATTTATCAAGGTTTTGTGACACATTTCTAAATGGCATTGCAGGGTGTAAAAAAAATATCAACATCAAGTTCTGTTCATAAATCTGGTGCAGAGTGCAATGACCACTCCAGGGGCGTCGCTAGGGCTTTTTATCTGGGGCCCTGCCCCGAATCAATCTACCACTGCCCCGAACCTCGGGACTGGTAGAGACAGGTGCAGTGCTGCACGATCCTCTAACACCCCCCATGCTTCTGTCGGGACTACAGAGTCCAACTTAGGAGTCCCTGCTTTGACACCATATATGGCTATGTCCATATATGGAGTTAGTGTCATGAACGGTGAAAGGGGTATGCCCACTATGCTAGAGTCTAGTTTAGACTCTAATTTTAGAGTCTAAACTAGGGGGGGGGGCGACAGTGGGGGATTGTATGCCGGGGGGGGCGGGGGCGCCTGAGGGCCATATTCATTGGGGCTTGGGCCCCGGATCTTTTGAGACCCTAGCAACGCCCCTGGACCACGCCCATCATGTTCCAACAGTAACAAGTGCTCATTCTGACAAGCCCTTATTGTCCCTGTTCTGTCCGCTAAAAAAAATATCCATGTTCAGATCCATGTTAAATCAGATTTATCTGTGACTGCACTCCGTTTTTTTTTCCGTTTATATGGCATTAGTATGTCATCTGTTTTTCACTTCTTTCAAAAAAAGTAACGCCCAATAGACCACACATGAATGGATCCATGTACCAGGGGCGGATTGGCCATAGACCTTACAGGGAAATTTCCCGGTGGGCCGAGGCTCAGGGGGCCGCCTGGAACCTCCTCAGGACTGGCCAGTGGAAGTTTTTGGGGATGTATTTTGTTCTTCTGGCAGTATTTTGTGATGGACTGTGGTATTTGGCTCTATTGGGATAGTATAATATGCCACACTATGGTATTTCTGGTCCTGCCTTCCATCAATTTGGACCTGACTACAAAATTGGGCCACTTTTAATAATTTTTCCAGGGCCACTTTAAGTTCCCAGTCCGCCCCTGCCATGTACTGTCCGTTTTTTTAACACACACTCAATAAGGAACATTTACTGGAGACCACCATTTCACACTCCAGTCTTAGTAAAAGCTCACTTGCAGATGATTCAGATTAAGAGGTGCAGGCCTCTTCATAAATGTGTGCCATCTTCTGCTGGCTGTGCCCCAGAACATAAATCTAGACCCCCCAAGTGTCCCTCTTTTAGAGGGACAGTCCCTACCAGGGGTGGAATGGCTATAGACCTTACAGGGAAATTTCCCGGTGGGCCGATGCCAAGTGGGGCGCCTGAGCCCTCCTCACGGCCGGCCAGTGGAAGTTTTTGGGGATGTATTTTGTGCTGCTGGGGCAGTATTTTGTGATAGACTGTGGTATTTGGCTCTGTTGGGGTGGTATAATGTGCCACAATATGGTATTGCCGGCCCTGCCTTCCATCAATTTGGAGCCAACTACAAAACAGGACCACTTTTAGTATTTTTTCCAGGGCCACTTTAAGTTCCCAATCTACCCTTGGTCCCTACTTTTGACCCACGTCCCTCTTTGCTCCTCTTTTTGATCTAAGGTATAGATTTGCATTATTGCATTATTACAATTACAATATTGATCTAGAATGTGTTTGCCTGGTTCCTCTCTGTACAGTAGAGCCCGTCTTATATATTTATTCATTATTTGATGCAGTTTGGGTGTTTTTGCACTATTGTGTGGAAGAAAACTACTGAAGTGTCTAGAGATGCCAGAAAAATTGATCTTTCACACAATGAACCATAAGTGTCCCTCTTTCACTGTCCAGAAAGTTGGGAGGTATGATAAATCTAACTCCAGCCAGGAGCTGAGATACATTTCTGGTAAATGAGCTCCTGCCTGCTCCAGCTCATATTCTTGAGGAGTGTGAAAGTGTCAGAAATAGATGAAAAATCACAATTGTTGACACAAAACAGCAGTGGTGACATTTGCCACTTTACTGCTCCAAAAACAGGGGTCGAAAGTTAGTACATGAGCCCAATTGACTCCAATGGGTTTGTGAAAATCGGACCAAAATACTGCGATTTTCTCTCCTCAGGGTCTCCATAGCCCCCAATAATCAGGTCTGAATTCTTCAGGCACCCTCCCTCCATTCATAGAGCGCAAGGTGCAGCCCTGGCAGCTTTTCGGGAGTGGTGTGTGGGCGGGTGTCCTAGTAGGTAAAGTGTCAGTGAAGTCAGTGAAGAACGGGTGTGGAGCAGAACATCACTCAGGAAGAGGCAGAGGCGGCGAGCAGAGCGGAGAGAACATGAAGGAAGCAGGGGAGTCTGGAGGGTCGCCCTTACATGCGGTGCGGCAAATGCTCAGGAGCCTCCCCACAGAACAGGTGTGTACGTGTGTCTGTGTGCGGGTGCCACTGTCACTGGACGTGGTAACCCTTGCATTGCCTGTACGCAGTTCTGCTCCTCCTGTGTGGGGAGCTTTCCATGCATCTATAAAGTGATCAGTAACAGGTCAGATTGGGAATTATCTGCAGTTTTCATCTCACTGGCTGTGACTACTGAATGAATGACCGCATAGTGATTGATAGCTCCGCAGTATACTGTGCCCGAGTTCTCTGAAGTATGATGGGAGTGAGAGGCCGCGGGGTGATAAACAAGCCTGTGTACACCACTCTTATCATTGTACAGTCAGTGTAACGTTACAGAAGAGCACAGGGAGGTGCCGGGTGTAGGAAGGGAAATGTCCGCTGTGCCGGCCGGTGACGTCACTGAGCGGGACTGCTGGCCCCCTTGTACCTCAGCATCAGCCCCTCACTGCCCGGGGACGCTTACCAGTCAGGAGAACCGGGGAGTGATACAAAGTTTCTTCTCCACACAAAAGTGGCAGCTGACAACACCCATGTAATTCCCCACAGGCGTGCCCATGGTTATCAATGACAGGACAGAAACCCAGCAGCTCTGCTATTACTCTGTTGTCAGAAGGCCCCTTCACACTGGTAGATGTTCTGCTGGTGACAAGCAGTGAGGGGCTAAATGTGCCTGAACCATCCTAAGGGCTCATGCACACGAAAGTGTGCTGCATGCCTCCCAAGTGTCCCTCTTTTGGAGGGACAGTCCCTCTTTTTGACCCAAGTCCCTCTGTCCCTCTTGAATCATTAAATGTCCCTCCTTTGACCTGGGAATGAATGTATAAATGTACATTAATAAATTTACTAAATTGCTCCTTACTAAACTATTTGCATAGTTTCTACCTGTATATTAGACCATAACGTCATTATTTTGTGCAGTTTCTACCTTAAAATATCTATAATCTGATGAATTATGTGCTAATATTTAAATGGATATTGAAGCGCAAGAAAAAAATTGTCCCAGGGGCTCCACATGATGTAAAAAAAAAATAAAGGAACTTACACTCACCTAACCGATCCCCAGCTGCTGGGGATCGGTCAGTAATAATGCTTTGGGTGGAGTTAGAGGCGTGGCCTAGTATGAAAAAAATTCCCCAGATGCATGCTGGCATATATTGTCCCTCTTTGCTATTTTCAAAAGTTGGGCGGTATGAGTGTGCTGTCAGTGCCTCCGTGATGTTCTGATCCGTGCCTCCGCATCTCTGTGATTGTGGGCCCATTGAAGTGAATGGGTCCCTGATGCTGGCTGCACATGGCCAGTGCCCCTGTATTGCGGACCCGGCGTATGCAGGCTGCAATATGGCCATGGACCAGCACCGGCCGTGTGCATGAGCCCTTAGGGTGTGTTCACATGTCATGGACACACCGCAGGTTTGCCATTGTGGATTTTTGTGTGGCAAATCTAGTGTTAGCGCTCATGCACATGACCATTGGCTGTTTTGCAGTGTGCAAACTGCGTATCTGTAAATCATAGATACGTACATAATGCGGACAAGAATAGGACATATTCTATCATTTTGCGGATGGCACGGACCAGATGTGCAGCTGTGGACAGCACACGGTGTGCTCTCCACATCCCTTGCAGCCCCATTCAGTGAATGAGCCCGCATCCAACCAGCAAAAAATGCGGAACCAAACCACAGTAGTGTGCATGAGCTCTTATACAGTTTTAAAAAATGTCATCCACACACTGTGTAAAAAAAAACAACATAGCTTAAACTGACCTGTGTGGATCTGAAATCTGCAGTATACCAGTTTATGATGCGGATATCTGAGGTGGATCGTATGAATAGGTCATCAGTATCTGATCAGTGGGAGTCCGACACCCGGGACCCCTGCCAATCAGCTGTTTAAGAAGGCACCAACGCTCCTGTGCAGAGGATAGCTCATAGTAACATAGTAACATAGTTTATAAGGCCGAAAAAAGACATCTATCCATCCAGTTCGGCCTGTTTTCCTATAAGTTGATCCAGAGGAAGGCAAAA
Source organism: Rhinella marina (assembly GCA_900303285.1). Lineage (NCBI taxonomy): Eukaryota > Metazoa > Chordata > Amphibia > Anura > Bufonidae > Rhinella > Rhinella marina. Next base: position 184,761 of record ONZH01013819.1, read on the forward strand.
AACCCCTGTGAGGTAGAAGCCAATTTTCTTCACTTTAGGGGAAAAAAATTCCTTCCCGACTCCAATCAGGCAATCAGAATTACTCCCTGGATTAACGACCCATCTCTAGTAACTATAACCTGTAATATTATTACCCTCCAAAAATATATCCAGGCCACTCTTGAACTCTTTTAGTGAACTTACCATCACCACCTCCTCAGACAGAGAGTTCCATAGTCTCACTGCTCTTACCGTAAAGAATCCTCTTCTATGTTTATGTACAAACCTTCTTTCCTTCAGACGCAGAGGATGTCCCCTCGTCACAGTCACAGTCCTCGGGATAAATAGATGATGGGAGAGATCTCTGTACTGACCTCTGATATATTTATACATAGTTTTAGATCTCCCCTCAGTCGTCTTTTTTCTAAAGTGAATAACGCTAATTTTGATAATCTTTCTGGGTACTGTAGTCCACTCATTCCAGTTATTACTTTAGTTGCCCTCCTCTGAACCCTCTCCAGCTCTGCTATGTCTGCCTTGTTCACAGGAGCCCAGAACTGTACACAGTACTCCATGTGTGGTCTGACTAGTGATTTGTAAAGTGGCAGGACTATGTTCTCATCACGGGCATCTATGCCTCTTTTGATGCAACCCATTATCTTATTGGCCTTGGCAGCAGCTGTCTGACACTGGTTTCTGCAGCTTAGTTTTGCTGTTCACTAAAATTCCTAGGTCCTTTTCCATGTCAGAGTTACCCAATGTTTTACCATTCAGTATGTACTGGTGACTTGCATTATTCCTTCCCATATGCATAACCTTACATTTGCCAGTGTTAAACCTCATCTGCCACCTCTCTGCCCAAGCCTCCAGTCTATCCAGATCCATCTATAGCAGTGTACTGTCCTCTTCTGTGTTAATTACTTTACATAGTTTAGTGTCATCTGCAAAAATTGATATTTTACTGTGCAAGCCTTCTACAAGATCATTAATAAATATATTGAAGAGAATAGGGCCCAATACTGACCCCTGTGGTACCCCACTAGTGACAGTGACCCAATCTGAGTATGTACCATTAATAACCACCCTCTGTTTTCTATCACTGAGCCAGTTACTTACCCACATACAGACATTTTCTCCCAGGCCAAGCATTCTCATTTTATATACTAACCTTTTATGTGGTACAGTGTCAAATGCTTTGGAGAAGTCCAGATATACGACATCCATTGATTCCCTGCGGTCCAGTCTAGAACTTACCTCCTCATAGAAACTGATTAAATTGGTTTGACATGACCGATCCCTCATGAAGCCATGCTGATATGGAGTTATTTGCTTATTTTCATTGAGGTACTCCAAGATAGTATCTCTTAGAAAACCCTCAAACAGTTTACCCACGACAGATGTTAAACTTACCGGCCTATAGTTCCCGGGCTCTGTTTTTGGACCCTTTTTGAATATTGGCACCACATTTGCTATGCGCCAATCCTGTGGAACACTCCCTGTCAGTATAGAGTCCTTAAATATCAGAAATAAGGGTCTAGCGATGACATTACTTAATTCTCTTAGGATATGGGGGTGTATGCCACCCGGTCCTGGCGATTTGTCTATTTTAATCTTTTTAAGACACAGCTCTACTTCTTCCTGGGTCAGACAGGGCACTTTTAATGGGGAATTTACTTTTATATTCTGCATTTCATCTGACAGTTTATTTTCCTCAGTGAATACAGTGGAGAAAAAGATATTTAGTAGCTTTGCTTTCTCCTCATCGCTCTCTGCAACTCCCCCCCTCATTACTCTGTAAGGGGCCGACACCTTCAGGTTTATACTTTTTAGTATTTATATAATTGAAGAACATTTTAGGGTTAGTTTTACTCTCTTTGGCGATTAATCTCTCGGTCTCTAGTTTTGCTGTTTTTATTTGTCTTTTACATATTCTATTTTTTTTCTTATAGTTTTTCAATGCTTCCTCGCTCCCCTCCTGTTTTAGTGATTTAAATGCTTTCTGTTTGTCATTTATTGCTTTCTTTACAGCTCTATTTGTCCACATTGTTTTTTTCTTGTTCCTTAACCTTTTATTCCCATAAGGTATGTACCTCTCACAATTAGATATTATGGGATGCTTTTAAAAATATCCCATTTTGTGGCTGTATTTTTATTTTTGAGGACTTTGTCCCAGTTAGTTAGGCCTATGGCCTCTCTTAGTTGCTAAATTTTGCTTTTTTGAAGTTTGGTATTTTTGTTCCTCCCTGAAGAAACGCTCTTTTGAATGACAATTGGAAGGTTATTATGTTATGGTCACTATTTCCCAGGTGTCCCCCGACCTGCACATCTGTTGTTCTGTCAGGTCTATTGGTTAATACTAAGTCCAGTATGGCCGTCCCTCTAGTCGGGGCCTGAACCAGTTGGGAAAGGTAATTGTCTTTGGTTATTGCCAAGAACCTGTTTCCTTTATGAGATATACAGGTTTCAGTCTCCCAGGCTATATCTGGGTAGTTGAAATCCCCCATAATAACGACCTCATTTTGATTTGCCGCCTCGTCTATTTCGTTTAGAAGTAGATTTTCTATGGGCTCTGGTATACTAGGGGGTTTATAATAAACTCCTATTAGTATTTTATTATTGTTTTTGGCTCCATTTATTTCTACCCATAGTGACTCCACATCTTCATGTCTTTCACTTACATCTTCCCGGAGTGTGGGCTTTAGACAGGACTTTACATAAAGACAGACTCCTCCCCCTCTCCGGTTTTGGCGATCCTTTCTAAACAGACTGTAACCCTGTACGTTGACTGTCCAGTCATAGCTATCATCCAGCCATGTCTCAGTTACTCCCACTATGTCACAGTCCTCCTCACACATCACTAATTCCAGTTCACCAGTTTTATTAGTTAGGCTTCTGGCATTAGTATACATACATTTAAGAGGTCTATGTATATTTTTTACCCCCCTTTTTAAATTATTATTACCTGTGAAGTGAATATCCGGGGTTTTTGGGTTACTTTGGTTGATGTTTTGCCCAATATTCTCCCTACATTCCTCACTAATCCCAACCCCCACTAACCCCCCACTGTCCCCTCCTATGACCCACTCTCTATCTACACTATCTACCCCCTTATTAGTATTACACCCCACTCTCCCCCAGATCCTAGTTTAAAAGCTCCTCCAGCCATCTAACCATTTTTTCCCCCAGGGCAGTTGCACCCTCCCCATTAAGGTGCAGCCCGTCCCTACTGTAGAGTCTGTAGCCGACAGAGAAGTCGGCCCAGTTCTCCATGAACCCAAACCCTTCCTTCCTGCACCAGCCTCTGAGCCACTTATTTAACTCCCTAATCTCCCGTTGTCTCTCTAGTGACGCTCGTGGCACTGGTAGTATTTCTGAAAACACTACCTTGGAGGTCCTGGACTTGAGCTTCTCTCCTAGTTCCCTAAAATCTCGGAAAGGCCAGCGAGCATTCAGGCAGCTTCCCTGCCAGAACAGCCTGCCGGGGATGTCTATCACTAGTGTGAAACTACCCTAATACATGCAGGTTTTGCTGGGACTCCACAGCATGACCATGTGTGATATTTTTGGCTATTCATGGAATTGGCACCATGTAATACCACAGTCGCGGTAATCCACTGTGATGTGATGAGCACCTGTACAGCTTCGAATGGTAAACCAGGTCTTTAATATTGATAGCCTATCCTCAGAATAGGCCATCAATATATGATTAGTGGGGGCCCAGCACCACACACCCCAGCCATTCAGCTGTTTCAAAGTAGCAATGGAAGTTACTGCAGCTCTGCTTCCATTGACTTTGGTGGTAGCAGCGCTGCGATTACCAACTGCGACCTTGAGCAGAGATCAACAATTTATACCATACAAAATAAAAACTGCCACCCCAGGCGGCTGGTCTTACAGAAACTGCTGAGCAGGCAGGCGTTCCGCTGTTTCCTTTAAGGGAATCTGTCATCACATACGTGTACCTAAAGCCATCTGCCTCGCTAGATCTGCACTTGTCAACAGTTACTAATGCTGTTGCTTCTCAATATGTGCCCCCAATTCAGAGAAATAAGCGTTTTATGTTATGTAAATAAGGCCTCTTGGTGCAACAAGGGTGTTGTCGTTGCACCAGAGGTTCCACTCAGTTTTCTCTGCCAGCCATGGCCCTGGCAGTCTGTTCTCACGCCTGGTCCAGTGCATTTGGTTTCTTTTTAAGCTAACTCTTAGGCCCCTTTCACACCAGGCGAGATTTCCGCGCGGGTGTAATGCGTGATGCGAACGCATTGCACCCGCACTGAATCCTGACCCATTCATTTCAATGGGGCTTTTCACATGGGCGAATTTTTTCACGCATCACTTCTGCGTTGCGTGAAAAACGCAGCATGTTCTATATTCTGCGTTTTTCACGCAGCCCTGGCCCCATTGAAGTGAATGGGTCTGCGTGAATAACGCATTGCATCCGCACGCAAGTGCGGATGCACTGATGGTTGCTTAGAAATGTTGTTTGTAAACATTCGGTTTTTTATCACGCGCGTGAAAAACGCATTAAAACGCTTCGCACCTGCGCAGAAAAAACTGAACGAACGTACGCAATCGCAGTCAAAACTGACTGCGATTGCGTGTGGATTGGTGCAGATGCGTGCGGATTTTCCGGAATGCATCCGCACTGAATCCATGACACCCGGGTGAAAGGGGCCTTAAGCCTCATTCACACATCCGTGTCCATACTCAAATCCGTGAGCAGGTGGTCAGTGAGGCATCACGGACCCACAGACTATAATAGGCGTGAGGGATCCGGGAACACGGATCAAGATAGGACATGCATCCATGCTAAAAAAAACGGAACCACGGACCGTGATGAAAGACTGATGTCTGAATACACATATTGAAATGAATGGGGACGTGTGCTGTCCGTGGAGAACACGTACAGCACATGTCCGTGAAACACTGACGTGTGAATGAGACTTTAGGCAGGGTTGCTAACTGTCAAGAAATTTCTGAAAAAATATCTGAAAAAACCATATTCCTGTGTCCGCGAAAAATAATAGATGTGTCCATGATTTTTTTGAGGCTGGTGGTACATGACTAGATTATTCTGGTGGTAATTCTCATCATTTTACAGCTCCCGGTAAATGCTGAGTTCCTATCAGTATGGGACGAGATATTTCTGGGAACGTTCTGTCAAAGAAAGTTGTTTTGTCCATGCATGGTCTTACTTACAAAAACATCTGTTGTCCGACCATCAGATGAAAATTTCAAACACGGCCTACTTCTTTTCAGATGATAATCTGTCATCGGTCGGCTAAATCAATTATTTGTTCTTAAATTGAGCCCGAAGAACGATGGTTCTGGTTGAAATTGTCTCTTTTGATCAGCTTTAGACCAGTCTGTATGAGGACCTTCAGTTGCCGTACTTTAGGCCATTATTTTCCATCAGAAAGCTGGTAATAACTGCCGTCTGTGCCTAATGATGGGCTGAAGGGGAAGCTGTTGTGACTTTAAATTCTTTGTCACCTCCCTACTTTATTGTGGGGTTATTCCTCCTGTAAAACCTGCTTAGAGGGTGTTGGCGATTTTGCTTATCTGTGTTAGTGTAGGTTCACCTGAGATGACACAAGGTACAGTAGGACGGCGATCACTCTCAGTGCTGTAATTTCATCAGAGCCGGTTGTAAAGCAGAATAGCTTCCATGTGGCGAGCCTCTTTCCTTCCCATCAGATGATATTTTAGAGTTTTTTTGTTACTGATCAGACCTTGGAGAGCCTCATTCATCTCCATTGTTTGCACTAACAGCCGCTGTGAAGCTGGTCACTCCTGGATACATTGTTTATTGATATCTCCATGTTGGTCACACCTAATTCATGTGACTTCATGTCATCCAGAATTTATAAGTGAGACTGGTTTTCTATCTAAATTCACACTGAATTCAGTGTTTACTGTCATACTGACTGTTGGATACGGTCTTGCAGAATGGCTAATGACGACTATTATAAAGCATATACTTCACACATACTTTTTATTATATATTTGGATTGAGTAGCTCTCGACAGTGGATTTTTTATATAGTCAGGTTAGTGCATTAGGTTGTATACATTAGGAGATTTCCTGGCATGTCTGACAACTGGGTACTGCAGACATGGAAATTCTCTAGTACTGTTGTTCAGTTGCTTGCACTGTCTTGTACCTTATTAGAAGGTCTGGTCCACACTACCCTGCAAAATACAACCATCAGGTCTCAGTAAAATGCAGTATCTTAAAGGGGTTCTCCGGGCCTTTAATATTGATAACCTATCTAACCTATCCTCGGGGTAGGTTATCAATATTAGATCAGCAGCATGGGTCCGACACCTGGCACCCCCGCCGATCAGCTGCATGAAGGGAAGGCGCGCGCAGTCTCCCTTCTCTCTTGCTGCTCGCCATAGACATACAGCTGATCTGCGGAAGTGCCGGGTGTTGGACCCCTGTCGATCTGATATTGATGACCTATCCTGAGGTTAGGTCATCAATATTAAAAGCCAGAAGAACCTCTTTAATGAGGAACTGTAACCTCTCTTGACATGACTATTGTAGCCACCACTTGCATCCCTCTTGTCAGAACAATTTCTTATGAATTTCCTATTTTATATTATTCACTTATTATTACTTCTAGAAGTTATGAATGAATTCTTAGAAGTTTGCAATGAATGTTCAACTGGGTATTACCAGTTGGGGGCCTGTCTGCTACTAGCAGCACTGATTGTATAATATCAGACTGTGCAGATACACACCCCCAACTTGTTACCTCCCCTCTGTTCTCTTACTGCAGACCGCTAGCAATTCATTCATAACTTCTAGTAGACGTAATAGAGGAATGGCACAACATAGAGACATAAGAATATATGTTCCAGAATTGTTATTACATGTGGGATATAAGTAGTTACTAAAACTGACATGTCAGGAGTGGTGACAGGTCCTCTTTAAATGATTATCCCATGTCAGACATTGGTGGCATGTCACTGGTGTAGGTCCCACCTCTGGAACCTACTACTATCTGCAGAATGGGCCCCACAAAGTGAAGGAGAGTGAACTATGCAAGTTAGCCACCTTCCATTCACCGCTATTGGAGTTCCGAAAGTAGTTGATCGCTGGCTCTGCATTTTCCGGCAGTCTCATAGTGGTGAATGCAGAGGTGGCCATACATGCACGGTGCACTCTTCATTCACCGCTATGGGACTTCCGAAAATAGCCAGTTGCGCCCTCAGCAATGCATAGGACTCCCATAGAACCTGCATATGTGCGGTGTGTCCTCCTTCATTTCAAAGGCACCGTTCAGGAGAGCCGGTATGGTGACACGTCTCTACAGTTCCATATTATTATATGTGTTCCATTGTCCAGTACCTCACTGGAACACCAAATTGTACAAACAATTGGTCAGATTTATTAATGTGTCTGCGCCAAAAAAGTGGTGCAATTTGGGGTATCTAGGGTTTCTACACTTTTTTCTGACATGCTTGGCAAGGGGGTGAGTCTTAGTAGACAGGGGGTGGAGTATCACTGGGAAGGGGTGGGCTTAAAGGGGTTATCCAATATCACAAACAGCCACCATGTGCCGGGCCCCTCAGAGGGAATATACTTACCCCGCTCCCCGTGCCGCTCCTGGTCCCTGTACCACCGCTGCTGCTTCTCCCTGTACACGGATAAAAACATCCGGTGTCGAGGTGGAGCAGCCAATGGCAGACAGGGACGGGGACGAGCCTCCCTAGCGCCACAGGGATTGGGGTAAGTATATTCCCTTTGAGGGGCCCGGCACATGGGGGGGCTGTTTGTGATATTGGGTAACCCCTTTAAGATGCTCCATTTGCACCACAATTTTGTCAGAGGAAAGTGTTTGTCCCTGCACCAGATGTATCATCCTGCCTGAGCCCCTGGGATAAATCTGGTGCAGGTCTGTCTGACTTTACACCATCTGCAGGATTGGTAAATCTAGGCCCGTGTTCCTAAGGGAGCACATGCAATGCATTTTGTCATGTAGTCAAACCTTCGAATACCTCCTTAGTCACATAGAGGTCACACAGAAGTCCAGTATTTGCCTTTAGATGTGTATAATTTGGCACATAAGATGGCTGTTTTCCTGAGACCTTTTTCATAATTACGACAAAGTTACTAAGTACAGTGCTTTGCACCAGTCTGCCCCACAGAGCTATCACTCTATTGGTAGTAGTGGCACCAGTGTTTTCAGGCAGCAATATACTTTATTCTGGAAGTTGTCCAAACCCCAAAGCAATTTTGATTAAGACCCTGAAAGTGTTGAGCATAAAGAAAGAAAACAGTTTCTGTTTCAGCTCCAAGGGTCCTGCCCCAGCTGTGTCCCCTGTGATGTCCCATCTGTTCCGCACTGAGGCCAGTGACTGGCTGCAGCAGTGCACGTGATGACAGATCGGACTTCACACTACCAGTCCACAGGGGACAAGAAGAAGCTGGGACAATACCCATGGTATTTTTTATTTATGCTAATCACTTTCAGAGCCATAATTAAAATTACTTTGGGGGTTGGACAACTCCTCTTAACACAATGAATTAAACATATCTGACTGATGTCTAGAAGAATTTCCTCACACAGTAACCTGCAAGAATAGGGGAATACTGTACACCAGGCCTCGAGAGGTGGCCTCCACTAGAAATGTATACACAGTCCAGATGTGGAGCAGATGTTTGGGACAGGAGAAACTAAATAGTAGGAAGATTTTCTTTATCTATTTCTACAGGTTTCTGGCAGTTTGGAGAAATGTTGAATCTCGAGTCTTAACTTTAACTTAGTGTTGTATACTCTGTTTCATAGTCTGGAGCTTATCACAATATGATGGAAAATTGCTGGCTTATCGGGAAACACAGTACCAAGCCTCATTCACACGTCAGTGTTTCACAGAGGTGTGCTGTACATGTTCTCCACGGACAGCACACGTCCCCATTCATTTGAATATCTGTGTTCAGACATCAGTGTTTTTTAGCACGGATGCATGTCCTATCTTGATCCATGTTCCCGGATCCCTCACGCCCATTATAGTCTATGGGTCCGTGAAAACCACGGATGCAACACGGATGCCATCCGTGTTTCACGGATCATTAAGAAGAGATGCTTTGAAAATTATTTTTCAGCTGTTCAGTGTCAGTGAAACACGGATGCAACACGGACAGCAAAAAACGGACCCACGGACCCAACACGGATCCTTCACGGACAGCTTCACAGATGCCTCACTGACCACCTGCTCACGGATTTGAGCACGGACGTGTGAATGAGGCTTTACTGGTGATGTAAATTGTAATGCAAAGGTCATTCACTACGAGGAAAGTAGAACTTGACCTGGGGCTCAGAGACTCATCGTAGACTGTTAGTGAAAGTGTACACTAAGAAGTGTATCTAGGAATATCCTCAGTGGTGGAGTGGTGCCCCGACCCACCTCCCCATGAAATGAAACACTACAGAAAGTGCTACAACGCAGATACATATTGTACATAGACCATACTCCACTGCACAAATATATAGTACTGCTACAATGCACACGTACAGATATGATACATACTTATACACATTGCACAAACGTATATACACAATACATGCATATATGCAAATACACATTAAACACATATATACAGTACACACATGCTTACACATCATACACATATATGCACTTTACATAAATACATACACATTACACACACATAAGCACCACATGTTACATAGATGACTTACACTCATGTTATGCACATGTATACTTACCTGTCCAGCGGGATCACTGTCAACTCTCTGCACCCTAATGTCCGTTCCTACAAAGCTGCCACCAGGATCTGTTACCACAGCAGGTAAGAAGCTCCAGCCCATGTTTGCTTACCCCCAGCATTACTCTGGAGCAGGGCTGCTTATTTAATCACTCAGATTTCTGCACTCAAACACACCACATCTGCCGTCTGCCCTTGCTGTTGGGAGTTTAGTGCAGGTGTATTTGAATGGAAGAGACTGATTTGTCTGGTCACATAACCCTCCATGAGCAGCCATTTTATGGGCCGAACGCTGTGTGGACAGCACAAATGACTTGGCCAACAAGGGAGAATACCTTATGAAATATATAAAATGGTGCAGAATATCAACAGAGACCATATTACTAAGTGCTTTATAATGTTGCATACATATTGATCAAGGGTAGGCAGAATGTGGTCAACCCCTTTAAGGGCCTAGGACGAGAATGCCATTACTTTGCGCTTCAAGACGAGCATTCTCGTCCTGTGGTCCGTCCCCTGCCCCACATGCGGTACAGCACTCAGCGGCAGGGCCCGGCTGTTACTGTCAGTGGATTAACCCCTCATATGCCGAGGTCAGCGCTGGCTGTGGCATATGGGAGGTTTGCACTTCCTCTCCTGATCAATCTGGTCCCTGCACTACGGTTGACATGGCAGCCCCAAGCGTTTCAAAGGCCTTGGGGCCCGGCAGCTACAGAGACCTATGAGGGCCAGCCAACAGGCTGGGTCTCATAGGCAAACTATCAGTGTGTTGCACTGTGTATTAAGCTGATAGTCAATGCTGTACAATACAGATGTATTGCCCTGCATTGAAACATGGATCAGACCCTGAAATGTTGAAGTCCCATAGTGGAACAAAAATAAAAAAGTGAAATAAGTGTTTTTAAAAGTAAAAAAAAAAAAAGTTTAAAGTAAAAAAACAAAAAAATGTTCCTTTCCCATAAAAAAGACATATAAAACTGTAAAAAGTAGAAAAAAAAAAACCCCAAAAGAACAGACATATTAGGTATCGACGCGTCCGTAACAACATGCTCTATGAAAATATCACATGATCCACACTGTCAGGTGAACACTGTAAAAAAAGGTGAAAAATAGCAAGGTCCCTAGGGGGTTACAAATCAGAAATACAAACGTATGAAAGAGCCCAAACAGGGCTAACAAGTATCCATTTATATTTTGTGACACATATTTAATAAAAATATTTTCCTGAGGCTCACTTCACATTTGCAGCAAAGCAATCTAGCAGGCTGTTCTGGCAGAGAACAGCCTGCGGTGTTCTCCGGTTCCGGCATAGCCGGACCCAATTGGCCATAATGGGATCCTGCCACTCCCCAGCATAAATTCTGGAGTCAAACGGAAAAAAAAAAATCGCTGCATGAAACTTTATTTTTGTTTGGTCAAATCCCAATATACTCAATGGTGTCCGGTGGGCATGTGGCACTATCCGGCTGTTCTGGACGTGTGAAGTTAGCCTAAAATAAAATCATGCTTTTTTCACTTTTGTGACTTTTTTATAAATCAATGTAACTTTCTTTTTCATTCAGCATGGGCACTCTTAGTTTTTAACTGTATAATATTGGAATATCTGTACAATATTGCATGTGCATATAACGTTTTATTGTGACTAGAACACAACAATCAAGATTTAATGGCTTCCAGTCCAATTAAGGGGCCTATATTGTAAGGTCATTTTAAGCAATACAGCCTGGTAAGGACTAGTGAGCTTAACGTTCACATACTAAATGTTGGATTCTATTCTGTGTATTCAATTTTATCATTTCAAGATGTTGGATTGCAGCGTCAGCCTCTTAAAATAATGAAATACATATGCTGTGTAGAGTGAACAGAATAGTCTGTTGTGATATCATGATTTGCTACATAACACATGGGTTTTAAAGAAGAATCTTATTTAAGGGACACTTACATCAGAAAGAGGTATTTTTAACGCAATATTCATAGAAATGCCAAATTTCTTTTTCGTTTCAGCAGTACTATGCCATTTATAATTAAATAAAATGCATTATTCATCTGTAGCAGTCAACACAAATGATAACACCTCCTATACAGACAGGTAATTAATTGTCCATTTACTGCTGCTTTGAGGGAAAGCTTTTGGGGCAGATTTATTAAGACCGGCGTTTTAGACGCCAGGCCCAGCACTGGCAATGGATCTGCGCTGTTATGTAGAGGCGCCGGCCCCTGCATAACTACGGCGCATCCACCGCCGCTTCTAAATATAAGCCAGCTTCCTAGCTGTCTTACATTTAGACCATTTTGTACGCCTAAACCAGGTGTAGGAAATGACCCAAGCCGTGCCCACTGAGCTGCAATCTGCGCCAGAAATAAGCCTAATATAGGTGTATTTCTGTTTAATAAATGACCCCTTTATCTGCAAGGTAATGCTCATTATAATAGTAGGTTTAGAATTTGGATAATAGTGTGACAGCTGTATTGTTCTTTTGATAGGAGTAGATAAAGACATTGCATTGATTAGTGTAATGTGTGATTTCTCTGGTTGCTGTGATGGCCTGACTGAGGAAGTTAAAGGGGTTCTCTGCTGTTTTCTTACTGATGATCCTTTGGATAGGTCAACGGCATCTAATCAGCTATTTGAGAAGGCAGCGGCACCCACAGAAGCGCCGCAGTCCTCTTACTGCTTCCTGCAGGCCAGTGACGTCACAACTATGTCACATGGCCTGGGCGCAGCTTAGCCCCATTCACCCAGGACCCCTTCCAATCTGATGCTGATGACTTATCCAGAGGATTAGATCATCAGTAAGAAAAAGACTGAGAATCCCCTTAAGCAAGACTGTCAGAAGTGCTAAAAGTTCTAAACAAAGAGGAAGTTAAAGAGCCAGGACAGGAAGCAGAGGAGATGGCCTGGAACCAGCAGGGTAGACTGAGATACTGCCATAGTAGTGAATTTTAGCCATGGAAAGAGACTAGCTCTCAATGCTATTGGATGTGGTTGTCATCTGCAGTATACACGGCTGAACAATATTCAGCAAATAACAGGCACAGAAAGTTATTATGTAGTCTAACAAAAATGTAATGACGTTCGACAGGACTATTGGAAAAATGCACCCTGAATCCAAACTGCAGAAAAAAAGCTGGTTTTCACAGTACCTACCCCTCCGTCATGTGCCAATTCTTCACTGGTCCTCTGGATCTAAAGTGATTTTTTTTCTCCAAATTATCACAAATAAAGCAACTTTGGCCCCAGATACCTTTTTTTTAGCTATGATATAACTTAGATCTCATTGTAGATGCACGGACTGCCAGATGGTGCGCTTCATTTATGACAGGTTGTGCACCTCAACATAAATGAAGTGCATCCTTGTCTTGGTGAATTGATCTTCAGATCACGGATTCGTTCAAAAACTTTTGGAGTCATTTATCAAACTGGTGTAAAGTAGAACTGACTAAGTTGCACATAGCAACCAATCAGATTACACCTTTCCTTTTTGACAGCTCCTTCGAAAAAAGAAAGGTGGAAGCTGATTGGTTGCCATGGGCAACTGAGCCAGTTCTACTTTACACCAGTTTGATAAATGATCCCCTTTGGTTGTAATGCTGTCTCCGTACAGCATTAACCTCTTCCCGCATTGTCACGTACATGTACATAAGCAAATGCGGCTAATTGCCGCATGCTCACGTGCATGTACGTGACATGGTTGGGCCCGGCTGTTGCCAATAGCCCCTGCTGCATCCGCCGGCATCGCTGTGCGCGGTGATGCCGGCGGATTTACCCTTCACATGTGTGGGGTCTGAGAGAGGTAGGGAGCTCCCTCTGACCCCATCGGCAACCCGCGCTGCGCTGGCGGGGGGCCGATGGTTGCCATGGCAGCGCCGATTTCTTACGCAGGCATCGGCGTCTGCCATGTACGGAAGCCTAGGGGATCCAGCCTGCAGGCTGGGTCTCCTAGGCAACCTATGTGAGACGCTGACAGTTCAATTCAGTACAATACAGAAAGTATTGTACTGAATTGAACAGGAATCAAACCCTGACACTGTGAAGTCCCACAGTGGGACAAATGTAAAAAGTAAAAAAAAAAGTGTTTTTTTAATAATAAAAAAATAAAGTTTCAAGTAAAAAAAAGAAAAAAATGCCCCCTCACCATAAAATAATGTTTAAAAAAAAATAAAACATAAAAAACACACTTATTAGGTATTGCCGCGTCCGTAACGAAGTCCTCTATAAAAAAAATCACACGATCTACCACCACAGGTGAACACCGTAAAAGAAATGTAAAAAAACTGAGCGAAAATGCCATTTTTTGGTCACCTTACATCACAAAAAGTGTAATTCCAAGCGATCAAAAAGACGTATGTACCCCAAAATAGTGCCAATGAAACCGTCATCTCTTCCCGCAACAAATGACACCCTACCTAAGACAATCGCCCAAAAGATTAAAAAAATATGGCTTTCAGAAAATGGAGACACTAAAACATGATTTTTTTTTCCCTTCAAAAATGCTTTTATTGTAAAACTGAAATAAATGTAAAAAAAGTATACATGTTAGGAATCTCCACGTCCGTAATAACCTGCTCTTTAAAAAAAATATCATATGATCTTTGCCCTCAGGTGAACGCCGTAAAAAAAAACAACTGTGCCAAAAATTTAATTTTTTGTCACCTTCATCACAAAAAGTGTAATTCCAAGCGATCAAAAAGTCATACACACCCCAAAATAGTACCAATCAAACCGTCATCTCTTCCCGCAAAAATTGATACCCTACCTAAGACAATTGTCCAAAAAATAAAAAAAATATGGCTTTCAGAAAATGGAGACACTAAAACATGATTTTTTTTCCCTTCAAAAATGGTTTTAGTGTGTAAAACTGAAATAAATTTTTTAAAAGTAGACATATTAGGTATCGCCACGTCCGTAACAGCCTGCTCTATAAAATTATCACATGACCTAACCCCTCAGGTGAACACCGTAAAAAAAAAATGCCATTTTTTTTGTCACCATACATCACAAAAATTGTAATTACAAGCGATCAAAACAACATATGTAACCCAAAATAGTACCAATCAAACCGTCATCTCTTCCCGCAAGAAATGAGACCCTACCTAAGACAATCACCCAAAAGATAAAAAAATATGGCTTTCAAAAAATAAAAATATTATATGACTTACCCCCAAAGGTGAACACCATAAAAAATAAAAATAAAAACTGCAAAAAATGCCATTTTTTGTCACCTTTCATCACAAAAACTGTTATAACAAGCGATCAAAAAGTCATACACACCCCAAAATGGTACCAATTAAAAAATGAGCCCCTACATAAGATAATCGCCCAAAAAATACAAAAAATATAGCTTTCGGAAAATGGGGATGCTAAAACATGATTTTTTAAAATCTAATGTAGACATATTAGGTATCGCCGCGTCCGTAAAAGCCTGCTCTATAAAAATATAACATCATCTAACCCCTAAAGTGAATTTCATAAAAAAATAAAAACTCTGCCAAAACGACCATTTTTTTGGTCACTTTGCCACATAAAGTGTAATATTGAGTGATCAAAAAACCATATATATATCGAAAAATAAATAAATGAAATGTAGCTTTTAGAAAATGAAGACACAAAAACATAATTTTTGTTTTGAAAAATGCTTTATTATGTAGAAGTGAAACAACAAAAAAAATACACATATTTGGTATTGTCGCGTTTGTTCAACCTGCTCTATAAAAGCAACACATTATCTATCCTGTCAGGAGAACTCAGTAAAAAGCAAAAAATAAAAACTGTGCCACAACAGCCATTTTTTTGTTACCTTGCCTCACAAAAAGCGTAATACTGAGCAATCAAAAATCATATGTACCACAAAATAGTACCAATAAAACTGTCACCTCATCTTGTAGTTTACAAAATGGGGTCACTTTTTGGTACTTTCTACTCTAGGGGTGCTTCAGGGGGTCTTCAAATGTGACATGGCAACTTAAAATTATCCCAGTGACATCTGCCCTCCAAAATCCATATGGCGCTCCTCTCCCTCTGTGCTCTGCTATGTTCCCCTACAGCAGTTTACCACCACATGTGGGGTGTTTCTGTAAACTGCAGAATCAGGGTAATAAATATTAAGTGTTCTTTGGCTGTTAACCCTTGCTGTGTTACAGTTACAATAGATTAAAATAGAAAATCTGTAAAAAAAAAAAGTGAATTTTTCACCTCCAAATTTCACCTCCATTTTCCTTTCATTCTTGTGGAACACCTAAAGGGTTAACAAAGTTTGTAAAATCAGTTTTGATTAACTTGATGGGTGTAGTTTCTAAAATTGGGTCATTTATGGGTGGTTTCTATTATGTAAGCGCCACAAAGTGACTTGATAACTGAACTGGTCCTTGAAAAGTGGGTTTTGGAAATTTTGTTAAACATTTTAAGAATTGCTTCTAGAATTCTAAGCTTTCTAACTTCCTGAAAAATAAAATGATGTTTACAAAATGATGCCAACATGAAGTAGACATCTGGGAAATGTACAGTAACAACTATTTTATGAGGTATCACAATCTGCTTTAAAAGCAGAGATATTCAAATTTCAAAAATTATGAATTTTTCCAAATTTTCTGTAAATTTTGGAATTTTTTATAAATAAAGGTGAAACATATTGACTCCAATTTACCACTAACATGAAGTACAATATGTCACGAGAAAACAGTCTCAGAATCGCTTAGATAAGTAAAAGCGTTCCAGAGTTATTACCACATAAAGTGAAACATGTCAGATTTGAAAAATGTAGCTTGGTCCTTAAAGAAGAACTCCCGCAAAAAATTTTATTCTCTGAACAAAGGTGCATGATGTAATCTATAGTGAATGTCATCTTCTTATCAGTGACTGTATTTGTGAGTTATCCCCTCTCTTCTAATTGTAGCTGGGTCATGTGACCAACTCTCTGACCTCCAACTGACTCAGGACAGGAAGCCAGTCACTGCTCTATTCATTTCTATGAGACTGAAAGTGAGGCTCCCATAGGAATGCATAGAGAATTAGACTTCCTGTCCACACATAAGATGCTGTGTGAGTTGGTGGGTCTAATTCCTAGTCACATGACACAGATCAGAAACTTCAGGATTATATAAATCGAAAATACAGACACTGGTAAGAAAATTACATTCACTACAGATTACATCATGTACATTTCTAGCAGGACATGGAATAAAAAATTTTTGCGGGAGTTCTTCTTTAAGGCTACTTTCACACTAGCGTTTTTTAATTCCGGTATTGAGTTCCGTCATAGGGGCTCAATACAGGAATAAAACACTTCAGTTTTGTCCCCATTCATTGTCAATGGGGACAGAACTGAAGACAACGGAATGCTCCTAGAAGCATTCCGTTCCGTCTTCAGACCGGAGAGCAAACCGCAGCATGCTGCGGTTTGCTCTCCGGTCCAGGCATCTGCACCAAGACGGATCCGTCATGACCCCCAATGAAAGTTAATGGGGACGGATCCGTTTGGTGTGACACAATGGTAAACGGATCCATCCTCCATTGACTTTCAATGGAGTTCTTGACGGATCCGTCACCTGCACACATACGTACATACACACATACAGACATACACATAAACATACACAGACATATACACATACAAATACACTTACATGCTCCCGGCAGGTCTCCACAGCGCAGGAAGAGCAGGACGGCGCACCCATAGGACGATTCCACCCGGCGACCAGCAGAGAGCGCTGTGGGGAATCGTCCTATGTGTGCGCCGTCCTCCTCCTGTACTGTGCTGCGCGGAGCTGCCGGGAGCATGTAAGTATGTATGTGTCTGTGTGTCTGTGTGCATGTACTGTGTGACATGTGTGGGGCCGGGACCTGCGGCAGCATGGATCCGGCAGCACCCTTCACCTGCTGGATCCGTGCTGTCGATAGTGTTGAAGAGGCCTAAGGTGAAAACTGGCTGTGTCTTGAAGGGGTTAAAAATGTATGGGCTGCACTTAGGCAAAATTCATATCGTGTAAGACTTTGGTGAGTTAATTCGGTATTACTGTCTGCATATTTTAAAACATTTTAAATTAGGAATCTGAAGTGGGGTTTGGTACCAAGATACCTGCTAGTAACAAACCTGACTTTGGATTCCTATTTTAAAGTGTTTTTAAAGACACAGATAGGAATACTGATGTAATTCAAGTCTCGCAAGACTTTGGCCAATAAGAAATTTGCCTAAGCGCATCCCATACCTTTTAATACTGTACGGAGACAGCATTGAAACAACCCTTCTCCAGAAATCTTATAACTATGACCTGTAAAATACATCCAGGAACACTGTTAGTGAGTTTACCCTCACCATCTCCTGGACGGTGTAAATGACACATTCGATTATAAAGGAGATTATCGTTTTGATAGGTTTTCTGTCAAAGGCTCTAGTTTTACAAAATGTGGTGCAGGTTACAGAGAGATTCCCCATACAGGTGCTATATGCAAACAGCGCTGCGGCAGGGGAAGCAAGGCAGTCTCATCTACACATGTTGATTTGTGCTCATTTGAAACTGCATCTTCATTGGTCACCGGCTACGCACTTTTGTGTCTGCGCAGTCTCTGAATCAAGACTATTATAACTTAAAGGGGTCCTGCAGTCATACGTCCCCTACATTTTACAGTTTAATGTACATCTGCTAGATTCCTGGAGAAATAATTAAATTGTATGTTAAATTTTATCGCTCACCATGAGGAGAATGTTGGATGTGCCCCCTCCCCTACAATGTTAAATCATCATGTCATTCCACCAGATGTGTAAGACCAGCTTTAGGGCTCATGAACACGAACGTGGGCCGTCTGTGCCCTGTATTGGGGACCGCAATTTGTGTGGCCGGTGCTGATGGATGCAGACCTATTCCACTTGAATGGGTCTGTGATCCGTCTGCACCGCAAAAAATAGAGCATGTTTGCAGGCCGCAATACGGGCACAGCCGGCACACGTTCATGTTAACAAGTAAAAATGGGAGAACAATAAAAATATTGTCACCGTGTTGAAAAGTATACTATTGGCAGTATATTTGAAGTGGCTCAGGGTCCTTTTACACTGGCCCATGATCTGGCAGATTATGGGGAACGAAGCAGACGTTCCTGATAATTTCCTGCTCGTCACATGCATGCAGTTACAATCTTTTTTTCTTTTTTTTTTCTATTTTAGCGCCTTTTCCTCACTGGGCAGCTCTCTGCACTCATTTTGGCTTTCTTGTTCCGATACTGTCTGCCTCCTTCTCATTGTGGACCAAAAGTCAGACATGGCATTGCCACCTTGCTCGGAATCGGGCTGTCAGCCTACTGCTTTGGATGGTGAGATATGAGTATTGCCCTCCTACCTATAAAGCTACAATGACAATTAAAATCCATTGCTCTGTAGCAGTAATACTTTATGCAAGTCTCTAATAAAAAATCGTCATTATAATATCTATGTGAAAGCTAACCTACCCATGAATGTAAGAACTGACAGCACACGGACTGAACACTGTCCCATTACAGTCAATGGTGAAACATCTTTGTGCAGTCTGTTTAAAAAACTTGTCTGTGTTTACCTGCTTAATGTTGCCCATCTGAAAGGAGTCTCAGTGGACGTCCGGATAAAGTTTCTGGTTTTAACTCTATGGTTTGGATCTTTATTTTTGACACACTTTGGCCCCATTCAGACGACCGTGTTTCACGGCCGTATACGGGCCGTGAAAGCCCGGCCTGTGCTGCCCCAGAGGACGGGAGCGCACTGCGTCATTGGTTGCTATGAGGCTTCCGGAGGCCGCCGCCGTACAGTGAAACACGGTCGTCTGAATGGGGCCTATGTCACAATGATCCTCTGCATCCATCAGGTTCATTGACTGCTTCCAGTATGCTGTGAGCTTCTAAATATTTTTATATTTTAATAGTACAAGCATTTTCGCACTTGATGATGCCCATGATGTATTTTTCTAGCTGGGTGGGAGGAGCTATAAACTAGCTGGGTGTTAGGGGCAGTAATAGGGGAGTGTCTATGTAACTAGCTGGGTGGGAGGGGCTATAAACTAGCTGGGAGTTAGGGGCAGTGATAGGGGAGTGTCTCATAGAATGTAATGATAGGGCTATTGCTATAGCATTTTACTGTTCATATGCATAATTCAATAATTTTGCCAAATTGTTTAACATTCTACTAAATATATCATGCCCACAAGCAAGTTGTAAACCTGTTTTTCATATTTTTACTCTGCAGGCTCACGCTATTTCTTGTAGGAGAGGTTGTCATGTGCTATATCATGCTTCTTGTGATTGACCCTAGAAAAATTCAAATGTAAGTATAAAGACAACTCACACTGAGGGGTTGGCAGATATTTACCTTTCTAAAAATGCTCCAGATTTCAGCTGTGCTCCACATTTAGTGTCTTAGACAAGAATACATTTTTGATCAAAATTGCATGTGTCCATCTACCAGCAACAAGGTGGTCTCTTTGGATGTGCAAAGAGCTTCATATCTTCATGTACAGTGAGGCTAAATGCACATGATCAGGATTGCATGCTGATTTTCCACACAGATTTGCATGCGAAAAATCCACACTGTAGGTTATATAGATTGTATTCTAAGAGAATTGTAAATCTTCATATACACCGTGCAGATTTGTTCCGTACGGATTTTGACCTGCGGTGCAGATTTTAAATATAGAAATATAGTAGCACGATTTATGTATGGGTGCAGTAACAGACTGAACAGTGCAGACTGAACAGTGGGGGCAGAGCCAGCCTGTGGCTCATCACTCTGCAGTGCAGCCCGGCTTTATCAATAAAGTTACCTATTCAACAAAACGGGAAACTAGGAAAGTAAACAGATCTGCCACGATAGTCTGATGTCCAGACAAGGAGAAGGAAAGCACAGATGTGAAAAACAGATATTGGGTCATATGTATGAATGGTGAGGGGTGTTAGGAGCACATAAAAAAAATCATTTTGGGACCGAACAATCTCTTTAAGCCAAGCTAGAGGGGAGCACAGATAGGAGCAGAGATGTGTGTTCCAGCCTGTGCAGCTTTTGTTGTTGCAGCCAGTTAAATCCATACATCAGTACGGCGCTGACAAGTCAGCATTGTATGACAATGATGATTTTAAGAATCCAGGACTTTGGGTCCTTGTTTAAATAGAAAAACAGTATAATTGATTAATAAAGTGCATTACAAAAATCATTTTTGGGCTATTTAGAACAGTTTAAAAGAATGTTGTAAAAAAGTTTAATTACTATTTAAAAAATGACATCCTTTGAGGGAATTTATCAAGCTGTGCACTCCCGAATTCTAACCGCTCACTCCGGCTTTGAAAAGTTTGTGTAAAGTGGACATGGTTAGCTATGTTAATGGGTTTCAATTCTGATTCCAGAAAATTGACGAAATCTTACTGCAGTGAAGGGATAGCGTAGAAAATGCAGTAACATCTCAAGACAGAAGTTTTAAGCTTAAAGGGTTTCTGTCACCAGAAATCACCCTATTAAACCAAGTGTCATTTGCAATGAGCAAATGACACTTGATGACAGTAATGTTAGTCTCCTATTTCTTTGTCCAGCAGTTTAGACAAAAAATAGGTTTTTATAATATGCAAATGACCTCCCCTAGGTGCAGTAGGCGTGAACCTGCACCTAGGAGAGGCCGTAATAACGCCTCTTACCACGCCTCCGTAGCGCTGATTGACAGGGCCGGGCAGCCAGCTCTTTCGGCTCCCGGCCCTGTACGATCCCGAAATCCCGTGCCTGCGCACTGCCGTAGTACATCCGCGCACGAAGGAGCCGGGACCCAGGCGGCCGCCAGCTCTCAGCGCGCGTGCGCGGATGTAGTACCGCAGTGCGCAGGCGCGGGATTTCGGGATCGTACAGGGCCGGGAGCCGAAAGAGCTGGCTGCCCGGCCCTGTCAATCAGCGCTACGGAGGCGTGGTAAGAGGCGTTATTACGGCCTCTCCTAGGTGCAGGTTCACGCCTACTGCACCTAGGGGAGGTCATTTGCATATTATAAAAACCTATTTTTTGTCTAAACTGCTGGACAGAGAAATAGGAGACTAACATTACTGTCATCAAGTGTCATTTGCTCATTGCAAATGACACTTGGTTTAATAGGGTGATTTCTGGTGACAGAAACCCTTTAAGGCTACTTTCACACTAGCGTTTTTAAATTCCGGTATTGAGTTCCGTCATAGGGGCTCAATACTGGATAAAAAAGCTTCAGTTTTGTCCCCATTCATTGTCAATGGGGACAAAACTGAACTGAAGACAACGGAATGCTCCTGAAAGCATTCCGTTCCGTCTTCAG
This sequence comes from Rhinella marina, assembly GCA_900303285.1. Classification (NCBI taxonomy): domain Eukaryota; kingdom Metazoa; phylum Chordata; class Amphibia; order Anura; family Bufonidae; genus Rhinella; species Rhinella marina. The sequence goes on from ONZH01013819.1 coordinate 206,752, forward strand.
ACCGGAGAACAAACCGCAGCATGCTGCGGTTTTCTCTCCGGTCCAGGCATCCGCACCAACGCCGGATCCGGAATGACCCCCATGCAAGTCAATGGGGACAGATCCGGATTATGGTGTGTCACACCAAACCGGATCCGTACCATACATACAAGGGGCATACATACGTACATACCGGCACAAACGAAATACATACATACAGACATACATACATACATACCCACATACTCCAGCCCGGGACGCCGGCAGCACGTCTTCACGCGCCTCCTGCGCGCAGCTATGATGTTTCCCCACTGCGCCCAGCAGAGGGCGCTGTGGGGAATCGTCATCACTGCGCGCAGGAGGCGCGTGAAGATGTGCTGCCGGCGTCCCCGGCTGGAGTATATAAGTATGTATGTGTTTGTATGTGTATGTCTGTATGTATTGCTGTCTCAATGTCTGTCAACATGTGTGGGGCCGGAGCGCTGCTCCGGCTCCACACATGTATCAGCGTTAGCACGGATCCGTTGGCACCCTTTAGGTGCCGGATCCGTGCTAACACTAGTGTGAAAGAGGCCTAAAGATACACATTTGATATTTTTTTTTGCAAATTACAGCAACTCAGACTGCAGCAAAACAGACTTTAAAAAGTCCCCTCAAGATAAATCTTCCCTATTGTTTTTATTTGGTGAATAAAACAACCTTGATCTTTGGAAAAGCAGCTGACGTCATCTGTTTGCTGGTGAGGAAGATTATGTGTAACCAAGGGTTTGATACATACTTCAGGAGAAAGTCATCCTATAATAATGCAGCTTAGTAACCATGTAGCTGTTTACTATGTAACTATGTCATAATTGTACTTGATGCCGAAGAACAATAGGCAGTTGTATTGTGACTAGATAATATACGGGTATTACAGGGCTGTGACTGGTATAGAAATGGGAAGTTCTATAACAATGTTCCTTTTTCTTCTATCTCCAGATACACATTGCTAATAACTATGGTTTATCTCACATTCTTTCATATTCGAAGATATGCAAACCCTTTAGTAGATGAGCTGGATTTTACAGTGTAAGCCTTTTTTTGGTATCTAAATATTAAAGTTTCACCAACGTTTTATATTTGTGAGGAGGTGTAGTTATATTTCTCTCTTTCAGGGCTTTAATGACACTTACCCAAAAACTGAGTCGTTTTGCATTTGAATTTCATGATGGTGAGTGAATACAATGATGCTATTGGTGTGTATGAATATTTTTTCAATGTAAGTTGTAGTCCACTGAAGCAGTATTCAGGAACTATGTGCAAAACTCACAGTGCGGTGTATAACACTGCATAAGGGCGCGTGTACATGAGATGGTCAAAACCGTATCAAAATTCCACTGCAGAACTGCACACAGTTTTACCATGAATTCTGATGTGGTTTTTGGCCGTACTGCTTGTACAAGTAAAGCACATTGAAATCTTGAGTTCTGCACACCTACTGCTGTCCTGGCGGTGTGGGCCTCCCCCTCCTCTTCTCTTTCTGAAGTGCCCGTTTGCCAGGGTAGCTCCGTCCTTCCACACATGCTGTGGCCTGCTGGCTGCTTCAGCCCCTCTCTGTCTGCCCGTAGTGCGCATGCTCTCCCTCCGGCTTGTAAAAGGCCAGCATGCAACCCAGTCTTCACCAGCCAGTGTCTGGCAACATTGGCATACTTAAGGCACCTTCCCCTGATAGAAGGTGCCTCAACAATAGGTTCCTACTCCGCTACAATCCTCGTAAGGTGTGATGTATTTCATTTTTATCCCTTGGTACCGACTTCTGCCCATTTCCTGCATATTGACCCTCCACTCTCTGACCTGGCCTGGTCTGACCTTGGACTGTATACTGGATTTCACTTACTATACCTGCCCTGTACTTGGCCTGCTCCTGACTTCAGTTTGGCCTGATTCCTTGGTGCCCTGCATCAGTGTCCTCCTTGGGTCAGCTTTCAGCTTGAAAGAGATTACTCCAGCAGGTAGCGTCCTGGTGGCTCCCCTGTAGTGAAGACCAGATCCCTGTACAGGGGTTAAAGGATGAAAACCAGGGGTCTTCCAGGATAAAGCCCTCATGAGCAGCCTCTAGTCAAATCTGTTCAGTTGACTCAGTGGTTCCACACCCACTGTGTAACAATGAGCTGTACCTGTACAAGCTGAGCAGGTGAAAACTGCATGACAAAACCATACCATCTTGCTGTACAACTGCATGTGGTTTTAACCTTGCGGTCAAAAACGCCCTATGAAAATACAACCTTAAATAGTGGTAGCCAATTATTCAATTGCAGCACAGCCATCTTAATAACCAGTAGCCGTGTGCCAACCATAAGTTATACGTTCCCCTGGACACCAGGCAACTAGTTATGAAGCTGGTACTGCTGTGAAGGAAGTTTTAATGGAGACGGTGGGGCAGCAGGATCAACACCACCAAGTGGCACCATAGAAGAGGTCTGGCAGACAATATAGGGAACATCTGTGGTAAACACTAAAATGCAGGATCTGTGGCAGACCGTATGAGTAGAATCTATGGCTGACATAGACCTGTGGTTAGAATAGAGTTATCTGTGGCTGGCATCATAGGGAGCATCGGAGATAGGCACTGTAAAGGACACCTGTGGTGGAAACAATAGGGAAAATCTTTGTAGGGTATTCTGGTGGGCATCTCAGGCTGGCTCACTGGAGACCACATTGACTTACTCATAGGAACTCTGAGGTCAATAAAGAAGTCAGTGTGAAAAACATATATTCCTGGCTTTTATTTTTCAAACTGGTTTTGCCTTGTATTTGCTGGTATGCTTTACCTCCTCTATTTGATCAAATGCTGGAGGATATGCAAAGAGCAAGAGCAATTCTGGTAGTAAGAAACTGTTAACATATTGCACATTCCTATGGGTATGTTCACACTGTGGATTTTTCCACTGTAAGCCATGGCAGAAATCCAAGCCTGACTCTCAGGTTTATGCAGCAGTTTTGCATTTTACATTCGACAGATCTGCCTGCAGCTTTAGCCCCATGCAGTGGAGCCAATACATGTGCGGACATCCATACATGGGTTCCATGCAGATTTGTTGTGTGAACGAGCCCTAATATATCAGCCTGTGTACCTCCAGGAGCTAAATAGGATCAGAATAGTTATAGCTATGGTTATATGATATAGATAAATCTAAGGGCTATAAAGAGACCCCAACAGGATATACCAGGGATAGAGATCACGCTTCACACGTATGCTGTGTCCCCCAATAACCACAGATCGGTATATGTGGGACACTCCCCAACAACCACAGGAGGCAGTAGGACCAGATTGGCTATATTACCTATTGCATATTTGGTGTGTGTCTCCGTATACCCATTTCTTGCTACATATTGTAGTCTTATATCCCTAGTCTTTTATTGCAGAGTCATATATCCATCTGATCTACCTGTGGGGGGTTAATATTTTGGAAGATAACTTTTGTACTGTTTGGATTTCATGATTTTAACTTTTTTTGTCCGTTAAAAGATATGCTTTATGTGTATTCATCAGAGGAGTTATGACCTTATTATCCCAGTAATGTCCAGAACTGTAAGATGAACTATTTCTTATAACATTTTCTAGGTACTGTGCGGAGTGATCAATCTCTGACTCCCACACAGAAACACCTAGCTATCAGGTAAGTGTATAACCATGCCATGCTTAGGTATGCCAATGAACACTGGCCCGACAGGCCAAAAGGCCTCTGTAAGGTGAACTGAGCCCATGGATACATTTTATATATACATCTGCAGCCTTTCCTGACATGGCCCCAGATGCAGTGTACACAGAGCCTAACCTTAGTAATATCATAACTCATCTTTCTACACTTTACAGTTTCAAAGAAATACTAAAAATGAAATATGTAGAAATGCTAATATAAAAAGATAGGTCTGCATAGGACCTGTAAGTGTGATATTTGTTGGGGTGAGAAATGGTGTGTATACCCTACAATGCTTACTTATTTTCCTATGTTCCTCTTCACCTGCAGATCCAGCCCAATCCTTTAACCAGCATGTATACACTTACTGCCAAGCTGCCCAACTAGTCTTTCAGGGTTGTTAGGATAGAAGGAAGAACAGGGCATAGAGGGAGGGATTGACATCTTGCTGTGGCTGCAGCAAGCACACAATAGCTCGTTTCTTCACATCCACTCTGCAGCTTTATAAACTTGCGTGATGTGAATGTATGTAACAGATAAACAGTATACTACAAATAGTGAAGGGAGACATGGTGCAAATCAATTACTCTGGTTCTTTGCAGAGCATGAAGTGACTGTTCCTCAGTTACCTTGCCGGTTGCGTTGACATTTTAGCTTTAAATCTAAGGTATGCAAAGTTGGAAATTTTTCTTCAGTCTTTTAAAGCCGCGTTTTAGTTGTGGTAAGTGGAAAGCAAAAGAGAAATTCACATAAAAAAGGCTTCCTTTCACAGGCCAATGCAGACCCAGTGGTTTACTTTAGACATGAAGCTGTAAGCTGCACCAGGGAGAAAACATTTGAAAGTTTATCTATTGAAATCCATTTTTAGCCATATCTGATTTCACTGCTGTTAAACTCTAAGACTATGCCCATAAAACTTATGCAGCCTCAATCTTAAAGAGCATCTGTTGGCAGGATCGACCCTATTAAACTAGTCATACTGCATGGTAGAGTTGATTCTGCTGATTTCAATGAAAATCGGAGGACTTCAGTACACTGAGGGGCTTGGCAAGTACTGGAAAGCTGAGGTGCACTTAAGCCCTTATTTACATAAAGCATAAAAGTCTATTTTCAACCGATTTTTACAAGGTGTCATTTTAAATCAGCAGGATCAGCTCTGTCAGTATTGCTGGTTTAATAGGGTTGATCCTGTTGACAAGTACTGTTTAACCCCTTCCCTGCCGTACATTTATGGCAGATGTTGAGTCTTTAAAGATGGCATCCACTCAGGAGCTGAGTGATGTTTCAAATTGCGACTTGAGGCATCTGAACAGCTCCCCTGCTCCCCTGAGAGTGAGGGAACCGATTGGTTACATAAAGGATCAGAAGCCTGCCATAGTGAAGTTGCTATCATAGGAACATGGTAATTCATAGTAATTCATTGCAGTCTATGGGAGAAGCAATCAGATGCTTGCATGTTCAAATCCCCTAGCTAGAAAATTCCTTCACCATATTAAAAATAATAATAATAAACATAAAAAAAGATTATAGGTATCATGCATCCAGAAATGTCTGGAAGATTAAAATCTAAACATACTTAGGCCTTACGCTCATGACAAAAAATGTGGCTCGAATGCGGACCTTATGAGCGTAAGGCCTAAATATATTTTATTCACTTCAATGGGGCAGTCTGTATCTGCATGTCCATTCCGTGGGCCCGCAAAAAAATAGAACATGTCCTATTCTTGTCCATATCATAGACAAGGATAGGACTGTTCTGTTGAAGGCTGGATGATCCATTCGGCAAAATGCGGAATGCACATGGCCGGTATCCGTGTTTTGCTGATCTGCAATTTGTGGACCACAAAACAGACACAGTCATGAGGCCCTGTACAGTAAACATTGTAATGAAAATAAAATCTAAATTTTTTCAGCACTTCACCTCCCAAAAAATTGAATAATAAGTGATCAAAAAGCTACACCCACTCTGAAATGGTATCAATAAAAGGTAAAGATTGCCCAGCATAAAATTAGTCCTCACACAGCTCCGTAAACATAACTTTAAAAAAGTAATAGGTGCAAAATATGGCAATGAAAATTATTTTTTCCAAAGTTTTTATTTTTTTAAGTATTAAAACACAAGAAAATCTATAAACATGTGATTAGGGATGAGCGAACGTGTGTTTCAAGTTCGGCGTACAAGTTATGGTCTGTGGTAGCGGAATCCATAACGGAATTCTTAGATAACCCGAACCCAAACCTTGTACACCGAACTTGAAACACCAATGAGTGGGCTTTAGCGTTGCCCTAACGTGTAAAACAGCCTAGGCTAGCGCTAAAGCCCACCCATTAGTGCCGGTGACGTCACCAGGAAAAAATATAAAAATATAAACAAAACAGCCCTTGCCTGTGTGATACAGCGCAGGGCATGGGAAAGCATTGGAGCATGAAGTGCTCCACTCAGAGGGGCTGCCTGGGTGAAGAAGGAGCCAGACAACCCCTTTAAATTGTTATTAGACTTTGTATGAAACATGTCAGCTTGTTTCCAAAAACAGCGCCACTGTAGTCCTTGTGCTATGTCTGGTATTGCAGCTTTGTCCCATTCAAGTGATATGTTTATCCTTTCATAAGATCTGACAATTTTTGTCCAGCACTAGGCCGATCGAACATGATCCTCTATACTGTACATTTGTCTTAAGTTTTTGAGATAAGGGAGACAATAAACACTCCTTCGGTAAATGTTAGCGATTATTACCCTATTCCTTGTCCTGATATAGTCTTTGTTTGATCACAAATGACTCACAGGAGAGAATATCTTCCAGGCGTAATGTGAAAAGGCCCTTAGAATCTAGCTTTCCATTCATTTAAAGGGGTTTAATAGGAGTACAATAATGAGGTATCATTATCTAATCAGTGGGGGGAGGTCCGACTCTTGGCATTCCCACCTATCAGCTGTTCGAAGAGACTGCGGTGCATCGGTCACATTGCCTATGTGCAGCTCAGTCTAATTAAATTGAATGGGCCTGAGCTGCAATACCAAGCACAACCGCTCCACAGCCTTTTCAAACATCTGATTGTTGGCCGGAGTCAGACCCCAACCTATCAGATATTGATTATCTATCATGCTGAAAGGTCATCATTATTATACTCCTGGAAAACACATTTAAGAATATGTTAACCTACATTTCACATTTACGTTCCAAACTTCCCAGCATATTGCATATGCACGTCAAATCCTCTTCTAAATGAAATAGCGCTAAGATTCAATACCACACATGTTCTTTTTTATATTGGAAGCGGTGTCACACTCTAGTATTACTTTATTTTCTACTTTATTATATAATATTTATAATGCTTACATGATTTCTTCTAGTGATACCTTTATCTTTTATTGATATATATGTCCTTTCTGTTTAGGTCTCCCCCAGGAATACTCCCATATCTAAGTTACACAGTGGGATTTCTAGGACTTCTTGCTGGTCCTTTATGTTCTTTTAATGATTACCAGATATTTATACACGGAGAAGAGAAGAAAAGAAACCCAAACGTAAGTAATGTCATATTGTGACAAGACAAGTTTTATTGCAAGAGTTAAGCTGTGGCTCTGTTCCCTTATATGTAGTCATTTTTTCATGTTATGGACATTTTGAATTACTCTTTTTTAAATTGCTAAATGAGGTCATGCTATGGTTTTTAATTGTTAGTAAAAGTAATTACACATGTAAAATGTTTTCTTGTTAGATAGGACATTTATAATGTGAAATATATAATTATGCAATTATGTGATTATCTTGTGGGATTTACAACCTGGTCCTGTGATTACAGCAGCATCTGCACTAAGTTCAGCAAGCAGTATGAGAGTGTACAAAAGTTTAACATTAAAGTGGTAGGGGAATGGCAAGTGTTATATGAACTAGAGGGCTTGTAGAGAGCAGCTCTGTGGTATCTGCAAAATGGCAAAAATGTGTCCACAAAGTGGCTGAGCTTTGAAGGGAAGGGCTCTACAATGGTAATGTACATACAGATCTAAGCGACAACATTTTTAAATTTCCACTGGAGGATATGATCTGCTTGTGATTTAGAATGTCAAGAGTTTTGTGCAAAATACAGCTTTTGTGCATGCAGAACTGGGCTCATGTACATGGCCAAATTATGCCATTGTTCTGTACAGGGCCCTAATTCTGCTTCCATAGAAGTGCATGAGGCCTCTGCTGTATCTCTATATGCATCTGATTTCAAACACAAGGAATCATAGCATGTTTATATAATGCAAACATGTATCCAGCAGAGCCTCTATGGCAGCACACAGAAGTTGTTCATTGCCATACAGTACCCCAGACCTGGGAGTATCTGCAATAGCTTTCTGCCAGGAAGGGGAGTTCCAGTAAGACAGAGAGGAGGAAGGAAGCTAATGCCTGGGCTCCTTCTAAAGGGAACCTCAACTAGTGCTCCTGTGAGACCCTTACTCCAGGAAGACTGTCAGCATCAATAACACTGCTTCCAAAAAGCTTCAGTGTGCTTAGTCAGCAGAGTGATCAGCAAAACCACAGCTTTTCAGACCCTTCTGCAGGTGAGGGACTACAGCTCAGACGCCCCTCACCCAGGCCACTTCTAGGCTAGTCCAACTTCAGGCCCATATAACACTGTGGACACCTTTATCCATAAGTGCCACGGACCTGCACATTGAATCTACTGCTGCTGGATGTACCACAAGTTATTTGTTGTACTACTTAAGGAGAGATTATTATATTATTTTTTCTGGCCTAATTCTTCAAACCACCTTTCCACTGCACCAATCCCCAGGGAGCAATGGCCTGAGGGAGTACACTGTGACACATGTCATCATGGCCACTACCACTCACATCCTCTGCACTGGCATCTCAGGGGCTTGCTGCACAAGGACCTGTAGTGTGGATAACGTTTGTGGAGACAATGTGCAATAAAATGCATTCTATGTTTCTGCTTTGCATGTTGTAGTGATATATTTTACATCTTACAAAAAAAAAGATATCTATAATACTGCTGCTCTAACAGCTCATCCATTGCTTCTGCTGCGGCCCAAGAGTTATATTTCCATGAGGACAGTTGTAGAAAATATACAAGTCTCTCTTTATTAAAGAGCAGAATGGGAGTTATACTACATCCAACGGTATCATAGTTCCAAACAATTCACGGTGAAAATCTTACCCAATAGCAGTGTGTGCATATGAGCAATGACGAGGTTTGTGTAGTGCTTCTCCCTGTCTTTCCAAAGTCTATCTCTTCAGAATCTAAGGCTGACAATGAGATTTTCGAAAAACTTGTCTGTAATTTCCTACTGAGGGATACATGATTAAGATACAGCTGGCCAAGACAATGTGAAAAGGTGTATTAGCAATCTGCCTTTCACTGCATTAAAGTCTCTATTAGCCTTAAACAGCAAATACCTTACTGACTGACTTCTGTGTTAGGCCTTGCAGATTCTGAACCTTCTAGTTCTTTCTTTTTCTCTCAGGAGTACTGTAAAGTTGAGATGGATTTAATGGATATAGTGATTCTCTGGGACTTAGGCCTAGTCTTCTTAGGAGTGAGCACATGTAACTCACACTAAACTAGGGGTGGACCTAAGTCCATTTCCTAGCCACCTACAAGGGCAAAATAGGATTTTACTTTTTTATGTGTTGACTTTTTAAATTACTACCCTTCACATTAGTTGTAGTCATATGGAGATAGCTTTTGACATGATATGTGTTTAAAGGAGTTGGTCACTGTGTATTATTAGCTGCATGTTTGTGCTGTTCCTAATACATGCGCAGCTATAAGTATATATTGGCCTACCCCTTTAATTAAACAGAGAAAACATGGAATGTTTTAAACATTTGAAAGCTCCTATGAATAAAGCAGAATCTGTTTTTTAACCTTAGGTGGCAGTATTCAAGAAGTTGTGGCTTTGCTGTTTCCTATTAGCTGCTCATATTACGCTGTCGGACCAATTCTCTATATCAAGTGACCCAAATAACTCTGTTCTCTATATTTTTCTGGAACTCTACTTGATTGCAGCTTGCAGAAGACCAAAGTATTATTTTGCTTGGACCCTTGGTGAGTCTATGAACTTTTTCACGTTTGCTGTGACTTAGGCCTCTTTCACACGAGCGTGACGGATTAGGTCCGGATGCATTCAGGGTGCGTTCAGGAAAACTTGCACCATTTTGCAAGCAAGTTCAGTCAGTTTTGTCTGCGATTGCGTTCAGTTGTTCAGTTTTTTCTGTGCGGGTGCAATGCGTTTTGATGCGTTTTTCACGCGTGTGATAAAAAACTGAAGGTTTACAAACAAGATCTCTTAGCAACCATCAGTGAAAAACGCATTGCAGCCGCGCTTGCTTCAGGATACAATGCGTTTTTCACTGAAGCCCCATTCACTTCTATGGGGCCAGGGCTGCGTGAAAAAGGCAGAATATAGAACATGCTGCGTTTTTAACGCAACGCAGAACTGATGCGTGATAAAAAAACGCTCATGTACACAGACCCATTGAAATGAATGGGTCAGGATTCAGTGCGGGTGCTGTGCGTTCACGTCACGCATTGCACCCGCGCGGAAAACTCGCTCGTGTGAAAGGGGCCTTAAAGAGCACTTGTCAGCATACTCAACCCTGTTAAACCATACATACTGCCTGGAAGGATTGATCCTGCTGATTAAAATGATACATATCTCACTGGGTGCACTTAAGACCTTAGTTGCATAAGGAGTAAAAGTCTTTTTACTCAGTCACACCAATTTTCACAAGACATGTATCATTTTAATCAGCATTTAGCCCCATTAAACCAGGGTGATCCTGCTGATAGTGCTCTTTTCAGCTATTCCTTACAATAGTATGCATTAGGCCAGTTTCACACAGCTGTTATATGGTCACAACATCTGGACCACTGAGGTTCTACTGAATGAAACTTAGATCAGCACTGCCTGTCTTACTGTCATGATGGAGAGGCCATTGGTGATTCAGTAATGAATGGCAGCAAGAACTGGAGGTCAGCCCTGCAGCAGACACAGTAGCAAGGGAGATGTATGTGCAGTGGTGCTGCGATTTTTACCAATGTCAATTGAGCAACGGCCTGGTGGAGTAGGCAGCCTCTTGTAAGAGGTGGGCACTAGTAAATGTTGGGCAGAGTTTATAAGACCCTGGCTTGCATTGAATAGCCAGCATTGGCCACATTGGCTACAACATTTTGCCACAGCGCCACCAAGTCACCCACTGACTACCACTGCTGCCTACAGTCTTCCACTCTGGTTTCGCCTTCCAGAGTGCCACCCACTGCCACCACTATTGTCTGCCATAATGACTAGACCTCCCTGTTTAATTGTTAGTGTTGGGTTTTGCAAGCCCCACTTCTCTGGTCACTGAGTGACAGATTTGGTGAATCATGAAAGGTAGGGATTCAGTCACAAGTCTTATGTTTAGTGTATGATGTTGGATACATTTAAAATTGTCTAACTGTGCTATTTCTGTATGGAAGACAGTTCTAGAGTAGACTAGTAATGGTTTCCCTGCATAAATAGCAACCTCTTAATGTTATGTATGACTACATATTAATCATTTGAAATACTGCAACTGTCGTACTCCCCCTCTGCTAAAAATACTTCTCAAAAACGCTAAGAGGAATATTTTTACTCTTCCAAAAAAATGTAGTGTGACGTTTGTAAATGATGCACTTAAAAAGCAAATCCTTAAAATAAAAATATCTTTCATGATGCTACACCACTAGGACAATCTAGTACAGTGCTATTGCTTTTTCCAGCACGTGAAAGTCAACAGGAAGGATACTAAACCATTTTACCAGCTCTGGGTTCAACTACATCTGCCAGGACTGGCTGGCATTTTCGTCCCCAAATTTTCCCTAGCTATTCAAACAAAGTTAAGTCCCTTTCACACTACTCTCATGGGCTACATCAGAAGAATACAAAAGCCTGTTCAAGTACCTATGGAGTTCTGTGAGCCAAATGTTATTTCAAATGAAAGAGCGTAAAAGCTAAAGTCGTGAAATAAATTGCAGTTGCAGACTGAGCTAATCCATTCAGACACATCCTACATAAAAAGTATACCTGTCTGTTAGAGGGGAGGTCTAACTTCAGCACATAGGGACACATTTATTAAGGCCAGCGTTTTAGATGCTGATCTTAATAAGCTCCTGCACTGGCAGTGGATCGCACCGGCATCTACATAACTTTGGCGTATCCACGCTGATTCTAAATGTAAGACAGTCTTGTCTGTCTTACATTTAGATCATTTTCTACACCTAAACCTGCCGGCCCATCCCCTTCCTCGACCACACCACGCCCCCCTTTTTTAGACCTGGCGTGAGCGGGGAAGAAGTCACAGATTCTGCCGCAACATGGAATGTGACAGAAACTGCGTCAGATATAGGCCACAGGTTTTTATGATATAGACAGGGTTATTACAAGACACTTACTAATGTATTGTCATTGCCCATATTGCCTCCTTTGATTCATTTTTCCATCACATTATACACTGATCGTATCCCGGGGTTATGGCCACCACTGCAGCGCAGATAAGAGTTACCCAGGATGGAAGCTACTGCCCACGCTTGCCTATGTGCGCTCCCACAGTCCCAGCCACCAGAAAGGCCAGAACTTTTTCCTAAAGTGTACAAGCATTTCCACCACTGCCGGATTGAAGGGTGGTCATAAACCCTGGAAATGAGCAGTATACACTCACCGGCCACTTTATTAGGTACACCATGCTAGTAACGGGTTGGACCCCCTTTTGCCTTCAGAACTGCCTCAATTCTTCGTGGCATAGATTCAACAAGGTGCTGGAAGCATTCCTCAGAGATTTTGGTCCATATTGACATGATGGCATCACACAGTTGCCGCAGATTTGTCGGCTGCACATCCATGATGCGAATCTCCCGTTCCACCACATCCCAAAGATGCTCTATTGGATTGAGATCTGGTGACTGTGGAGGCCATTTGAGTACAGTGAACTCATTGTCATGTTCAAGAAACCAGTCTGAGATGATTCCAGCTTTATGACATGGCGCATTATCCTGCTGAAAGTAGCCATCAGATGTTGGTACATTGTGGGTCATAAAGGGATGGACATGTCAGCAACAAATACTCAGGTAGGCTGTGGCGTTGCAACGATGCTCAATTGGTACAAGGGGCCAAAGAGTGCCAAGAAAATATTCCCCACACCATGACACCACCACCACCAGCTTGAACCGTTGATACAAGGCAGGATGGATCCATGCTTTTCATGTTGTTGACGGCCAAATTCTGACCCTACCATCCGAATGTCGCAGCAGAAATCGAGACTCATCAGACCAGGCAACGTTTTTTCCAATCTTCTACTGTCCAATTTCGATGAGCTTGTGCAAATTGTAGCCTCAGTTTCCTGTTCTTAGCTGAAGGAGTGGCACCCGGTGTGGTCTTCAGCTGCTGTAGCCCATCTGCCTCAAAGTTCGGACGTACTGTTGCGTTCAGAGATTGCTCTTCTGCCTACCTTGTTGTAAACGGGTGGCAATTTTGAGTCACTGTTGCTTTCTATCAGCTGAACCGTCTGCCCATTCTCCTCTAACTCTGGCATCAACAAGGATTTCCGCCCACAGAACTGCCGCTCACTGATGTTTTTTTCTTTTCGGACCATTCTCTGTAAACCCTAGAGATGGTTGTGCGTGAAAATCCACGTAGATCAGCAGTTTCTGAATACTCAGACCAGCCCTTCTGGCACCAACAACCATGCCACGTTCAAAGGCATCAAATCACTTTCTTCCCCATACTGATGCTCGTTTGAACTGCAGGAGATTGTCTTGACCATGTCTACATGCCTAAATGCACTGAGTTGCCGCCATGGTGATTGGCTGATTAGAAATTAAGTGTTAACGAGCAGTTGGACAGGTGTACCTAATAAAGTGGCCGGTGAGTGTATAATGCAATGGAAAAATGAATCCAGCCAGCAAAGGAGGCAATATGGACAATCACTATACATGTGTATGTTTTTTCCAAAAAACAAAAAATGTACACCTCTGATCTATGTCTCGAACATGATTTAATGGGAGTCTGTCACCTAATTTTCACCAATATAACTAAGAGCACTGCCCCACAGAAGATTGCAGACACATCCCAGACATACCTGTGTGCACTTTGTGCCTTTATTCTATGTCCAGAAAAAGCACTTTTATTCTGCTGGAAAACAGCTCACAAATGCCCAGCTGAAAGTGGAAGTAAAAACAGCTTTCACTCCTGCCTCGATTTCTAACAGCTATATCTTCTGATATAGTGCATATAACGCTATGATTCTGGTATCGTTTGAAAGGGTGGAATACCAGCTTTCAAACAAGGTCCCATATTTCTAGTGGCTACCAATCCCAAGATATGAGCAACTAAATCAGCCCTCCCCTCTTCAGTCTGGTTTGCTTTGGGCACTTGCAGCAGCAGAGCTGGGCACTTGGGAGCTGTTTTTCAGCAGAATAAAAGTGCTTTTCCTGGACATGGAATAAAGGCACAAAGTGCACACAGGTATGTTTGGAATGTGTCTGCAATCTTCTTTGGGGCAGTGCTCTTAGTTATATTGGTGAAAAAGAGGTGACAGACTCCCTTTAAATTGACATTAGGGTAGTGTGACAGACAGAAAATGAAAAATTCCATGCTACAGTCTCCACACAACTGGAGAGGTCATAAATGTGCTGCGTGTGGATTAATACTGATATTGTGGATTAATACTGATATTGTGGATTAATACTGATAATACTAATATCCTTAGGATATTTCATCACTGGAAGTTTGACTCCCAACACCCCACTGATCAGCTGTTTGAAGAGGCCACAGTTCCTGGTCCTAGTTTACCAAGCACACTGAGGATAGGCCATCAGTATCAAAATCCCAGAACACCCCTTTAACATCCTCAGACAGATGTTTCTTTTCCATTCGATGAAGTGGATCATTCTAATAATAGTGATTAGCATCCATGCTATGTCAAGACCTTAATAGTTAATAGTCAACTATTAGCAGAGCTTTAGTAGTTGGAATGTGGCAATCAGATTTGTAAGCTTTTTGTAGGACATATTTCTACATGGCTTTTTTGTGACTATTTCACTCATGAGCACAGTGACATTTTATTACATTGGAGTACTGTACAGCTATTGATGTATTAACAAAATTGTTCTCCTTCATCCTACAGTTAAAATCCTACAAATTTGTGTCAAATTTGTAAATTTGACACTCACTTAGGCCCAGTGTTGGAGAGAGCCATAAAGCACCTCCCACAGAGGTCTACGAGATCTTACTGAACCAATGTTAGGTTCTATACAAAAAGTACTTGTGATGTGCTTCATCACTAGGGGAGAATGTCTCCCACATTCAGTACATGGAGTGGTGTGGAGCCACAGGTGACTCTTTGTGCTGCTGTTCAGTCTGCTGTACACGGCCCATAGGGCCCTACCTGTATTCTACGCGATTCCTGTGCAGTGGCATTGACAGTGACGTCCTTACCATGAGATGTCACAGCTTTCAAACCGTGTACTATGGATTTTTAGCATGGAAGAATAATGAATTGCTGCTTGGCCACTTCCCAGTAATTATACCGGAATTGCATTTGCATAAGCGTCATATTCAGTAATTGCCTCCTTTAGATCAGTCTTTACATTGCTGACTTGAACTATAATGATCTCTGATCTGGAAGAGCGACTGAATCTGAGCTTTTGTCTAAAATGAAATATAAGCCATTTAGATCCACCAGTTTCATTGTAATTAAGTAAATGACTCTAGTGATAGAGATGAACGCATAGTCAGGCACAATGCACATAAAATGTCTGTGTTTCATTGCTCAGCGGATGCCATAAATAATGCTGCCGGCTTTGGCTATAATGGAATCTCAGAGGATGGGGAGGAGAGGTGGGACCGACTATCCAACCTGAATATATTAAGGATTGAGGTAAGTGCCCCCGGGATCTTCATACAAGGAAAGAACAATATATAGAATATAGGAATATGTACTACAATAACAAAAATCCCAATAACTGTATGGACAGTGATTGCCTCACTGAATGCATTGCTAGGCCTAATATGAGTGGATACAGCTTATACAGATGTTGTACAAGCAGTGGGAAATCTTTTATCTGGAAAGATCTGCAAATGGCGCATCAGTGATTCTGAACTTGTATTACTAGTATACAAGATGTATACTAGATGCATACATTTACAGTTTCCTTCTAGCGCTGTGTTATTTCCTATTAGCCGCTCTGAGTCTACATTTCCTGTATTGCCTTGAATCATTGCATAGCATTATGCATCATTTCCTTTTGCTTTTGTTCTTCTTTCAACATTGTATTTCTTTTAGACAGCTACCAGCTTCAAGATGTTCATTGACAACTGGAATATACAGACAGCAGTGTGGTTGAAAGAGTTAAGTATGAATTAAGACCAAGAGTCAGTATATTCTGTTCTAGGATTACTACAAAAGATCTATTGAATCTGTCTTTAGTCATAAGACCAGGGTGTAACTTAGGATTCCAGATTTTCTTGAGGACCTGGGTGCATGATTGAGTGTTTTGCTCATTTGCTTATTCCACTGTCGAATTTGCATTTAATATGCTTTTTATTAATATCAACTAATAAGCAACAGTGAAGCTATAAAAAGTATTATGAAGCCT
This sequence comes from Rhinella marina, assembly GCA_900303285.1. Taxonomy (NCBI): domain Eukaryota; kingdom Metazoa; phylum Chordata; class Amphibia; order Anura; family Bufonidae; genus Rhinella; species Rhinella marina. The sequence continues at coordinate 223,035 of ONZH01013819.1, forward strand.
TCCCGTAAATCCACTTGGCACACCTCCACTTTTGGCCAGTGTGTAACCACCAACCTGTTCATGCACAGAGCATTGATTTCATTATAAGAAGATTACAAGTATTAAAGAGGGATTTCAGGTAGTGGGAAATAGTAGGGGTGGTATATGCAGCAGTATCTGCCCTCATATTTGTGGTCAGCAACAATTTCAGCCATTTCTGTCGATAACAGGATGATAAATGAGGCGTAATATGCGCCAATTTGATAGCCCCGCCCACTTTGACATTTATAGCTCAACAGTTGATGTATTTGGCACAAATTAAAACACCATTCTTTTTGGCACATTTTACGCCCTTCTGGCACAATATGCTTAGTAAATGTCCCCTTTTGTCTACAGATGCTGCTCCAGTTTTTTACACCAAAACGGTTCCTTTTTTCAACTTAAAAAAATCACAGTCCATAAATCTGGTGTACACCTAATTAATATCGCAGACCACACCTACTTTTCCACCCAATTATCAAAAGTGGCATAAAATCACTGTAAGCAAAAGCCAAAATTTGTGACCTTTTCCTGCAGAATTGTAACCCAAATGGAATAATAAATTCCCCCCATCGTGTTCTGGCACATATGATAGAAGTGTGTTGAAACAAAGTTGAAGGGACTTTTATGAATCACAACTCACTTATCAGTGAGTTTTCTGACACTTCACAGCAGATTCATGAATATGTACAGCGCTCAAGAGGTTAAGAACGTTTCAAGATAAATAATGCTCTAAAATATTAATACTAATCAATAAATATAAGCAGCAACATACTAATTATATTCCTTTAACTTTTTATGCAGGGTTTGTTATGACAGAAGCCCATTTAATCCTCTGCTTTCCACATTCCTGTTGTCGGCAGCTTGGCATGGTGTACATGCAGGTTATTACTTCACCTTTCTGACTGCTGCGCCAATCACACTTGCTGCCCGCAGGGTGAGTTTGACACAGCAATAATACAATATGACACATATTTCTTTTTGTTACTTTCTCTGTTCCATGTATAAAAATATGTACTTTTCTAGGTTTTCAGTCACCTATTATAAAAAGTAGCCCCACCCTTACAAGAGGATCATTCTTTAGTATACCACATACTCTACATCCAACTTTCACCGCTCCTTCCACAGGACTGCAGTCATGAGTACTTTAGGGTTAATCAAGATTTTTGAGGAAGGAAGAATGCTTTCTTGACTGTGTAGGAGTATGACCTCATACGGCCACACTTACATGATTTCTTGCAGATTTTTAGTATCAAGTCTGTCCCAAAGAAAGAGAACTGCAAATTTAAATGCCAGTAAATGTGAGAGCATGCTGCAGAAATTTTACTGCAGCGTTTCCAATCTATTCCCAAAGGAGGGAGGAGGCGGCGTGGAAACATGTCCTAAAATGTAACATAGTAACATAGTTTATAAGGCTGAAAAAAGACATCTGTCCATCCAGTTCAGCCTGTTTTCCTACAAGTTGATTCAGAGGAAGGAAAAAAAAAGACATGAAGTAGAAGCCAATTTTCTTCTTTTTAGGGGAAAAATTCCTTCCCGACTCCAATCAGGCAATCAGAATAACTCCATCTCTAGTAGCTATAACCTGTAATATTATTACCCTCCAGAAATACATCCAGGCCCCTCTTGAACTCTTTTAGTGAACTCACCATCACCACCTCCTCAGGCAGAGAGTTCCATAGTCTCACTGCTCTTAGGCTACTTTTACACTAGCGTTAGGTTTGTCCGGCAGGCTGGTCTGGCAGGAGAACCGCCTGCCGGATCAGTACTAACACTTGCACAAGTGTGCTTCCGGAAGTCTGGCCCAGCCCCATTCACTATAATGGGGGCGGGCGGGAGATGTGGCCGCAGCACGGCAAACATGCCAGGAGGTGGACGGACAAAAAATGCAGCACTGGTTTCTAAAGTGTAGTTTGCTGCCCACTAAAATTCCTAGGTCCTTTTCCATGTCAGTGTTACCCAGTGTTTTACCATTTAGTATGTACTGGTGACTTGCATTATTCCTTCCCATGTGCATAACTTACATTTGTCAGTGTTAAACCTCATCTGTCACTTCTCTGCCCAAGCCTCTATGTTACAGCCACATGGTCAGGTCTCTCCATGCAGTTTTGAAAGCTAAAAACAGGAGTGAATCACAAAAGGAGAGAAAGTATAAAGGGCATATACCACTTCTCACCTTTTTTAAGGCTACTTTCACACCTGTGCTTTTCCTTTCCGCTATTGAGATCCGTCATAGGGTCTCAATAGCGGGGGGAAAATGCTTCCGTTTGGTCCCCATTCATTGTCAATGGGGGACAAAACTGAACTGAAGGGAACAAAGTGCACCAGAATGCATTCGTTCTGTTTCATTGCGTTCCCATGACGCACACAAAAGCTGTGCAAGCAATGTTTCTGAGTGTGTCCTGGGATGCAGAGCAAGACAGATCGGTCATGACTCACAGTGTATAATGGTCTTAGAGACGGATCGGTCATGACTCACAGTGTATAATGGTCTTACAGACGGATCGGTCATGACTCACAGTGTATAATGGTCTTAGAGACGGATCGGTCATGACTCACAGTGTATAATGGTCTTAGAGACGGATCGGTCATGACTCACAGTGTAATTCAATGGAGACAGATCTGTTTTCTCTGACACAAAAGAAAACGGATCCAGCACTCATTGACTTACAATAGTAACATAGTACTACTTACAATGGTCTTAGAGACTGATCTGTCTTGGCTATTTTAGAGATAATACAACCAGATCCGTTCATAATGGATGCAGACGGTTGTATTATCATGACAGAAGCGTTTTTGCTGATCCATGATGGATCCATCCTACAGTATCCACACAACTGGAGAGGTCATAAATGTGTTGCGTGTGGATTAATACTGATAATACTAATATCCTTAGCCTTATTCATTCCTGGTTTTGGCTTCCAAAATTGCATGCAGAAACCTGACCGGGTGGCCTAACCCTAATCTGTCCAGAGCCATCTGTAGCAGTATACTGCCCTCTTTTATGTTAATTACATTGAAAGGAAAATGAAATGTGCTCTTGCTACAAAAAGGAAATGACCTGAATGCTTTTTTTTTCTTTTTATTTAGGTCAGGCAAACCATCCGTCCTTGGTTCCAACATACCTCACGACGAAGACTGATTTATAGTTTGATTACCTGGTTGTGCACACAAATAGCTATGAGCTACACTGTTGCACCCTTCATATTGCTAGGACTTGGACCATCTCTACAATTATACAGGTAAGGCTACTTTCACACTTGCGTTTTATAATTCCGGTATTGAGTTCCGTCATAGGGGCTCAATACCGGAATAAAACGCTTCAGTTTTGTCCCCATTCATTGTCAATGGGGACAAAACTGAACTGAAGACAACGGAATGCTTCTGAAAGCATTCCGTTCCGTCTTCAGACCGGAGAGCAAACCGCAGCATGCTGCGGTTTGCTCTCCGGTCCAGGCATCCGCACCAAGACGGATCCGTCATGACCCCCAATGAAAGTTTGGTGTGACACAATGGTGAACGGATCCGTCCTCCATTGACTTTCAATGGAGTTCATGACGGATCCGTCACCTGCACACATACATACATACACACATACAGACATACACATAAACACACACAGACATATACACATACAAATACACATACATACTTACATGCTCCCGGCAGGTCTCCACAGCGCAGGAGGAGCAGAACCGAATCGTCCTATGTGCGTGCCGTCCTGCTCCTCCTGCGCTGTGGAGACCTGCCGGGAGCATGTAAGTATGTATGTGTATTTGTATGTGTACAGTCATGGCCAAAAGTTTTGAGAATGATACAAATATTAATTTTTACAAAGTCTACTGCTTCAGTTTTTATAATGGCAATTTGCATATACTCCAGAATGTTATAAAGAGTGATCAGCTTAACAGCAATTTCTTGCATAGTCAATATTTGCCTAGAAAATGAACTTTATCCCCCAAAACACATTTCAACATCATTGCAGCCCTGCCTTAAAAGGACCAGCTAACATCGTTTCAGTGATTGCTCCATTAACACAGGTGTGGGTGTTGATGAGGACAGGGCTGGAGATCAATCTGTCATGATTAAGTAAGAATGACACCACTGGACACTTTAAAAGGAGGCTGGTGCTTGGCATCATTGTTTCTCTTCTGTTAACCATGGTTATCTCTAAAGAAACACGTGCAGTCATCATTGCACTGCACAAAAATGGCCTAACAGGGAAGAGTATCGCAGCTAGAAAGATTGCACCTCAGTCAACAATCTATCGCATCATCAAGAACTTCAAGGAGAGAGGTTCCATTGTTGCCAAAAAGGCTCTAGGGCACCCAAGAAAGACCAGCAAGCGCCAGGACCGTCTCTTAAAAGTGTTTCAGCTGCGGGATTGGGCTACCAGCAGTGCAGAGCTTGCTCAGGAATGGCAGCAGGCAGGTGTGAGTGCATCTGCACGCACTGTGAGGCGGAGACTCTTGGAGCAAGGCCTGGTCTCAAGGAGGGCAGCAAAGAAGCCACTTCTCTCCAGAAAAAACATCAGGGACAGACTGATATTCTGCAAAAGGTACAGGGAGTGGACTGCTGAGGACTGGGGTAAAGTCATTTTCTCTGATGAATCCCCTTTTTGATTGTTTGGGACATCTGGAAAACAGCTTATTCGGAGAAGACGAGGTGAGCACTACCACCAGTCTTGTCTCATGCCAACTGTAAAGCATCCTGAAACCATTCATGTGTGGGGTTGCTTCTCAGCCAAGGGAATCGGCTCTCTCACAGTCTTGCCTAAAAACACAGCCATGAATAAAGAATGGTACCAGAATGTCCTCCGAGAGCAACTTCTCCCAACCGTCCAAGGGCAGTGTGGCGATCAACAATGCCTTTTCCAGCATGATGGAGCACCTTGCCATAAAGCAAAGGTGATAACTAAATGGCTCAGGGAACAAAACATAGAGATTTTGGGTCCATGGCCTGGAAACTCCCCAGATCTTAATCTCATTGAGAACTTGTGGTCAATCATCAAGAGACGGGTGGACAAACAAAAACCTACAAATTCTGACAAAATGCAAGCATTGATTGTGCAAGAATGGACTGCTATCAGTCAGGATTTGGTCCAGAAGTTGATTGAGAACATGCCAGGGAGAATTGCAGAGGTCCTGAAGAAGAAGGGTCAACACTGCAAATATTGACTTGCTGCATTAACTCATTCTAACTGTCAATATAAGCTTTTGTTACTCATAATATGATTGCAATTATATTTCTGTATGTGATAAAAACATCTGACAAACACACATAAAAACCAGAGGGCAGCAGATCATGTGAAAATATAATATTTGTGTCATTCTCAAAACTTTTGGCCATGACTGTATATGTCTGTGTGTGTGTGTCTGTACTGTGTGACATGTGTGGGGCAGCACGGATCCGGCGGCACCCTTCACCTGCCGGATCCGTGCTGCCGCTAATGTGAAAGAGGCCTAAAAGAGAGTTGTTGGGTTAACTGTACTCATCTTTTGTTTCAGTGGTAGTTGGAGAAGAAGGCTTCCCTTTTTCCTAATAATTTTTGAAGGGGAATTCTGATCATAGGAACGTCCTCTTAACTCCTTTGCGCATTTTCACTTGCCACATCCCCACGCACATGTACATAATGTGATCGGGCAGGTGCAGGAACTACGCCCGCCAATCAGCAGCAAGGCTGATTGGCTGGCATTGCTGAAAACACCGATTAGAGGAGGGTATACAGTTTATGTACCCCAGGGAGGGGCATTCCTCTCCTGAGGGTTATACTATATTTTATTGGTTAGTAATGCAAAATAAAGTTTCACTTCTGCACATCTAGTCCAGCTAAAGAATGTAAACTATAGATAAGAGCAGGAGTGGTCCCGGAGCCGATGCCATCTTGCAATGGCTTCATGTCTTTCAGTCTTCATATCCATAACAACCGGCTTTATAAAAATGTCACATGATCTAGCCTTTCAGGTGAACACCATTTAAAAAAAAAACTGTGCCAAAATAGCCATTTTTTGTCACCTTGCCTCACGAAAAGCATAATAGCGAGCAATCAAAAAGTCGTATGCTATGCACCCCAAAATGGTACAAATAAAACCAGCACCACATCCCACAAAAAATGAGCCCCCACATAAGACAATCGCCCCCTATATAAAATCATTAACAGGCATCTTTCTCCCCGTCTATCATATATCATATATAATAATGGTTGTATAATATGGTAGTCTCATGCAACTGCAACTTACATGGGCAAACTGTTCAGGCAATTACTGGGAACAGAATGTCAATTCCTGATAATTGCTTGATCATGAGCAAAGGTAATAGCTGAATTTTCATTCAGCAGTCACTTCCGTTTTATGAGGACTAGTGATCGCTGGCCTGTGTAAAGGGGCAATAAACATGGATGCATAGCCATTGGATTTCCTTTACTGAACAGTGTAGGCAGACGAGGCATCAAAGCTCTGAACAAAGAGAAAGGAAGTACAACTCTTATGTTTTGCTGCTGGCAGTGCCTTGAAGGCAATTAAGCGTAGAGGCACCTGGATATTGCCTCTTTTGACCTCCCTAAAGTCCAGCTGGTAAAAACTGCATACTCTGTTCCTGATAAAGAATACTTACAAACATGCATTTTAGCTACCATGTTCCCCCTGTGTGAATTTGGCCAAAAATATTACCTTACAATATGTAAATTCAATGTTTTGTTGATGTGTATTTCTCCTCTTGTCCTCTGCAGGTCTCTGGGTTTTTGCTTACACATTCTCCCTCTATTGCTTCTTCTCATTGTCCCTAAGAGAAAACGGCCTGAGACCAAAGGGGGAAGTTCTAAAGAACCATCCTGTGACCGTAACTACAACCATCTTAAGAAGGAAATGTAAAGAGGATATCCATTTATTAACAGAGGCAGAAATGTCATATAATATAAATTTTGTCTCCGTAAATGTACATGTCAGCAGCTGCCTTGAAAGAAGTGCCTTTGACTGCATCCAACTAACTATACCAGAAGCCTTCAACATTACGGATCACAATGACTACTAAATGTTTCACTTAGATCACACAGTAGTTAGCTTCCTCCATATCATTCCAGCCAGTGTCTGGCAAGTATTTCTAGTCTACTCAGGAACAGAAAAAACTTGGATGAAGTACCCGTCAGTACAGAAGTGTAGTTTATCATGAAACTTGCATTCTTACATATACACAGTGGCAGCACTTTGAAATGAGGTTATATGTAACCCCCTGTGAACTACATTTGCTTTTTGCAACCATTTCCAGTTTTCCTAATACTGTGCCCACAGACTTAGTTGGGGTCATTCATACCTCCAGTTTATTATAGAGGCATACACAGAGTTTTCTTTTAAAGTCAAATACCGTACAGCCTCCATATGCCACTGTAGAACTCTGTGCACACGGCTCTGTCACGTTCATGAAGTAAAAGGCAGTTACTATCTAAGAGCAAAAAGCAATGAATTTTGTGAAAATGAGCTTTTTTTGCAATGACCTTCCTCCATATAGCCAGTTGAGCATATTTTTAGATTTAAGCCATTTAAGATCTATCCTCTAGTCTTGATCTTGTGGCCACAACGTGGATGTTGAATAATGGCCATATTGTGCCTCTTTGACAGCAGTGAGTTCACTAGTTACTAGTGACCACACAGAGGTTTGTCTTACTCCCAGATAGACAAAATGCCCCATTGCATATTATTACCAGGGTATTTTCTCCTCAAAAGCCTTGTCTAGGGGAGAATATGGTGCCTTATCATAGGGCAGAACATGGAGTGCCTGCGTCTCAGTGTAGTTTACATGCACACAGCTTTGGGGCCTTAAAGTTAAAAAAAAATCTAATCCGATCAAGTTTTCCTTTAAAATTACAAACAAATGTTCAGGACCGGTGTTGGTTCTGGTTTAAACCACTTGCAGACCATGTCTACTTGGTTGTTTGAATTCTTTTCACTGTTGCCAACTAATGAACATCACTAAAAAGGCCCTGACATCATAAGAATACAAGGGCCTTTTGTAAGAGGTGACTCATACTACAAAGAATAAATATTTTTTTACTGATAACTTTTACTACTACATTTTATTTTATTAGCATTGCGTTACTACATTTTATAAATTTTTATATTTGTAACATACTGTAAATTTTACTGCAATTTTCTCACTACAGCTATTTATAATCTAATAATTGTATTTTACAAAATTCCTTGCTTGCACCACAGTATTTGCAGTTCCTTTGATACTGCATAGCTAGTAAATGTTTAAATTAAATTTGTATTTTATTTAAGTGTTGTCCATATGTCATTTCTTGTGATTTAACTAAGCACAGAGCAACCCAAGCTAAAATGCACCATCAATCAAAAGTCTTGGAGAAGTACAGGGTAATGTTGCAAGTAAAACTTGAGATGCAAAGCTGCTTAGCGAAATGATCTACTCCCATAATCAACCACATGTGATAAAGAAATCCAGTCGCTCCATTCATGGTACCAAATGCTTAGGAGCAGAAACAGACACTTATAACAGGTTGTTGAACCTCTCAGGGATCATTCACTAACATAGGTCTGTGAAGGTTCTCATTCTGGACAGCAATACCATAGGTTAAAATAAATCACTGACAGCTCGATCTCTACCTTTCTATGTGACCTGGGCTGCGTTTCTATTGATAAAATCATTGGAACATGCTCCATGGTGCATATCTATCGTTTGTTGTGAGTGACTTTCAAATATGACTACAGGCTGAAATCAAATAATCAATATAGCAAATCATTTTACCAGAGAAATTGTCCAATCTGGACATTTATGGCATATTGATGCTTCATAAAAATTTCTTAGTTGAAATTACTAGCTCTGGGATCTGCTCCTATCTCAAGATCGGGCCTCACTCAGCTATTTTCAGGAGGTCAATAGCAGTAAATGGAAAAAGCCATGCATGCACAGCTTGCTTTCCATGCATGACAGGGCCCCATTCATGGGATAAGAGCAGTTTCCTGAGATGGGACCCACACCTATCATACATTTATGGCATACCCTATTGATATGCCAAAAATGTCCAGATGGAACCAACCCTTTAAGTTGGTACTTGTCTCACACTTTCATGCCACAAAAAGACACCAAGAGATGACTATAAAATTGTCTATGTAAATAGTTTGGCAACAAGGGTCCTTTTACAGGGACTGATGTAGGACCATGAAGAGTGCGATATATGATATACAAAGTCATTTGGAACGTGTTTAAAGAACTTTAACACTGTCCGAAGCAAACTGTATGAGAACCAATAGCGTACCATCATAGAGGAGCATTATTTACAGCTTTCATGTAAATGGTAACTGTATAAATTCCTAGTGGTGGCTGCAGGCAGTCAGCTTAATACCATGATGTGTGAAGGGAAGCGGACTTTATCAATGTATTTATGCAAGTTGTCTGACCAAATGAAAAATATGGCAAGGAATTTATCACAGTAATATCTGAAGTCAGTTTTGCCTGTGTTTGCCTTGGCATACTTTACACCAAATTTATCAAATGTTGCATATTGTTTTAAGTATGATGCTTCTTTAAACACTTGTCTAGCCATGCTACTCCCATTTTTCTACGCTACCCATCTACTGAAGTGAGTTTCCAACTTTTTTGTGATTTTTTATAAAGCCTCAGTTGATAAATATGAAGTGAAACAACACTCCCCAACACTAAGGTTATGCAAATCAAGGAAGTAGCAGTTGTTGCTGGGCTCTGCAAATGATCACATTTTCAAGCACCTAGCTCTATTCTGTGTCATATTAGAAGGGTATAAAAGCAACTTCGAAAGCAAAAATTGTTAGCCACATGAAACCCCAAAAATCGGATCAAGTTGTGTGAGATAATTGTACAATGTGTCCTGTTCATCAACTTGCCAGTTATCGCCACTTGTCTCAAACTGAGAGGGACACAATTCTTGAAATGGGAGACCTTGGATCATCAATCCAGCAGAACACTACATGCCTACGTCGAGATGTCAGCACTTGTAGCAGACTGACCTCTACAGGAAAACCACAGTTCCTCACTGTAAAGAGCAACAAGTCCTGGAAACTCAGTGTAAGGAGCCATAAGGGAGCCATCAAGATTTAGCTTACAGGAGGTTAGGGAAATGCAGGTCTGGGAGTAGCAGCATGGGGGTGAAGACAAAATGGAGATTGAGACAGTGGTTGAGGAATGGAGACAATAGGTAATTTAGGTCAGGTGTGGATGGCTACATGTGGATCTTGCTGCGGAAACTGTCATGGATTTCAGCTTGTATCCATGGAAAATCTGTAGCAAATATTTCTGCTGTAAATTATGTCCATGGGAATGTACCCTGTAAGTCAATGGTATCTATGAGGATGCATAACATAAAAGATGGCATATCCATCACAGATCCAGTAATAACTTATCAGATGACGCCATGAATCTTTCAGCTTTGTCAAGTTTTGTACTTCGAGCTCGATCATTTATAACAACATCATGCTGCCAGTGTAGTGTACTGAGCATCATACAGTGCCTTACGAAAGTATTCGGCCCCCTGCAACTTTTCAACCTTTTGCCACATTTCAGGCTTCAAACAAAAATATATAACTTTTTAAATTTTTGGTGAAGAATCAACAACAAGTGGGTCACAATTGTGAAGTGGAACTAAATAAAACTGAAAAGTGGGGCGTGCAAAATTATTTGGCCCCCTTGCATTAATACTTTGTTGCGCCACCTTTTGCTGCGATTACAGCTGCAAGTCGCTTGGGGTATGTCTCTATCAGTTTTGCACATCTAGAGACTGAAATTCTTGCCCAGTCTATCTTGCAAAACAGCTCGAGCTCTTTGAGGTTGGATGGAGAGCGTTTGTGAACAGCAGTTTTCAGCTTTTTCCACATATTCTCAATTGGATTCAGGTCTGGACTTTGACTTGGCCATTCTAAGACCTGGATACATTTATTTTTGAACCATTCCATTGTAGATTTTGCTTTATGTTTGGGATCATTGTCTTGTTGGAAGATAAATCTCCGTCCTAGTCTCAGGTCTTTTGCAGACTCCAACAGGTTTTCATCCAGAATGGTCCTGTATTTGGCTCCACCCATCTTCCCATCAATTTTAACCATCTTCCCTGTCCCTGCTGATGAAAGGCAGGCCCAAACCACGATGCTGCCACCACCATGTTTGACAGTGGGGATGGTGTGTTCAGGGTGATGAGCTGTGTTGCTTTTACGCCAAACATATCGTTTTGCATTGTTTCCAAAAAGTTGGATTTTGGTTTCATCTGACCAGAGCACCTTCTTCCACGTTTGGTGTGTCTTCCAGGTGGCTTGTGGCAAACTGTAAATGAGACTTTTTATGGATATCTTTGAGAAATGGCTTTCTTCTTGCCACTCTTCCATAAAGGCCAGATTTGTGAAGTGTTCGACTGATTGTTGTCCTATGGACAGACTCTCCCACCTCAGCTGTAGATCTCTACAGTTCATCCAGAGTGATCACGGGCCTCTTGGCTGCATCTCTGATCAGTCTTCTCCTTGTTTGAGATTAAAGTTTAGAGGGACGGCCGGGTCTTGGTAGATTTGCAGTGGTCTGATACTCCTTCCATTTCCCATATGATCGCTTGCACAGTGCTCCTTGGGATGTTTAAAGCTTGGGAAATCTTTTGGTATCCAAATCCAGCTTTAAACTTCTCCACAACAGTATCATGGACCTGCCTGGTGTGTTCCTTGGTCTTCATGATGCTCTCTGTGCTTTAAACAGAACCCTGAGACTATCACAGAGCAGGTGCATTTATACGGAGACTTGATTACACACAGGTGGATTCTATTTATCTTCATCAGTCATTTAGGACAACAATCATTCAGAGATCCTCAATGAACTTCTGGAGTCAGTTTTCTGAACTGAAAGTAAATGGGTCGAATAATTTTGCACGCCCAACTTTTCAGTTTTATTATTACAAAAAAAGTTTAAATGATCCCATAAATTTTGTTCCACTTCACAATTGTGACCCACTTGTTGATTCTTCACCAAAAATTTTAAATGTTATATCTTTTTGTTTGAAGTCTGAAATGTGGCAAAAGGTTGAAAAGTTCCAGGGGGCCAAATACTTTCGCAAGGCACTGTATAATATGTGTAAGGGTTCTCTCTCACGTCACGACGGTGCTGCATTCTGGATGCAGCAAAAAACACATTTAAAAAATGCAGGAACAGAAATCCAGATTTTCTGTTTCTAAACCAGGTAGCCTAAGGGTACGGCCATACAGTCAGGTTTCCTGATGCAGTTTTGGAAGCCAAAACCAGGAGAAGTTAATACTTTTTATGATCCACTCCTAAGTTTGCCTTCCAACACTGCATCATAATTGTGTGGCTGTATCCTAAGAACAAAAATGTCACTAGTTTTCATGGCAGTGGATCAGAATCTTTAATTTCCACAATTTACATTTATTGGATCCTATGAGGGACTGCGCTCTTTTACTTACTACTCTTTTTATTCTCTCTTTTCATTTTTCCTTCTTGCCTCCTCTAATGTAAGTAATCTTGCAGTGTATGCTGACCTCTGCTGTTCACCACAGAAATGAATCATTTTTGTTTACTTCTCAAAGATGAACAAAGGACTGGCTGATGAATGTTAAATGGATTTTCAGATTATACATGGTGGCCTATGAAAAAGTAGACCATCTCCAATATCTCCAAATCAAACTGCCTAATAGTAAATCTGTCTTAGTTGTCCAAAGTACAAAGCTAAAAGCATAAATTACTGGACTTGGTTGCTGACAGACATTAGGACCTATTGCTGTACTTCATGATGGATGAAGCTTGGTTTCAAGTCACGTAAGTCCCCAGAATATAAGGTACTGGTCCGCTGAACATCTCCATTTGAAACACCACTTCAAGAGAAAATTGGCGTTTGGTGCGCAGTGTCAGGAACACGAATAGTGGGCCCAATTTTCTTCAAATCAACTATGAATACCGCAAATTACCTGGACAAAAAAAAATAAAATGTCCTGCTTTTTCCAACAAATTGGGACAACATGCCGCACCTCACGCAACTCCTGACATGGGTTCATGAACTGTTTATGGGGGAGCAAACTGTGAACAAGGGGTTATGGCCACCACGTTCCCCAGACTTGTCCACATGCGATTTTATCTATGTGGAAATATAAAACAGAAAGTGTCCACTAACAATCCAGAAACCCTGAATGAAATCAAGGAAAACATCACAAACACCATCTGCAGCATCACAAGCAGTAACATAATCCCACATACCCAAAGATGCATAGAAGTGAATGGAGACTACTTTCAGCATATTTTGTGACTTGTGGGTAGGGATGAGTGAACTTGTGTTTCAAGTTCGGCATATCTAAGAATTCTGTTATGGATTCCGCTACCACGGACCCTAATGGAATTCTCAGATAACCCGAACCTTGCACATCGAACTTGAAACACAAGTTCGCTGATCCCTACTTGTGGGTAATTACAAACAATCCACTTGCTCGTTCATCTTGTCATACTATCGCAGGAGGTGGGCTACTCTTTTGTGGGCCACCCTGTAGAACAAAGGAGCCCATGGCCACAAAAGGTGAAAATAATAAATGTATTGATTTCCTCCCATTCCTGCAGGCCCCTGAAAATCTTCTGTTTACTGCTGTGCATGATGATGTGTTGTCCATACTGATGGCCTGTCATATTAACACTCTTACCAGTTGCGGCCCACCAAAGTAATGTCATTATGGATGAAATGTCAGCAGCCTGGGCTGCAGTTGGCCACCACAGTCACATAATATGCTGTCAATATGGATGCCATGTCAACATTCAAGGTAGCAAATAGTACAACAAATCATTCTTGCAAGCTTTGAGCAGCTGACATACATTACATACTGTGACCGTGTGTGGTAGCATATAGAGGATTAACATAGAGCAGCACAACCGCTGCAGTAAATGTAATCAACAGAGTATTAGTTGTATATTTGGGAACCTCTGTTGTAGGAACGTGGACTGTTTCCCAGGCCATATTACTTCATCCCAAAAAAAAAAAAACTTGACTGTATTTTTGTGCTGCATCTGTTTTTAAAACTAGTAGTTGTAGTCCTAACTACATATATATATATATATATATATATATATATATATATATATAGTATATAAATATCCTTGTGTGAAGTAATACAACAAATATTTCACTACAGCTCTTACTGACCTTTATTTACCAGATTATTTTATATCATCTCCTCTACAATGACCTCTACAGTACCCCGTCCCTTAACAGTGACCTCCATAGGGGACCGTCCCCTTAACTGTGACCTCCACCATTCCCTGCCTCTTAACAGAGATCTCCACAGTGCCTGCCCCTTTAACAGTGACTGCCACAGTACCCCACTCCCTTAACAGTGACCTCACAGTACCCTGCTGTCTTAACAGTGACCTTCATAGCAGCTGCCCCCTTAATAGTGACCTCCACAGTCCCCTGCCACCTTAAGGCTTCTTTCACACGAACGTTGTGTTGTGCTGTCCGCAAATTGAGGATCTGCAAAACACTGATACCGGCCCATGTGCTTTCCGCAATTTGCGAAGCGCACATGCGGGGGATATCTTAGAAATGCCTATTCTTGTCCGCAATTGCAGACAAGAAGAGGACATGTTCTATTCTTTTTGCGGGCCGTGGCACAGAGCAACGGATGCGGACAACACACGGTGTGCTGTCCGCATTCTTTGCGGCCCTATAGAAATTAATGGGTCGGGATCTGAGCCGCAAAATATGAGGCTCAGATCCCGCAAAATATACTGTCGTGTGAAAGAAGCCTTACAGTGACCCTCATTGTCCCCGCCCCTTTAACAGTGACCTCCACATCGCCCTGACAATCATCCAATCGAATTCCTTTTCTTACGGGGCATTATTGTTTTTAATTGACAGTATATAAAACCCCACAGAACTAGTGTACACTTAAGGTCATGTGAGTTACATCAGCTTCTACAACAAGCGGCTAAGCGTTGCAATCGAAATCATATTAACTCACACATAAGCTGTCTTATATTAAGAATGTACTGTAGCAAAATAGAAGCTGAGCTGTGATTGGTTGCTATATGATGAATATCCAGGCTAACTGCCACAACAGCCGACAGCTCCTGTAGTTTGGCGGTTAGGTTACTAAGCGTATTTTTTGGCAAATAATTGGAAAGCATGGGGTGAACATTTCCACTCAAAACATAGTCTATGACGTTCCCTGAGTCACAAGAGGTGACTGTGCAAAATTTTGTGACGGTGTGGATTCCTTTAGCGGACATACACATATACATACACTCAGCTTTATATATTAGATAAATGAAGTGTATGCTGTTTTTTGGGCTAAAGTGGATAAGAAGAAAAGTATAAGGAAACATCAGCATGACAGTGAAGAACCATTGTGTTCTATGAGTCTATTCGCAGTGGCCCATGAATAACTGGCATTAAAAACTATTACATGTCCTATTTTGTCTGTTTTCACGGACAGACAGTTCCTATGTAAGGCAAGGAGGCGATATTTAAGGGCCGTTTTTCGGAAATCCATCCGGAAAACAACGGCAGTTAATAGACCATTTTGCTGTTTTTAACGGCCATTTTTTTCACGGTTGTGTGATTGTAGCCTAAGGGTCAAGTACACAGGCTATCAATCCATGTGTTCCGTAATAAGCTAAACTTACAAAAGGTAACGTTTTGATATGCTATTATTTTCTCAAAGCCACAAATCCTATTAACCAAGTGTATTACTTCATTAATGTGTGTGTGCTGTCACATATAAACAACCTTGGGTACATGGACTTTACATCGCATTATTCTTATGGCCTATTTAATGCAGTTTATTCCAGTTACTATGCAAGATCTAATGTTGATCTATATATACACCTATGTAATACATATGTACTATTATCTCTTTCATGTACTGTTGTACCTGGTTTTAAATGTTTATATTCAAAAATAAAATAAAAATTATTGTCTCTCAAGTACACAGGCTTATTAATAAGGATCAGCACAGCGTTGTAAAAAGCTGCTGCCCTAGGTTTATAGGGTTAAGGTGATCTTGGCACACTTCCCGTGCTCTGCTCTGGGCTCACACTGTATCCTGACACCTTGGCTGCACAATGTACAGTCAACTTAAATTTAAGGATCTGGTTTGGGGTGTGAATTAATTGCCTCACCTGGGGTCTGATTAATCTAGGGGTCTCGTCTAGGGTCTGAATGAATTTAGGTGTCTGATATGGGGTCTGATTAGGGGTCTGGTTTGTAGTGTGAATTAATTTAAGTGTGTTATCTAGGGTCTAAATTAATTTTGGGGTCTATATTAATCCTGCAGCAGATCATACAGTCTAAACAGTGATCTGCTGCCCAAGAACAATGATTTTCTTTGGTGATTGCTACATATGAATGCAGTCCTCATCTCCACTGATGATTAAGCAATTATCTGGAACATCTGATTTGTTCCCGATAATTACATATTGGTCCATTCAAAGGGCCTTAATACATTTTTAAAATAGCTCCATGATTATTGCAGAAATATGTGGTGCTGTTACAGATCACATATCAGCAGGATCAGTCCTATTGAACCAAGCTAACTGCTTGATAGTTGATCCTGCCAATGAATACAATACTTGTATGGTCAAACTAGGTTGTGCTGTCCCCAGAAAAGAGTTTTATTGTATATGAAAATTAGAGCTTCAGCTAGGTGGTCCTCTTAGTGCACCTCAGCTCTTTCACTTTAAGAATTTTCCATGCCCACCCCCCCCCCCCCCCCCACCTTGACTGACAGGGCAACTCATCATCATTGTATTCTTGCCTGGCCCTATAATCCTGTGCATGTGCCATCACTTCTATAATCGTACATCTCCATCAGGTTACCCTACTGCCGATTAGAGAATGTACAGAGGGCCCTGTGAGTCAAGAGTGCTGCAAATATTGGAAAGTGGAGGAGCTCAGGTGCACCAACGGCAGGTCCTAGATGATGCTCTAATTTGCATATAGAATAAAAACTTTTTTTATCTCTGGAGTGGGGCACTAGATTTTGACCCTACAGGCACCATTTAATTCAGCAGGATCATGTAGTATGCCTGGTTTAACGGGGTTGATCCTGCTGACAGGTATTACATTAATACTTTTTAGATTACTACACGGAAACATTTTGTATACATACAGTGGTGTGCTTTCATTATTTCTTATCTAAGTACCTCCTACATGTTGTCTGTGAACCCCACCTTGGACTAAATTTTGCCACTGAGCTCAATACAGCTTTGTTCCCTTGAGTATACGGTTATACAGCAATCTTGGGCACGACAGCTGTTGCGTAACCAAGAGTAGCTAAAGAAATGAATGGGGTTGTAGTACAATGCATATGTTTGCGGCAACCACAACCCGACCCCAGAATTGCAAAAAGTCCAACCATGTTGGATTTATTGCGATTCTGGGGTCGTAGTCGCGGCAAATATGTGAGTTATGCTGCAACTCCAATCATTTCCGCTACACAACACCAAGGCTGCTGTGTAGCCCTAGCCTAATGGGAAGGGTTTTCATTAGGCTGCACTGTGTGAAAAAATGCAAGATATATTCACTCGTAAGGGCAGATTTATCAAAACTGGTGTAAAGTAGAACTGGCTTAGTTGCCTATTGCAACCAATCAGATTGCACCTTTCATTTTCCAAAGGAGCTCTGAACATTAAAAGGTGGAATCTGATTGGTTGCTATGGAACTAAGGCAGTTTTCCTTTACATCATTTGTGATAAATCTCCGAATAGTTTGAGCTGCACTTAAAACTGCATCTGCAAAAAAAAACTCATATGGTAAATGCACACGATCAGGATTACGTGCGGATTTGTGTGCGGAAAATCCGGTCCGTAGGTCATGTACATTATATTCTATGACAATTTGAAATACTCAATGCACACGATGCAGATTTTTTTACTGCGGATTTTGACCTGCGGTGCGGATTTTACAATCCGCAGCATATCAATTTATTTTATTTTTCCTGTCCGGATTTCATGCGGATTTTCTCCATTCACTTCAATGGGGACCGTAAAATCCGCATGATGTACGCACACAGTGCGGTTTTTGACGCGGATCCGCATGAATATCGAAAATAGAGTACGCATCTGCCACCTGCGCTAATGCGTACGCATTTGTATGCTAATGAGAACGCTATGCGAAAACACTGATGCTGTTTGATCCAGGCTAATTGTACAGGTCAGTGTAATTTGAGTGTGTGGAGGAAGAGTCGCATATATGGTTTGCGTAGGCGCAGAGGTCGAACAGTAGCATTTGTATCCATTTTTCACTCTGACATGTGACAATGTGCTTTTCGATGGTACTCAAAATGGAGTATGGAGAAGAAGAAGGGTGGGACAGTATTATGTCACAGGAAATTATGTAAAAGAGGGTGTTTCTTGTATGTAGAGGTAAGGGAAAAAAAATCCGCACGCAAATCCGCACCAATTGGTGTGGATTTACTGCACGAATTTCACTGAGAACACCTGCGGATTTCAGAGCAGATTGTCCGCAGATAAATCCCGATCGTGTGCATTTACCCTTAGGGCTCATGCCCACAAACGTAAGGGCTCTGTATTGCAGACCGCAAACGGCAGGTTCCCAATATACAGGCACTGGCCGTGTGCAGTCCATGCTGCGGATGTGGACCCATTGACTTGAATTGGTCCGTGATCTGCAAGGTACAGCTGAGGATAGGACATGTCCTATCTTTTTCGGAGCAGAGGCACGGATTGGAAGCCCACGGAAACACTACAAAACACTTCAGTGGGTTTTCGGGTTCGTGTATCTGCACCGCAAAAGTTAAGACATTTCCTATCATTTGCCATATGTTACGTATCACGGACCCATTGAAGTCCGTAGCATGGACTGCACATGGCTGATGCCTGTTCATTGCAGACTGAGCCCTTACGTTCGTGGGTATGAGCCCTTATGTCTCACCTTTAAAAAAAAGACAACCAGATTAAAAACTGTGTGCTTTTTTGATGTAGTTTTAACCATGAACTCAACTGATATATGTGATTTTACTAGAGTTGAGCGAACGTGCTCGTAACGAGCACTGTACTGCTCAGATCCCCTGCGTTCGCATTGGCGCAGCCATCCGGATCCGTCCTCCTCACCCGACGGATCCGGATGCCTGCGCCCATGCGAGCGCAGGGGATACGAGCAGTACAGTGCTCGTTACCAGCACGTTCGCTCAACTCTAGATTTTAGGCCTCTTTCACACGAGCGTCGCGGATTTGTTCAGGATGCGTTGCGGATGCGTTGCGTTAAAAACGCGCGGATTGCATGCGGATGCAATGCGTTGCGTTGCGTTTTTAACTCACCCCCATTCATTTATATGGAGCCAGGGCTGCGTGCAAAACGCAGAATATAGAACATGCTGCGTTTTTCACGCAACGCAGAAGTGATGCGTGAAAAAAAACGCTCATGTGAAAAGCCCCATTAAAATGAATGGGTCAGGATTCAGTGCGGGTGCAATGCGTTCGCATCACGCATTGCACCCGCGCGGAAATCTCGCCCATGTGAAAGGGGCCTTACCCAAAGTCTGTGTCCAGATGCCTAGTTTTAGTATTTTAATACACATATTATGGTTTTAGTAAAGATTGATGGGCATTTTTAGGCTAACTACACAGCGGCATGTGTTTCACGAGTTTTTGTCATAGAAAAGTCGTGCAACTTTTATTGTAATGATTGTCTATGGTGTCTCACTGTGACATGACAGTCGCAAAAAATACATCCAAGTTGGATTTTTGTGCGACTGTTGCTTCGCAGTCGCAGCATGCCATATGTCGCAGTGTGACACAGTAGACTATCATTACAATAAATGTCTCGCAACATTGGTGCGACAAACATGTCACAATGTAGGTGTACCCCTTTTGTCATGCGACTTATTATCACACAACAAATTTCACAGTGTAGACTAGCCTTATGCCACAATGCATCAAGTGGGGTGGAACACATTGGCATATAAGGGCATGAGCACACATTTTTCCCCATAATCCATTATCTGCCTTCCATTGTTTCAAATTGGTAATCTGTACCATAGTTTATACAGTCAGGATTTTTCCATGCACAGATTTAAAAGTCACATATATGCATGCTGATTCAGAAGCACAGACAGATAAAACAATGGTTTAGCCCGGTATATTCCTTTGTAGGAAATCTAGACTGTGTAGGGCATTGGCTGAGAACCACTGTGCTAGATGATAAACTGCCTTATCTTGGCAGATAAACATGCAGGTGGACTGCACTGAAGAGTAAAATATGAATCCTTATTTTGCCTGAGGTATTGAGTTTCCAAGCTTCCTCCAGGATCAATGAACACAGGTGGGTCAGTGTATTAAGTCATTCTGACAGTTCAGTGAAGCTCACATAGGTCATTGTGAAAGCCTGCAATATAAGATATCACCAAGAACTAGTGCTGACACAGAATGTGATTGCAAAATGGCTTTGTAAATTGCTTTGGGTATGCAAAGCTATTAGGGAGCAATGTATTTTCTTCTGTATGCTATGACGGCATACCTTGACATTGAATTGACACCCAGCAGATTTGTTGGAGACACATCACCAACTTAAAATTAGTTCCATTCATCTGGAACTAATTCATCAGATTGTTTAGCAGCAAGCACATGAATTTCTGAAAGTCCCATTCCCATTCCCAGATGTATGGAACAGTTGTAGAAATTTCTACAAGAAATCTGTTGAGTGATTTCAGCCTAAAGTGTGTAAATGCCTAAATAATATAATACCTTAGAGACTCAGTAAAAGCCATTATATAAGGGCCCCAGCTTTGCACTTGGGAAGCCTTGCACTTTAATGTCATGGCCACAGGTTTCTGCATGCGACTTTGGAAGTCAAAATCAGGAGTGAACCATAATAGGAGAGAAAGTATAAAGAACAGATACCACTTCTTCTCTATTTTTAATTCCCTTCTGGTTTTGGCTTCCAAAACTGCATCAGGAATTCTAACTGTGTGGTCCTACCCTTAGAAGTCCTGAGTTATCTCCTTCACTGTTTCCCCTTCCTTGGCCAGGCTTGCAGTGGAATGTGCCTGACTTAGGTTTTGTATCTGCAGGTGCTTAGCAGTGACGTCCATCCAAAGCAAAATATACACCAGGCAGCAACAATTTTTTCAGTGCCTGGCTGTGCCACAGAAATACGTCCACACAAGCAATAAAGTAAATGAATTTTAGCTGTGGCAAGTAGAGATGAGCGAATCATTCAAAAAATTATTCGCCGAACTTTTCCTAAGATTCGTATATTCGATGAATAGATTTATTGTATTTGCATACAAAATATACGTTATTATGTGCTATTAGTGAACATTCGTGCACTAATAACGAACGTACATTTAGAAAATGTACGCAACTTCTTAGAAGACGTACGCATGAGCGTACAAATAGCGTACGAATCCTCAGCTTACTATTGTCTACGCGATTACGTAATATGCAGGCACGCACGACGAGAGGCCGCGCGTGCACTCCTCAGAGGCAGAGCGAATATTCGAAAATGGCATCCAGGCAATCCTCATCATTTAGCTCTGCTGCACAGCTGAAATACATAGTCCCGCTGATAGACCGGCAGGATTACGGTGGCACACACCGCCACCTGAACCAACATAAAAAGGAGGAACCAGCAACAGGTGAAACGAGGCTTACGCCATCGTTTCGACACCTTGCGGACCCTGGGCCAGATCCAGCGTAAATGGTCAGATCTGAAATCGCCCTCAGAGGCAGTATGTATATTTGAGGTAGAACAAGTAAGGTGCTGTCTATCCGGCTAAGTGCATAGTACAACCATGCACCATACTATAAAGTGAATATGAGGACACATTGCGGTACCTGTAAAGAAATACATACAATGGGCAACATACTTGAAAACGTTGCTGAAAGGTAAAAACAGTAATGCAAACAATCCAGTGCAAACAATATAGTGCAAATACATTATAGGTATAATGTAAACATTTTAAATATCACCTACCTAGTATGCTCACAAACACGTTAGTCTCTTTTCTTCTGACGCTTGTCATACAACTGGAACAGAGTCCCAAACTCAGTTGCAATTTGTAATCCACATAGATAAAATTGTAATCCAAATGGGTAAAAAAATAGCAGCAAAGGTTCCTTAAAAAACCCTCTTTCAAGGGGCTCCCCAATAACCTGAAAAGGGGGAAAAAAGGGATGAGGCGCACGTCCGTGCAACTTGGTTAAAACTTTTTTTTTTTTTATGGGGAGTCCTGACAATCCATGTCCATCTGGGTGAGGACAAACACAGGGCAACAAAAATAAAAACACACGCCAACTAGTTCTCACCCTTCAGGTTAAGTCCACGTTGTGTCTCCCATAAAAGCTGCAGGATCCTTAGGCCAGTAGGTCCTCTTCACTGCTGCTGGAGCTAAAAGACATGAGAGGACGCTCCTGCTTCATGAAAGCGACACTGGCTGCGGCAGCAGACCCCTACGACCTCTTAGGGATGGTCTTGGTAGTGACCGGGCGGTCACACTGGCAAGGGCCATGGCAACTTGGGCCTTGCCCATTACCTTGTAGTGGCCAGATCCTCCCGCCAGCATACAAGGTGAGAGAATCTCCGGCTGTAAGGGTTCTGGTAACGGTCTTCCGCGAGCGGCGGACTGTGCGGCCTGCACCTGACATGGCAGTTGGTATTGTACCACCAATGGCTGGTACACAAAACTGTTGGTGGTCATCTGTCCCACATAAAGGATCGGCAGCGGTGGCAAATCTGGTATCAGGGGTTCCAGCTGAGCTTGTGATTTCTCCTCAGATTGCAGAGTCCCATCATTGGTCTCATGGGAACACCGAGCCTCTTCTGCGGCCTGGACCTCCTCACTCCAGTCTTCTGGGGGCGCTGCAGGAGTAGCTGGTCGCTTAAGGAGTTTCACCCCAGTAGCAAAGGGGCCTTGGAGGCTCTTCATGGGGTATACTCCACGTAATCCCCTGCGTGGAGATTGTGGCAGACGGGCTGAAGATACGGCCGCTTTACAGAACGGCGGTTTACGTATAATTCTTCCACCGTCTCCTCATCGCCGATAAAACCTACTCCCCGTTCCACACTGAACCAAATAACAGTACCCCTTTGGCGCTCCAGCTTGGGGTCACCGGATCGTGTGAGCTCCAAAACCTGCACAACCCACTCCTCTACCAACTTTTTGTATTCCCAGAGGGTCAGGGCGTTCCGGGTGACAGCCTCGGGGACCATTGAATTTTGCCGAAGGGAGTAGTCCTTCCGCGGCGGAGCGGGAACTCCTGCCGCCTCTGCCGTGTCAGCCAGCAGAGTGAACACCTCAGCGGGCACCTCAACCGACTTCTTAGGCTGCCGGACATATTGAGAGACGTAGATCTCCTCCAGTTCCTTCTCCTCATAGGGGTCGGTGCCCCACACCATGCCTCCCCAGTCAGGGCCTCGCTGTGTCGCCATCTTAATTGCCTGAGTTGCCTTGTCTTCGTCGCGCACTGGAGAAGGGGGCGGAGCTACCGGGGAGGAGTCTGCATCGCTAATGAATTGAATTTGTACGCAACAGCGTATGGAGTAACTTTTAAGTAGCAATAGTGTATAATTTATAGGACAAACTACGTAGCAAATGCGTACAAAACCGAAGCGAATCACCTAATATTCGGATTCGCTTCGCAGCTAAAAATTCCCAAGATTTGATACGAATCGACGAATCGATTTGCTCATCTCTAGTAGTAAGCTATATGAGCCTGGGATTTCCTGAGATTTATTTAAATGGGTCGTTTCATAAAGTCAATCCCTGTCCATGTGCTTTTTAGGGTATATGGACAGAATGTCAAAGAGAGTGGTCCTCTGCCTGAGACCCTCTCTATGAGCAAGAAAGAAGAGCCGTCCTGTAAGTAGGACAACAGCTCTTTCGGACATGATGCACCCATCCATTACCTGGATACAGTGCCTTGCGAAAGTATTCGGCCCCCTGGAACTTTTCAGCCTTTTGCTACATTTCGGGCTTCAAACAAAAAGATATAACATTTTAATTTCTGGTGAAGAATCAACAACAAGTGGGTCACAATTGTGAAGTGGAACGAAATTTATTGGATCATTTAAACTTTTTTTGTAATAATAAAACTGAAAAGTGGGGCGTGCAAAATTATTCGGCCCATTTACTTTCAGTTCAGAAAACTCACTCCAGAAGTTCATTGAGGATCTCTGAATGATCCAATGTTGTCCTAAATGACTGATGAAGATAAATAGAATCCACCTGTGTGTAATCAAGTCACCGTATAAATGCACCTGCTCTGTGATAGTCTCAGGGTTCTGCATCATGAAGACCAAGGAACACACCAGGCAGGTCCGTGATACTGTTGTGGAGAAGTTTAAAGCCGGATTTGGATACCAAAAGATTTCCCAAGCTTTAAACATCCCAAGGAGCACTGTGCAAGAGATCATATTGAAATGGAAGGAGTATCAGACCACTGCAAATCTACCAAGACCCGGCCGTCCCTCTAAACTTTCATCTCAAACAAGTAGAAGACTGATCAGAGATGCAGCCAAGAGGTCCATGATCACTCTGGATGAACTGCAGAGATCTACAGCTGAGGTGGGAGAGTCTGTCCATAGGACAATAATCCATCCTCCTCACCCGATGGATCCGGATGCCTGCGCCCATGCGAGCGCAAGGGATCCGAGCAGTACAGTGCTCGTTACGAGCACGTTCGCTCAACTCTAGTTAGTATATAAAATGAGAATGCTTGGCCTGGGAGAAAATGTCTGCATGTGGGTAAGTAACTGGCTCAGTGATAGAAAACAGAGGGTGGTTATTAATGGTACACACTTAGATTGGGTGACTGTCACCAGTGGGGTAACACAGGGGTCAGTGTTGGGCCCTATTCTCTTCAATATATTTATGAATGATCTTGTAGAAGGTTCGCACAGTAAAATATCATTTTTTTGCAGATGACACTAAACTGTGTAAAGTAATTAACACAGAAGAGGACAGTACATTGCTATAGATGGATCTGGATAGACTGGAGGCTTGGGCAGAGAAGTGGCAGATGAGGTTTAACACTGACAAATGTAAAGTTATGCATATGGGAAGGAATAATGCAAGTCACCAGTACATACTGAATGGTAAAATATTGGGTAACTCTGACATAGAAAAGGACCTAGGAATTTTAGTGAACAGAAATCTAAGCTGCAGAAACCAGTGTCAGACAGCTGCTGCCAAGGCCAATAAGATAATGGGTTGCATCAAAAGAGGCATAGATGCCCGTGATGAGAACATAGTCCTGCCACTTTACAAATCACTAGTCAGACCACACATGGAGTACTGTGTACAGTTCTGGGCTCCTGTGAACAAGGCAGACATAGCAGAGCTGGAGAGGGTTCAGAGGAGGGCAACTAAAGTAATAACTGGAATGGGTGGACTACAGTACCCAGAAAGATTATCAAAATTAGGCTTATTCACTTTAGAAAAAAGACGACTGAGGGGAGATCTAATAACTATGTATAAATATATCAGAGGTCAGTACAGAGATCTCTCCCACGATCTATTTATCCCCAGGACTGTGACTGTGACGAGGGGCCATCCTCTGCGTCTGGAGGAAAGAAGGTTTGTACACAAACATAGAAGAGGATTCTTTACGGTAAGAGCAGTGAGACTATGGAACTCTCTGCCTGAGGAGGTGGTGATGGTAAGTTCACTAAAAGAGTTCAAGAGAGGCCTGGATGTATTTTTGGAGGGTAATAATATTACAGGTTATAGTTACTAGAGAGGGGTCGTTGATCCAGGGAGTAATTCTGATTGCCTGATTGGAGTCGGGAAGGAATTTTTTTCCCTAAAGTGGGGAAAACTGGCTTCTACCTCACAGGGTTTTTTTTGCCTTCCTCTGGATCAACTTATAGGAAAACAGGCCGAACTGGATGGACAGATGTCTTTTTTCGGCCTTGTAAACTATGTTACTATGTTACTAAATGATAAAACACTGGGTAACGCTGACATGGAAAAGGACCTAGGAATTTTCGTGGACAGCAAACTAAGCTGTAGAAACCAGTGTCAGACAGCTGCTGCCAAGGCCAATAAGCTAATGGGTTGCATTAAAAGGGGCATAGATGCCCGTGATGAGAACATAGTCCTGCCACTTTACAAATCACTAGTCAGACCACACATGGAGTACTGTGTACAGTTCTGGGCTCCTGTGAACAAGGCAGACATAGCAGAGCTGGAGAGGGTTCAGAGGAGGGCAACTAAAGTAATAACTGGAATAGGTGCACTACAGTACCCAGAAAGATTATCAAAATTAGGGTTATTCATTTTAGAAAAAAGACGACTGAGGGGAGATCTAATAACGATGTATAAATATATCAGAGGTCAGTACAGAGATCTTTCCCATCATCTATTTATCCCCAGGACTGTGACTGTGATGAGGGGATATCATCTGTGTCTGGAGGAAAGAAGGTTTGTACATAAACATAGAAGAGGATTCTTTACGGTAAGAGCAGTGAGACTATGGAACTCTCTGCCTGAGGAGGTGGTGATGGTGAGTTCACTAAAAGAGTTGATGAATGGTGAAGGGTAGCAAGGAGATAATGGTGCCAGTGGGGGGAGGGGGTAAGTAGGGCAAAATGCTACTGCCAGTGTATGAAGGGGGACAGTGCTGGTGCCATTTAGGGAGGCATGGGAAGACCGGACTGTGTAGTTGTCAATGTCCAGAAAGACATAAATGTCCAGGAAGGCAAAGAGAGGAGCAGCACAATACAGTTCTGGGAAAACATGCTCCCGAATTACTATTTTATGGGGTATACAGTCATGTGAGGAGTGGTGGCAGGTTCTCTTATAAAGAGAATAAAAGGGAATAATAATTACAAGAAAAATTAAAATCTCAAAGAGAGAAGAGAAGTGCAATCTCATGAAAACCACATTAATGTGTCACATGGATTTATTCCATATAACATTTCAATACTACAGCAGTGTTGCGGCTATACTGTCCAAGGAAAGAGACATGTATATAAAAAGCACAGAACTCCAAAATGATAAACAAAACTTTCTTTGTTAAAGGGTTTCTGTCACCAGTTTTGGGCATATAAAACAGGATGACATTTGCAATGTGCAAATGTCACCTGATGCCCAAACTGGTAATCATTTTTTTACTGATGTCCCTGTTTTTGTAATAAATCAACTTTTGTCATATGCAAATTAATCTTACTAGGTGCAAGGGGCGGTAACCCTGCACCTAGTAGCGCCGTTTCCCTACCTTTATTCACGCCCCCTTTCTTGTGATGGACAGGGCCAAGCAGCTTGCTCTATCTGCTCCTGGCCCTGTCCGTGCTGGAAATCCCGCGCCTGCGCCGTTCGGACTTCATTCGGCGCAGGCGCAGTGAGTGCCGATGGCTGCCTCACTGCGCCTGCGCCAATGACGTCACAGTACACCCGGAAGAGAAGGCGGCGTGGGCGCAGTGAGGAAGCCGGGAGCCCGGCAGCCATAGGCACTCACTGCACCTGCGCCGAATGAAGTCCGAACGGCGCAGGCGCGGGATTTTCAGCACGGACAGGGCCAGGAGCAGATAGAGCGAGCTGCCTAGCCCTGTCCATCACAAGAAAGGGGGCGTGAATAAAGGTAGGGAAACGGCGCTACTAGGTGCAGGGTTACCGCCCCTTGCACCTAGTAAGATTAATTTGCATATGACAAAAGTTGATTTATTACAAAAACAGGGACATCAGTAAAAAAATGATTACCAGTTTGGGCATCAGGTGACATTTGCACATTGCAAATGTCATCCTGTTTTATATGCCCAAAACTGGTGACAGAAACCCTTTAATAATAAATCTGAATAAAAGACTTGACAGGATAATCACCTGTACAGTAGTCAGGGGCGTAGTCAAAGGCTCATGGGCCCTGGTGCAAGAGTTCAGCTTGCCCCCCCCCACCCCCCATCGCTGGTGCACCCTTTTCTGCCGGCCAAGTCAAAAATTGAACCCCCCCCATGCCAAATTCTCACCCTAACCTTTTCCCTCCTAACATTAAGTGTATCACTACAGAACATACAGGGTAGGGCTACATTCACACCACAGTTGTTTTTGCAGCCTCCGATCTTCATATTTTGCGGCTCAAATGCGGACCTATTCACTTAAATGAGCACTGTGTGCTGTCCAAATCTGTATGTCCATTCCTATTTTTGTCCGTTTTGCGGACAAGGATAGGCATTATTACAGTGGATCTGCCAAAAAAATGGATGCCATACTGAACATCATCCTTTTTTTGCGGATCCGCAATTTGCAGACTGCAAAACACAATGTTCGTGTGAATGTAGCCTAATACAGCACCCCATACCTCGTACATCCAGTGACGTCTCCACTGATGTAGATCTTCTCTTTCCCCATCTTCTCCTTTCAGACCAGACGCCATTTTTCAGCCATTTCTCATCTCTGCAGTTTGACAGAAAAAAATCTTAGTTTACTACTTTTTCATCATCCTCCCGTCTTCTGGACAAATCATCCTACCACCCCCAGTACTGTGCCACTAGTACCACATAGATAGTGCCCTTCAATAATTATTGGCACGCAGTGTCCTAAAATAACTGTGCCCAGCAAATAGTGTCCTGTAATAATGTAAACATAACGTCCCCCAGAAATAACTGCGCTGATACTGTGCCAGGGTGCCCCCACAGTAATAGTGCTCCCCAAAGTCCCAACTAATAATTCTCTGCCAGGGTGCCCCCACAGTAATAGTGCTCCCAACAGTACTAATGTCCCCACTGTGCCCCAGAAGTAATAATGCTTCCAATGTGCCAGTAAGAAGTTCCTCCATTGATTCCCCCCAAAATCATGTGCCAGTAAAAAGTGTCCCACCCACATAGATGCCCCCCAAATTATGTACCAGTAAGAAATGCCCCCAAATTATGTACCAGTAAGAAATGCCCCCAGTGCCCCCATGTGCCCCCATGTGCCAGTAACAAATGCCCCCAGTGCCCCCATGTGCCAGTAAAAATGCCCCCAGTGCCCCCATGTGCCAGTAAGAAATGCCCCCAGTGCCAGTAAAAATGCCCCCAGTGCCAGTAAAAATGCCCCCAGTGCTCCCGTGCCATTAAGAAATGCCCCTAGTGCCCACATGTGCCAGTAACAAATGCCCCCAGTGCCCCATGTGCCAGTATCAAATGCCCCCAGTGCCCCCATGTGCCAGTAACAAATGCCCCCAGTGCCAGTAAAAATGCCCCCAGTGCCAGTAAAAATGCCCCCAGTGCCCCCATGTGCCAGTAAGAAATGCCCCCAGTGCCAGTAAGAAATGCCCCCAGTGCCAGTAATAATGCCCCCAGTACTCCCGTGCCAAGAAAGGGGTTTTCCGAGTTATATATATTGATGACCTGTCCTCAGGATAGGTCATCAATATCAGATCGATATTGTCCAACCCCCGCCGATCAGCTGTTTGAAGAGCCGTATCAGCGCTGCCTCCTCTTCACTGTTTACATGCTGGCCGTAACGGGGGTAGTGGTGAGTAGGTGTAATTACACCTCACCACCCCATTCATTTCTATGGGAAGAATCGCTTCCATAGACTTGCATGGAAGCGATTCTTCCCATAGAAATGAATGGGGTGCTTAGGTGTAATTACACCTACTCACCACTACCCCCGTTACGGCCAGCATGTAAACAGTGAAGAGGAGGCAGCGCTGATGCGGCGCGCGCCTCCTCTTCAAACAGCTGATTGACCTGAGGATAGGTCATCAATATATATAACTCGGAAAACCGCTTTAAGAAATGCCCCCAAGTGCCAGTAACAAATGCCCCCCATGTGCCAGTAAAAATGCCCCCAGTGCCCCCATGTGCCAGTAAAAATGCCCCCAGTGCCCCCATGTGCCAGTAAAAATGCCCCCAGTGCCAGTAAGAAATGATGCCCCCAGTGCCAGTAAAATGCCCTCAGTGCCAGTAAAAATGCCCCCAGTGCCAGTAAAATGCCCCCAGTGCAAGTAAAATGCCCCCAGTGCCAGTAAAAATGCCCCCAGTGCCAGTAAAATGCCCCCAGTGCCCCCAATAGAGCTCCGTTCCGTGATTGCAACAATAAAAAAAATAAACACTAATACTTACCTCCATGGAGCCGGCAGCGATGCGATGCAGGCCTCTTCCGGGGGCAATATGAAAATCAAACGTGAGATAATCGTCGCATCGGTCAAACATCGAATCTAGCTTGCTAAATAAAGCCAGGGTTCAGCATGGCATTTCTGGGCCCCATATAAATTATATATATACTGCCCAGGCACTGCCCAGGTTATACACCATCATTCATAGCATTACTATATATACAATGGGGGGGCCATCATTTTAGTGCTAGCAGGCTGGGGCAACTCCATTATCCATTATCACAACTCCAGACTCCAGGCTGCCTCTCTAAGATGGCGCCCGCCACACCGCCTGCATGTTACCTTGCCCTGCTGCTGCGTGCTGTTCAGTCTCTTCCAGTGGGAAAAAGGAGGAGGCAGCAGTAGGTTGTGGGGTTGGCGTCGCCCGCGGAGCCGCACACAGAATGAGGACGTAAGCGTAAGTAACGCTGCGTGACGTGCCTAAGATAAGTCTTCATGATGAATGTGAGCATTTTGCCAGCAGGGTGAGAGGAGCGGCGTGGGATGAGCGGACATTATAAACTTTTGAGCAGGGGCACAATAATTGCTGCACGGCCTAGAGGGAACACTGCCTGCAGCCTATCAGAGGAACGGGCAGGGGAGACGCCTCTCCCTCCCCTGCCCCGCAGTACAGGCATCTGTATACAGATGACTATGGAGATGAGCACTTCCACAATGGAAGCGCTCATCTCCTACTGCCCCCACACGCCGACTGCACTTAGATCCAGGGCCGCGCCGCACCTTCCCTAATTGGCAGTGCGGCCCTGCAAGTGGCAAGGGGGGCCCTCGGGCACACTCTTGGCATTCTCTTGATGAGCTTCAAGAGGTAGTCACCTGAAATGGTATTCCAACAGTCTTGAAGGAGTTCCCAGAGATGCTTAGCTCTTGTTGGCCCTTTTGCCTTCACTCTGTTGTCCAGCTCACCCCAAACCAACTTGATTGGGTTCAGATCTGGTGACTGTGGAGGCCAGGTCATCTGGCGTAGCACCCCATCACTCTCCTTCTTGGTCAAATAGCCCTTACACAGCCTGGAGGTGTGTTTGGGGTCATTGTCCTGTTCAGGGGCGGACATACCGCGGTGCAGCCGGTTCGGCTGCACAGGGGCCCAGGGCCGGAGGGGGGCCCTTTCTTACCGGCGGCAGGTAGAGATGAGCGCTTGCATTTTGGAAGCGCTCATCTCTATATTCATCTGTATCGCCGTCCTTAGGATGGATAATGCGGGGCAAGGGAGGGAGAGGCGTCTCCTTTCCCCGTTCCTCTGATAGGCTGCAGGCACTAGGCCTGTAGCCTATCAGAAGCCAGCACAGGCGGCGCATTGACGTCATCGCGCCGCCTGAGCCGTACAGAGCGGGACACAGGCCGGAAGAGGCCTGCATCGTGTCGCTGACAGAGGCAAGGAGGTAAGTAATAGTGTTAATTTTTTTCATTTAAGTGGGGGCACTATGGGGGAGGAGCACTATGGGGGCCACTATGGAGGACGAGCACTATGAGGGCACTATGGAGGAGGAGCACAATGGGGGCACTATGGAGGGCACTATGGAGGAGGAGCACTATGGGGGCCACTATAGAGGAGGAGCACTATGGGGGCATAATGGAGGAGGAGCACAATGGGGGCACTATGGAGGAGGAGCACAATGGGGGCACTATGGAGGAGGAGCACTATGGGGGGCCACTATGGAGGAGGAGCACTATGGGGGCATAATGGAGGAGGAGCACAATGGGGGCACTATGGAGGAGGAGCACAATGGGGGCACTATGGAGGAGGAGCACTATGGGGGGCCACTATGGAGGAGGAGCACTATGAGGGGCCACTATGGAGGAGGAGCACTATGGGGGGCCACTATGGAGGAGGAGCACTATGGTGGCCACTATGGAGGAGGAGCACTATGGTGGCCACTATGGAGGAGGAGCACTATGGGGGGCCACTATGGAGGAGGAGCACTATGGGGGCCACTATGGAGGAGGAGCACTATGGGGGGCCACTATGGAGGAGGAGCACTATGGGGGGGCCACTATGGAGGAGGAGCACTATGGGGGGCTACTATGGAGGAGGAGCACTATGGGGGGCCACTATGGAGGAGGAGCACTATGGGGGCACTATCTAGGAGGAGGAGCACTATGGGGGGCCACTATGGAGGAGGAGCACTATGGGGGGCCACTATGGAGGAGGAGCACTATGTGGGGCCACTATGGAGGAGGAGCACTATGGGGGGCCACTATGGAGGAGGAGCAATATGGGGGGCCACTATGGAGGAGGAGCACTATGGGGGCACTATGGAGGGCACTATGGAGGAGGAGCACAATGGGGGCACTATGGAGGAGGAGCACAATGGGGGCACTATCTAGGAGGAGCACTATGGGGGGCCCTATCATATATGCTGGCTCACATGGGGGCACTATGGAGGAGGAGCATTATGGGGGGCACTCTGGAGGAGGAGGACCACTATGGGGGGCCCTATATATATACTGGCACTATGGAGGGGGAGGATCACTATGGGGGCCCTATCTTATATACTGGCAGACATGGAGGGCACTATGGAGAAGGGGGGGAGAGGAGCACTATTGGGGTCATTGTATAGGGGCACTAAGAGGGTTTTTTGGGTACATAGTAGGGGGCATTGGCACACATTATGAGGGCACTATGGGGACATTGGCTTGCCGGGGGCACTAATTATTTCTATTGTTGGGACGCACTAATTATTTCTATTGTTGGGACTTTGGGGAGCACTATTACGGTGGGGAGCACAGTATCAGCTTAGCACAGTTATTTTTGGGGAACATTTTGGTTATAATTTAGTGTCAGGGACACTATTTCCTGGGCGCAGTTATTTTTTAGGGCACTGTGTGCCAATAATTACTGAAGGCGGTAGTATTTGAGGGGGACTGTTTCTGCAGTATAGTATTGGGGAGCACAGCAGGCACAGTATTGGGGGTGGCAGGATGAGGAGTTCAAGAAGGTGGGAGAATGATGGAAAAGTAGGAAACTAAGATGTCTATTTGTCAAACTCCACAGAGAGAAGAGATGGCTGGAAGAAATCATCATGGCGGTCTGGTCTGAAAGGAGAAGATGAGGAAAGAGAACATCTACATCTAAGAAGACGTCACTGGATGTAAGAGGTATGTGCGCTGTATAAGGCTACTTTCACATTTGAGTTAGTGATTCTGGCAGGCTGGTCCAGCAGAGAACAGCCTTCTGGAATTCACTGGATCCGGCACTGCTGGATGCAGAATGCCCGCCGGCCCCATTAACTATAATGGGGTCAGGCAGAGATCCGGCCACAATCTGGCAAAAATGCCGAGAATCAGCGGGACACAAACTGCTGAGTTTGTGTGCAGCCAATTTCTTGCATTCTCTGCCAAATCAGGTGGCCGGAGCCTAGTGCTGCATGTGTGAAAGTAGCCTTACCCTGTGTGTTTTGTATTGCTGTATGTAATGTTAGGACACCATAGGTTAG
>ONZH01013820.1:0-106528 GCA_900303285.1 Rhinella marina
AAATGATCTCTCCTGCGGACCGCACAACTAATGATCTCCTCTGACGGACCGCACCGACTATAAATGATCTCCTCCTGACGGACCACACTGACTATAAAATGATCTCCTCCTGATGGACCGCACTGACTAAAATGATCTCCTCCTGACGACCGCACCGACTATAAATGATCTCCTATGACGGACCGCACTGACTAAAATGATCTCCTCCTGACGGACTGCACTGACTATAAAAATGATCTCCTCCTGACGGACCGCACCGACTATAAAATGATCTCTCCTAACGGACCGCACAAGACTGTAAAATGATCTTCTCCTGACAGACCGCACTGACTATAAAAGATTCCTCCTGAACCGCACTGACTATGATCTCCTCCTGACGGAGCCGCACTGACTATAAAATGATCTCCTCCTGATGGACCGCACTGGACTATAAAATGATCTCCTCCTGACAGACCGCACCGACTATAAATGATCTCTCCTGACGGACCGCACTGACTTTAAAATGATCTCCTCCCGGACGACGGACCGCACTGACTATAAAATGATCTCCTCCTGACGACCGCACCCACTATAAAATGATCTCCTCCTCACTGAACTGCACTTGACTATAAAATGATCTCCTCCTGACAGACCGCCCGACTATAAAATGATCTCCTGACGGATTCACCGACTAAAAAAATGATCTCCTCCTGACGGACCACACTGACTATAAATGATCTCCTCCAGGACCACACTGACTCACTATAAATGATCTCCTCCTGACGGACACTGACTGCACTCCTCTGACTATAAAATGATCTCCTCCAGACGGACCGCACTGACTATATAATGATCTCCTCCTGACGGTCCGCACTGACTATAAAATGATCTCCTACTTACGGACCGCACTGACTACATAAAATGATCTCCTCCTGACGGACCGCACCGACTATAAAATGATCTCCTCCGACGGACCGCACTAAAAAATAATCTCCTCCTGACGGAACGCACTGACTACATAATGTCTCCTCCTGACGGACCGCACTGACTATATAATGATCTCCTCCTGACGGACTGCACTGACTATAAAATGATCTCCTCCGGACGGGCTGACGGACCGCACCGACTATAAAATGATCTCCTCCTGACGGACCGCACGACTATAAAAATGATCTCCTCCTGACGGACCGCACTGACTATATAATGAATCTCCTCCTGACGTACCGCATTGACTAAAAATGATCTCCTCCTGACGGACCGCACTGACTATAAAATTATTTCCTCCTGACGGACTGCACTGACTATAAATGATCTCCTCCTGACGGACCGCATTGACTATAAAATGATCTCCTCCTGACGGACCGCACCGACTATAAAATGATCTCCTCCTGATGGACTGCACTGGACTATAAAATGATCTCCTCCTGATGGACCGCACTGACATAAAATGATCTCCTCCTGACGGACCGCACCGACTATGAAAATGATCTCCTCCTGACGGACCGCACTGACTATAAAATGATCTCCTCCTGACGGACCGCACTGACTACATAATGATCTCCTCCTGACGTACCGCATCAACTATAAAATGATCTCCTCCTGACGGACCGCACCGACTATAAAATGATCTCCTCCTGACGGACCACACTGACTATAAAATGATCTCCTCCTGATGGACCGCACTGACTATAAAATGATCTCCTCCTGACCGACCGCACCGACTATAAAATGATCTCCTCATGACGGACCGCACTGACAATAAAATGATCTCCTCCTGACGGACTGCACTGACTATAAAATGATCTCCTCCTGACGGACCACACCAACTATAAAATGATCTCCTCCTGACGGACCGCACTGACTATAAAATGATCTCCTCCTGACGGACCACACTGACTATAAAATGATCTCCTCCTGATGGACTGCACTGACTATAAATGATCTCCTCCTGACGGACTGCACTGACTATAAAATGATTCCTCCTGACGGACTGCACTGACTATAAAATGATCTCCTCCTGACGGACCGCATTGACTATAAAATGATCTCTCCTGACGGGACCGCACCAACTATAAAATGATCTCCTCTGGACGGACCGCACTGACTGTAAAATGATCTCCTCCTGACGGACCGCACCGACTATAAAATGATCTCCTCCTGACAGACCGCACCGACTATAAAATGATCTCCTCCTGACGGACCACATTGACTATAAAATGATCTCCTCCTGACGGACCGCACCGACTATAAAATGATCTCCTCCTGACAGACCGCACTGACTATAAAATGATCTCCTCCTGACGGACCACACTGACTATAAAATGATCTCCTCCTGACGGACTGCACTGACTATAAAATGATCTCCTCCTGACTGACCGCACTGACTATAAAATGATCTCCTCCTGATGGACCGCACTGACTATAAAATGATCTCCTCCTGACGGACCGCACTGACTATAAAATGATCTCCTCCTGACGGACCGCACTGACTATAAAATGATCTCCTCCTGACGGACCGCACTGACTATAAAATGATCTCCTCCTGACGGACCGCGCCGACTATAAAATGATCTCCTCCTGTCGGACCGCACTGACTATAAAATGATCTCCTCCTGACGGACCGCACTGACTACATAATGATCTCCTCCTGACGGACCGCACCGACTATAAAATGATCTCCTCCTGACGGACCGCACTGACTATAAAATGATCTCCTCCTGACGGACCGCACTGACTATAAAATGATCTCCTCCTGACGGACCGCGCCGACTATAAAATGATCTCCTCCTGTCGGACCGCACTGACTATAAAATGATCTCCTCCTGACCGGACCGCACTGACTACATAATGATCTCCTCCTGACGGACCGCACCGACTATAAAATGATCTCCTCCTAAGGGACCGCACAGACTGTAAAATGATCTTCTCCTGACAGACCGCACTGACTATAAAATGATCTCCTCCTGACGGACCGCACTGACTATAAAATGATCTCCTCCTGACGGACCGCACTGACTATAAAATGATCTCCTCCTGATGGACCGCACTGACTATAAAATGATCTCCTCCTGACAGACCGCACCGACTATAAAATGATCTCCTCCTGACGGACCGCGATGACTATAAAATGATCACCTCCTGACGGACCGCACTGACTATAAAATGATCTCCTCCTGACAGACCGCACCGACTATAAATGATCTCCTGACGGATTGCACCGACTATAAAATGATCTCCTCCTGACGGACCGCACTGACTATAAAATGATCTCCACCTGACGGATCGCACTGACTATAAAATGATCTCCTCCTGACGGACCGCACTGACTATAAAATGATCTCCTCCTGACGGACCTCACTGACTGTATAATGATCTCCTCCTGACAGACCGCACCGACTATAAAATGATCTCCTCCAGACGGACCGCACTGACTATATAATGATCTCCTCCTGACGGTCCGCACTGACTATAAAATGATCTCCTACTTACGGACCGCACTGACTACATAATGATCTCCTCCTGACGGACCGCACCGACTATAAAATGATCTCCTCCTGACGGACCGCACTGACTAAAAAATGATCTCCTCCTGACGGACTGCACTGACTACATAATGATCTCCTCCTGACAGACTGCACGGACTATAAAATGATCTCCTCCTGACGGACCGCACTGACTATAAAATGATCTCCTCCTGATGGACCGCACCGACTATAAATGATCTCCTCCTGACGGACCGCACCGACTATAAAATGATCTCCTCCTGATGGACCGCACTGACTATATAATGATCTCCTCCTGACCGACCGCACTGACTATAAAATGATCTCCTCCTGATGGACCGCACCGACTATAAAATGATCTCCTCCTGACGGACCGCACCGACTATAAAATGATCTCCTCCTGATGGACCGCACTGACTATATAATGATCTCCTCCTGACGGACCGCACTGACTATAAAATTATTTCCTCCTGACGGACTGCACTGACTATAAATGATCTCCTCCTGACGGACCGCATTGAATATAAAATGATCTCCTCCTGACGGACCGCACTGACTATAAAATTATTTCCTCCTGACGGACTGCACTGACTATAAAATGATCTCCTCCTGATGGACCGCACTGACTATAAAATGATTTCCTCCTGACGGACCGCACTGACTATAAAATGATCTCCTCCTGACGGACCGCACTGACTATAAAATGATCTCCTCCTGACGGACCGCACCGACTATAAAATGATCTCCTCCTCACGAACCGCACCGACTATAAAATGATCTCCTCCTGACGGACCGCACTGACTATAAAATGATCTCCTCCTGACGGACCGCACTGACTATAAAATGATCTCCTCCTGACGGACTGCACCGACTATAAAATGATCTCCTCCTGACAGACCGCACTGACTATAAAATGATCTCCTCCTGACGGACCACACTGACTATAAAATGATCTCCTCCTGACGGACTGCACTGACTATAAAATGATCTCCTCCTGACTGACCGCACTGACTATAAAATGATCTCCTCCTGATGGACCGCACTGACTATAAAATGATCTCCTCCTGACGGACCGCACTAACTATAAAATGATTTCCTCCTGACGGACCGCACTGACTATAAAATGATCTCCTCCTCACGAACCGCACCGACTATAAAATGATCTCCTCCTGACGGACCGCACTGACTATAAAATGATCTCCTCCTGACGGACCGCACTGACTATAAACTGATCTCCTCCTGACGGACCACACCGACTATAAAATGATTCTCCTCCTGACGGACCGCACTGACTATAAAATGATCTCCTCCTGACTGACCGCACTGACTATAAAATGATCTCCTCCTGACGGACCGCACTGACTATAAAATGATCTCCTCCTGACTGACCGCACTGACTATAAAATGATCTCCTCCTGACTGACCGCACTGACTATAAAATGATCTCCTCCTGATGGACCGCACTGACTATAAAATGATTCTCCTCCTGACGGACCGCACTAACTATAAAATGATTTCCTCCTGACGGACCGCACTGACTATAAAATGATCTCCTCCTCACGAACCGCACCGACTATAAAATGATCTCCTCCTGACGGACCGCCACTGACTATAAAATGATCTCCTCCTGACGGACCACACCGACTATAAAATGATCTCCTCCTGACGGACCACACCGACTATAAAATGATCTCCTCCTGACGGACCGCACTGACTACATAATGATCTCCTCCTCACGAACCGCACCGACTATAAAATGATCTCCTCCTGACGGACCGCACTGACTATAAAATGATCTCCTCCTGATGGACCGCACTGACTATAAAATGAT
Source organism: Rhinella marina (assembly GCA_900303285.1). NCBI lineage: Eukaryota > Metazoa > Chordata > Amphibia > Anura > Bufonidae > Rhinella > Rhinella marina. Next base: position 5,314 of record ONZH01013820.1, read on the forward strand.
CTCCTCCTGACGGACCGCACCGACTATAAAATGATCTCCTCCTGACGGACCGCACTGACTATAAAATGATCTCTCCTGATGGACCGCACTGACTACATAATGATCTCCTCCTGACGGACCGCACCAACTATAAAATGATCTCCTCCTGACGGACTGCACTGACTATAAAATGATCTCCTCCTGACGGACCGGCCACTGACTATAAAATGATCTCCTCCTGACGGACCGCACTGACTATAAAATGATCTCCTCCTGACGGACCGCACTGACTACATAATGATCTCCTCCTGACGGACCGCACTGACTATAAAATGATCTCCTCCTGACGGACCGCACTGACTACATAATGATCTCCTCCTGACGGACCGCACTGACTATAAAATGATCTCCTCCTGACGGACCGCACCGTCTATAAAATGATCTCCTCCTGACGGACCACACCGACTATAAAATGATCTCCTCCTGACGGACCGCACTGACTACATAATGATCTCCTCCTCACGAACCGCACCGACTATAAAATGATCTCCTCCTGACGGACCGCACTGACTATAAAATGATCTCCTCCTGATGGACCGCACTGACTATAAAATGATCTCCTCCTGACGGACCGCACCGACTATAAATGATCTCCTCCTGACGGACCGCACTGACTATAAAATGATCTCCTCCTGATGGACCGCACTGACTATACAAATAATGATCTCCTCCTGACGGACCGCACTGACAACTATAAAAATGATCTCCTCCTGACGGACTGCACTGACTATAAAATGATCTCCTCCTGACGGACCGCACTGACTATAAAATGATCTCCTCCTGACGGACCGCACTGACTACTATAAAATGATCTCCTCCTGACGGACCGCACTGACTACATAAATGATCTCCTCCTGACGGACCGCACTGACTATAAAATGATCTCCTCCTGACGGACCGCACACTGACTATAAAAATGATCTCCTCCTGACGGACCGCACTGACTATAAAATGATCTCCTCCTGACGGACCGCACTGACTATAAAATGATCTCCTCCTGACGGACCACACTGACTATAAAAATGATCTCCTCCTGACGGACCGCACTGACTATAAAAATGATCTCCCTCCTGACGGACCGCACTGACTATAAAATGATGATCTCCTCCTGACGGACCGCACTGACTAAAATAAAATGATCTCCTCCTGACGGACCGCACTGACTATAAAAGCTATGAAAATGATCTCCTCCTGACGGACTGCACTGACTATAAAATGATCTCCTCCTGACGGACCGCACTGACTATAAAAATGATCTCCTCCTGACGGACCGCAACTGACTATATAAATGATCTTCCTCCTGACGGACCGCACTGACTATAAAATAACGAATGATCTCCTCCTCCTGACGGACCGCACTGACTATAAAATGATCTCCTCCTGACGGACCGCACTGACTAAAATGATCTGACCTATAAAATGATCTCCTCCTGACGGACCACACTGACTATAAAATGATCTCCTCCTGACGGACCGCACTGACTATAAAATGATCTCCTCCTGACGGACCGCACTGACTATAAAATGATCTCCTCCTGACGGACCCGCACCGACTATAAAATGATCTCCTCCTGACGGACCGCACTGACTATAAAATGATCTCCTCCTGACGGACCGCACTGACTATAAAAATGATCTCCTCCTGACGGACCGCACCGACTATATAAATGATCTCCTCCTGAACCGCACTGACTATAAAATGATCTCCTCCTGACGACCACACTGACTATAAAATGATCTCCTCCTGACGGAACCGCACCGACTATAAAATGATCTCCTCCTGACGGACCGCACTGACTATAAAATGATCTCCTCCTGACGGACCGCAACTGACTACATAAATGATCTCCTCCTGACGGACCGCACTGACTATAAAATGATCTCCTCCTGACGGACCGCACCTGACTATAAAATGATCTCCTCCTGACGGACCGCACTGACTATAAAATGATCTCCTCCTGACGGACCGCACTGACTATAAAATGATCTCTCCTGACCTGACTGGACCACACTGACTATAAAATGATCTCCTCCTGAACTGGACCGCACTGACTATAAAATGATCTCCTCCCTGACGGACCGCACTGACTATAAAAATGATCTTCCTCCTGACGGACCGCACTGACTATAAAATGATCTCCTCCTGACGAACCGCACCGACTATAAAATGATCTCCTCCTGACGGACCGCACTGACTATAAAATGATCTCCTCCTGACGGACCGCACTGACTACATATTGATCTCCTCCTGACGGACCGCACTGACTATAAAATGATCTCCTCCTGACGGACCGCACTGACTATAAAAATGATCTCTCCTCCTGAACGGACCACACTGACTATAAAAATGATCTTCTCCTGACGGACCGCACTGACTATAAAATGATCTCCTCCTGACGGACCGCACCGACTATAAAAGATCTCCTCCTGACGGGACTGACTAAAATGATCTCCTCCTGACGGAACCGCACTGACTATAAAATGATCTCCCTCCTGACGGACCGCACTGACTATAAAATGATCTCCTCCTGACGGACCGCACCGACTATAAAATGATCTCCTCCTGACGGACCCGCACTGACTATAAAATGATCTCCTCCTGACGGACCGCACTGACTATCATAAATGATCTCCTCCTGACGGACCGCCACTGACTATAAAATGATCTCCTCCTGACGGACCGCACCGACTATAAAATGATCTCCTCCTGACGGACCGCACTGACTATAAAATTGATCTCCTCCTGGACGGACCGACACTGACTATAAAATGATCTCCTCCTGACGGACCGCCAACTGACTATAAAATGATCTCCTCCTGATGGACCGCACTGACTACATAATGATCTCCTCCTGACGGACCGCACTGACTATAAAATGATCTCCTCCTGACGGACTGCACTGACATAAAATGATCTCCTCTGACGGACCGCACTGACTATAAAATGATCTCCTCCTGACGGACCGCACTGACTACATAATGATCTCCTCCTGACGGACCGCACTGACTATAAAATGATCTCCTCCTGACGGACCGCACGACTATAAAATGATCTCCTCCTGACGGACTTGCACTGACTATAAAATGATCTCCTCCTTGACGGACCACACTGACTATAAAATGATCTCCTCCTGACGGACCGCACTGACTATAAAATTGATCTCCTCCTGACGGACCGCACTGACTATAAAATGATCTCCTCCTGACGGACCGCACTGACTATAAAATGATCTCCTTCCTGACGGACCGCACTGACTATAAATGATCTCCTCCTGACGGACCGCACTGACTATAAAATGATCTCCTCCTGACGGACCGCACTGACTACATAAATGATCTCCTTCCTGACGGACCGCACTGACTATAAAATGATCTCCTCCTGAACGGACTGCACTGACTATAAAATGATCTCCTCCTGACGGACCACACTGACTATAAAATGATCTTCCTCCTGACGGACCGCACTGACTATAAAAATGATCTCCTCCTGACGGACCGCACCGACTATAAAATGATCTCCTCCTGACGGACCGCACTGACTATAAAATGATCTCCTCCTGACGGACCGCACTGACTATAAAATGATCTCCTCCTGACGGACCGCACTGACTATAAAATGATCTCCTCCTGACGGACCGCACTGACTATAAAATGATCTCCTCCTGACGGACCGCACTGACTATAAAATGATCTCCTCCTGACGGACCGCACTGACTATAAAATGATCTCCTCCTGACGGACCGCACCTGACTATAAAATGATCTCCTCCTGACGCACTGACTATAAAATGATCTCCGGACCTGACTATAAAGATCTCCTCCTGACACCGCACTACTATGATCCCTCCTGACGGACCGCACTGACTATAAAATGATCCTCTCCTGACGGACCACACTGTAATGGCGACTATTGCTATAGGAAGATCTGATAGGTTTCTGACCGATGGAGGAGGTTCCCGGCAGAACAGACATTTCCTAACTGACTGACGCCAGAAACCATTGTCTTCTATTAGTTCTACAGAACAGACCAGTATAACAAACCAGAGCAAACTGGGCTCCTGCATAGGGCTGCACAGTTCAGGGTCCGCACTGGAATGGGTGGAGGGGATGGATTTTCCCTCTCTTTTTGGTCACAAGAGATCATTTATCACAACATGAGCCTCGAACCAGCCTAACGTATCCTGAGGAGCACTGCACAATTCCTTTTAAAACAGGAAAAAAAGAAAAAAGGCACAAAATTCAAAATATGATCACATCACGGGGGGTAAATAACGCCCCGTGTTCAGATGTGCGCCCCTAAAACCACAGCCCCCATTTATCGGTGTAAACTTGGACAGTATTTTTTGTTGGGACCACTGCGCTATGAGGGTCTATGACATCACCACCAGGATCGGAACTTACGAATGGCGATCTCTAATGTACATAAATCTGGATGTATCATGACACACCAGGTTCTGACTTTTTATACTGCTTATGTTTATGACTGCGGCCAATAATTTGCCAAAATTATTGCCACTACCTCTGCCCTTCTGGTGGGATGGGGGATGCACAAACATAACTACTTATTAAATAAATTGTAGTAATAGTACAATAGTACTCCAGGAGTCATTTTGTCTTCATCTTTACCTGTATAATAATTAAGATAGATCGATAAGAAAATGGCCGCCGCTGTGTTCAGAAGTCAGTTGGGCCTCTAGTGACAGGAAATGAGCAGTTCATGCCACACGTGATTCGTTTATGCTTTTACCCCGGAAGTAGATGTGTTCGTTGCCTGGACACGGAAGCGGAAGTTGAGAGGTGTCTGCTTCGGAGCTGATGGTGGAGAGAGCGGGGAAGTGAATGGTGGAGTAGTCGCAGAGGTGAGGAGGTGGCGGGTTATGTGCAGGGGGCTCTGTGCGGCCCTTCCCCGGTCACATGGACGGCAGGGACCCTGCTGCGGTACCGGGAGGGAACATCATACAGAATGCACCAGGCTGCGGCTGCAATAATGGCAGATCAAATCATTCATCATTATAGTGATTACCAAAGGCCATTTCAAGATCTCTGCTGCCTGTCAGTGACTTCAAGTGACCATACTTGCTTTCAGTGGCCGAAGTCTTGTACAGACTTTACCCTTTTCACAGCTGAGGGTTTGTTACAGTTGACTGATACACTGTAACAAAAAGGAAAGGCATTTGTGCTGTTTAACTGTTCACACTGGATACAACTGTAACGAACCCTCAGCTGGGATCAGTGATCAGACAGGATGGTCAAATAGGATTGTTTCAATTCTCTGACAGCAAGCGGAGATCTTGAATGGCTGATCTCTATGTGTTGCATGGTTACCTTTAATATGAATGAACGCAGTCTTTCCCGCCTGTGACAGCGCCCCCCGGTGATGACGGCTGATTACTGGGGGCTCTATGACGCTCCACCATCATCCACTTTATTATGAGGGGAATGATCCGCTGTGGGCACCGCTTGTCTCCTGTGAGGGATCAGCGTGTAGGAGCGCCAGCAGTCAGGACCCCCATACACATCGGGCGACCCCCTGACATCTACCGGTTATTGATAAGTTAGTGACCGATCCCTCCCGTCTCTCTCCAGCAGATCTCTCATTTCTCAGTGGAGCGGTGAACGAAAAACTGCAGCAAGATGGGGCGCAGGTCAACGTCCTCCACCAAGAGCGGGAAGTTCATGAACCCCACAGATCAAGCAAGTAAGTGAGATATACGGCAAACAGCGCAGCCGCTCTCTGGAAAACCTGTGCAGTACTACCCCTGTTATCAGCTATTTCACACTGGAGGACTGAACTACTCCAGAGCTGCACTCACAATTCTGCTGGTGCTTGCGGCTTTGGAGTATAATACAGGATGTAACTCAGGATCAGTACAGGATAAGTAATGTATGTACACAGTGACTGCACCAGCAGAATAGTGAGTGCAGCTCTGGAGTATGATACAGGATGTAACTCAGGATCAGTACAGGATAAGTAATGTATGTACACAGTGACTGCACCAGCAGAATAGTGAGTGCAGCTCTGGAGTATAATACAGGATGTAACTCAGGATCAGTACAGGATAAGTAATGTATGTACACAGTGACTGCACCAGCAGAATAGTGAGTGCAGCTCTGGAGTATAATACAGGATATAACTCAGGATCAGTACAGGATAAGTAATGTATGTACACAGTGACTGCACCAGCAGAATAGTGAGTGCAGCTCTGGAGTATAATACAGGATGTAACTCAGGATCAGTACAGGATAAGTAATGTATGTACACAGTGACTGCACCAGCAGAATAGTGAGTGCAGCTCTGGAGTATAATACAGGATGTAACTCAGGATCAGTACAGGATAAGTAATGTATGTACACAGTGACTGCACCAGCAGAATAGTGAGTACAGCTCTGGAGTGTAATACAGGATGTAACTCAGGATCAGTACAGGATAAGTAATGTATGTACACAGTGACTGTACCAGCAGAATAGTGAGTGCAGCTCTGGAGTATAATACAGGATGTAACTCAGGATCAGTAACAGGATAAGTAATGTATGTACACAGTGACTGCACCAGCAGAATAGTGAGTGCAGCTCTGAAGTATAACACAGGATGTAACACAGGATCAGTACAGGATAAGTAATGTATGTACACAGTGACTGCACCAGCAGAATAGTGAGTGCAGCTCTGGAGTATAATACAGGATGTAACTCAGGATCAGTACAGGATAAGTAATGTATGTACACAGTGACTGCACCAGCAGAATAGTGAGTGCAGCTCTGGAGTATAATACAGGATGTAACTCAGGATCAGTACAGGATAAGTAATGTATGTACACAGTGACTGCACCAGCAGAATAGTGAGTGCAGCTCTGGAGTATAATACAGGATGTAACTCAGGATCAGTACAGGATAAGTAATGTATGTACACAGTGACTGCACCAGCAGAATAGTGAGTGCAGCTCTGGAGCATAATACAGGATGTAACTCAGGATCAGTACAGGATAAGTAATGTATGTACACAGTGACTGCACCAGCAGAATAGTGAGTGCAGCTCTGGAGTATAATACAGGATGTAACTCAGGATCAGTACAGGATAAGTAATGTATGTACACAGTGACTGCACCAGCAGAATAGTGAGTGCCAGCTCTGGAGTATAATACAGGATGTAACTCAGGATCAGTACAGGATAAGTAATGTATGTACACAGTGACTGCACCAGCAGAATAGTGAGTGCAGCTCTGGAGTATAATACAGGATGTAACTCAGGATCAGTACAGGATAAGTAATATATGTACACAGTGACTGCACCAGCAGAATAGTGAGTGCAGCTCTGGAGTATAATACAGGATGTAACTCAGGATCAGTACAGGATAAGTAATGTATGTACACAGTGACTGCACCAGCAGAATAGTGAGTGCAGCTCTGGAGTATAATACAGGATGTAACTCAGGATCAGTACAGGATAAGTAATGTATGTACACAGTGACTGCACCAGCAGAATAGTGAGTGCAGCTCTGGAGTATAATACAGGATGTAACTCAGGATCAGTACAGGATAAGTAATGTATGTACACAGTGACTGCACCAGCAGAATAGTGAGTGCAGCTCTGGAGTATAATACAGGATGTAACTCAGGGTCAGTACAGGATAAGTAATGTATGTACACAGTGACTGCACCAGCAGAATAGTGAGTGCAGCTCTGGAGTATAATACAGGATGTAACTCAGGATCAGTACAGGATAATTAATGTATGTACACAGTGACTGCACCAGCAGAATAGTGAGTGCAGCTCTGGAGTATAATACAGGATGTAACTCAGGATCAGTACAGGATAAGTAATGTATGTACACAGTGACTGCACCAGCAGAATAGTGAGTGCAGCTCTGGAGTATAATACAGGATGTAACTCAGGATCAGTACAGGATAATTAATGTATGTACACAGTGACTGCACCAGCAGAATAGTGAGTGCAGCTCTGGAGTATAATACAGGATGTAACTCAGGGTCAGTACAGGATAATTAATGTATGTACACAGTGACTGCACCAGCAGAATAGTGAGTGCAGCTCTGGAGTATAATACAGGATGTAATAAGGTCCGTTGCTCGTGTATCTGTACTGACTCTCTGCTCTGTTCTGCCCTCTACAGGAAAGGAGGCGAGGAAGCGGGAACTGAAAAAGGTGAGGATTTGTTACTATTGGCTCGGCCTCTGGCGGTGCTGATTGATGAGAGCGGTGACTGTGGAGGATGTGACGCTCTCTGTTAGCGCTGCGGTGTCTTTCTTTGTTGTTGAGCTTTTCCTGTTTCCGTTGTAGAACAAGAAGCAGCGGATGATGGTGAGAGCCGCCGTGCTGAAAATGAAGGATCCGAAGCAAATCATCCGGGACATGGAGAAGCTGGATGAGATGGGTGAGTCCCCTCCGCAGTACGCCATGTGAATAGCCCCTTACAAAACCTGACACATAGACACATACCGGTGCAGATTTGTGGGCGTGTACTGTCCGTGACCGAGGCGTGCACGAGTCGTAATCCTCTCAACAGTCCGTTTTTTTAGCCACTCTCTGGTACCTGGCATTACCATGTGCTGCATGACGACTCGATCTCTGAGGGATCCATAATTATACTCATCCAGAGCCTGCTGGTTCATGAATAGAATCACAGGTGTACAGTTAAGACTGACAGCGTTTTCTTCTGGCGCCGCTTACTGATGGATCCTCCTCCTCTTCTGCAGAATTTAACCCTGTGCAGCAGCCGCAGCTCAACGAAAAAGTTCTCAAAGACAAAAGGAAGAAGCTGCGGGAGACGTTTGAGCGCATTCTGCGTCTGTACGAGAAGGAGAACCCCGAAACCTATAAGGAATTGCGCAAAATCGAACTGGATTACGAGCACAAGCGGTCGCAGCTCAGCCAGTACTTCGACGCTGTGAAGGTCGGTGCGATCCTGATAGGGTTGTGTGTCCGACTTGCTGTTTTCAGGATCTCTGCTTGCTGTGAATTGAACTCATCCTTATTGAATGCAGTTTTCTCTCTCACTTCAGCATCGCACGGTTTGTTACAACTGTGTCAGTCAAGGCGTTCCCCTGTGAACTAAATAGACAGCAGCACATAGAGTATTACGTGGACTGATACATTGTAACAAACCATCCACTCTGCAAGCAGTTCTAGGTCAGATGTTTCCATTCGCTGACAGCAAGCAGAGATGTCTGAAGTATCAATAACGTGTTTCCTGCCTTCAGAACGCTCAGCACGTGGAGGTGGAGAGCATCCCGCTGCCGGACCTGCCCCACGCTCCCTCTAATATTCTGATTCAGGACATCCCCCTCCCCGGAGCGCAGCCCCCCTCCATCCTGAAGAAGACGTCGGCCTACGGGTGAGTGTACAGACGCGAGGAGCGCCCCTTCTGCCCATTCCTTCCTAACCGTGGACTCTTCTGCCTTCTTAGACCTCCCGGGCGAGGTGTCTCGATGCCGTTCCCTCCAGGCCATGGGGTCCCTCGTCTGCCTCCAGGCAAGAAGCCTCCTGGGCCTCCACCAGGACCTCCCCCACCACAGGTCCTGCAGATGTACGGCCGCAGGGTCGGGTTTGCTCTGGAGAACATAATGAAAAGACGGGAGGAGGAGAGGTACAGCCCCGAAGGAGGTGAGTGGAGATGGGGGCGGCGCTGCAGGGACCGGCACAGGAGTGGTGCAGTCTCAGCCGGGGAGGATCCTGCTGATTAGATACTGATGGTCTGTCCTGAGGATGAACAGTACAGGGGCCGGCACAGGAGTGGTGCAGTCTCAGCCGGGGAGGATCCTGCTGATTAGATACTGATGGTCTGTCCTGAGGATGAACAGTACAGGGGCCGGCACAGGAGTGGTGCAGTCTCAGCCGGGGAGGATCCTGCTGATTAGATACTGATGGTCTGTCCTGAGGATGAACAGTACAGGGACCGGCACAGGAGTGGTGCAGTCTCAGCCGGGGAGGATCCTGCTGATTAGATACTGATGGTCTGTCCTGAGGATGAACAGTACAGGGGCCGGCACAGGAGTGGTGCAGTCTCAGCCGGGGAGGATCCTGCTGATTAGATACTGATGGTCTGTCCTGAGGATGAACAGTACAGGGGCCGGCAACCCTATTAAAGCAGCCGTAAACCTGGCAGGTCTGACCCTGCTGAGTAAAGTAAAACCGCTCTTCCCCCGATCCATTGCTGCATAGGGGAGAAATAAGTGTTTTTTTTGTAAAAATAAGCAAATTATGGCTTAAGTGCACTGAGGGCGGGCTCTAGTCAGATGGTGCACCGTATCTCCACTATTCTGCCTCCCCAGACACTCCCCCCTCCATCTGGATGCCTGGCAATCAAGTGTAGGAGCTGAGGTGCACCGACTGACTAGGACCCGCCCTCAGTGCACTAAAGCCATCATTTGCATATTTTTTTAAACCATTTATTTCTCCTAAACATAGTAATGGATCGGGGGAAGAGAGGTTTCATTTTGATCAACAGAACCAGCCCTACCAGGCATTATCTCTGCTTTCATAGGGTAGATCCTGCTGACAGATGCTCCCTCCGCTCCTTTACTATTGATGGCCTGTCCTCGGGATACGTCATTAATAGGGTAGATCCTGCTGACAGATGCCCTTTATCAGCTCCATCCACTCCTCTAGTATTGATGGCCTGTCCTCGGGATACCTCATCAGTATCTAATCCATGGAGTCCAACACCCCGCACCACATGGGTGGTTTATTAGGGTAGATCCTGCTGACAGATGCCCTTTAAGAGTAAACGCCCCCAGAGGTTCGTTCATTTTATTCCTAATAAAACAAACCAAAAAAAAATGTTGTATTATGAAAAACCTTGATTTTGGTAGAACATCTAAAGCTAGGACCACTGAGCAGTCACGTGTGTAAGATCACGAAAAGTCTCTGAAACCCTCTGGTAGTTAAGGGGTTAAAGGGGTTGTCTCCTCAGTCGACGCGGCTCCTGACACTCCCAATGGATTTTTCGGTTGCTCTTTTTCCCTGCAGCGGCCTCTACAGGGGGATTCTGGTATTACACGCGGCTGCGCTCCGGTATAGAGAGGGCGAGGTCACATGGGATCGTCCTGCGGAGACCACCACGATCATGTAATTGTCTTCTGTGATCTTCAGGGCTGAAAAGTCACCACGACGCCTCCAGTTCAAGTGAGGACGATGACTACCCCGAGATGGAGCAGGATAGGGATGATGAGGGCAGTAGTGACGAGGACAGCGATAGCAACCAGTCAGACGGCCAGGAGAGCGACAGCGGCGAGTACACTCAGCGGGAAGATGAGAAGAAAGGCAGCGGGGACAAGAAGATGGCGGCGGGTGAGTCGCCGCGTGATCCGGTTATTTCTTTTCTGGGTCGGTATTGTACGATTTAACCCTTTGTGCTGCTGCTATAATGTGATGCGCCGGTCGTCCTCCCTCTCCACAGGTCACAGCGTGCGGTTTGTTGACGCTTCGGAAAAGCCTCGCAAGAAAAAGAAGAAACACGTCAAGGATCTGACTCCCCTTCAAGCCATGATGTTACGTATGGCCGGTGAGTATTAACGTACGTGTCCTCGCGAAGGCAGGACATCCGCTGCTTATAGCGCCAGCGATCTGAACGGCAGCTCCGCCCGGGGTAAAGATGGATGCCGCGCCTCTGTAGCTCACTGTCCGCTGCGCTGGACACATCCGATGGCCGATCCACTCACCTTTCTGGTAACCCATCTTGAATGTGCAGGTCAAGAGGTGACAGAAGAAGAGGAGGAACATGAAGCTGAAGAATACTCCTCCTCTTCCTCATCTGAGGACGACTCCGGCTCTGAAGACGAGCAGAAGAACGAGGAGCCTAAAACCGAATCTGCTGAGAGCAGCTCCTCCTCGGCACCGATCACTGTACCTCCGCCTGTCACCGTCCCGCCTCCACCCCTGCAGATGCCGCCGTCCATCATGACGGGACCACCGCCTCTAGGTCCACCTCCAGTTCCACCTCTTCGACCACCAGGACCACCAACAGGAATGCCACCAGGTCCACCTCCAGGTGGGTGAAGTCAGACATGACGGTGACACACTGCTGTCCTCAGGACAAGATGGCGTGACAAGTCTTCACTGCTTTGTATCTATTACAGGAGCACCCCCATTTTTAAGACCCCCAGGTCTCCGTGGTCCTCCACCACGCTTGTTACCTCCAGGGCCTCCTCCTGGCCGTCCTCCTGGCCCACCTCCAGGTCCTCCTCCTGGCCTGCCACCAGGTCCTCCACCCCGTGGACCTCCGCCACGCCTTCCGCCACCTGCACCCCCAGGTAAGCGTCCTCTTCTGCTTGGTTTGCTGGCCTTGTTTTACTTGAATCCAGTCGCCCAAGAACTTCCTAGATGAGGTGCTCTAGAGGTTGTCATGGGTGGTGGTCCCATAGGGGTTACTTCATGGATCCCCACAGGAACTGGTGGTGTCAGAATTACAGTGGATGTAAACATGTAGCCTCAAACATGTGCTGTACACTGTGACGACACCCCAGCAGTGACTGCACTCTGCTACTCTGAACTCCCCACTGTGACGACACCCCAGCAGTGAGGGCACTCTGCTATTCTGAACTGCCCACTGTGACGACACCCCAGCAGCGAGTGCAGTCTGCTACTCTGAACTCCCCACTGTGACGACACCCCAGCAGTGAGGGCACTCTGGTACTCTGAACTCCCCACTGTGACGACACCCCAGCAGTGAGGGCACTCTGGTACTCTGAACTCCCCACTGTGACGACACCCCAGCAGTGAGGGCGCTCTGGTACTCTGAACTCCCCACTGTGACGACACCCCAGCAGTGAGGGCGCTCTGGTACTCTGAACTCCCCACTGTGACGACACCCCAGCAGTGACTGCACTCTGGTACTCTGAACTCCCCACTGTGACGACACCCCAGCAGTGAGGGCACTCTGGCACTCTGAACTCCCCACTGTGACGACACCCCAGCAGTGAGGGCGCTCTGGTACTCTGAACTCCCCACTGTGACGACACCCCAGCAGTGAGGGCACTCTGGTACTCTGAACTCCCCACTGTGACGACACCCCAGCAGTGAGGGCACTCTGGTACTCTGAACTCCCCACTGTGACGACACCCCAGCAGTGAGGGCACTCTGGTACTCTGAACTCCCCACTGTGACGACACCCCAGCAGTGAGGGCGCTCTGGTACTCTGAACTCCCCACTGTGACGACACCCCAGCAGTGAGGGCGCTCTGGTACTCTGAACTCCCCACTGTGACGACACCCCAGCAGTGACTGCACTCTGGTACTCTGAACTCCCCACTGTGACGACACCCCAGCAGTGAGGGCACTCTGGCACTCTGAACTCCCCACTGTGACGACACCCCAGCAGTGAGGGCGCTCTGGTACTCTGAACTCCCCACTGTGACGACACCCCAGCAGTGAGGGCGCTCTGGTACTCTGAACTCCCCACTGTGACGACACCCCCAGCAGTGAGGGCACTCTGGCACTCTGAACTCCCCACTGTGACGACACCCCAGCAGTGAGGGCGCTCTGGTACTCTGAACTCCCCACTGTGACGACACCCCAGCAGTGAGGGCGCTCTGAACTCCCCACTGTGACGTAGTTGAGGGGACATTTTATTTCTCTCATTAACCCTCTTCATCTCTTATGCTCTCGCTCGTTCAGGCATGCCGCCTCCTCCTCGGCCCATGATGCGTCCGCCCCTGGTTCCTCCTCCTGGCACTGCCCCTCCAGGCCTTTATCCTCCAACAATGGCAAACCCCGGCGTGCTGAGCGCTCCCCCCAGCTTGATACAAAGACCCAAGTCCGACGACGGAGGCGCCACCATTGAGAAGAAAGCCACTGCCACGATCAGCGCCAAACCCCAGATCACCAATCCTAAGGCTGAAGTGACACGGTTTGTACCGACCGCCCTTCGAGTGCGCAGAGAGAACAAAGGCGCCTCAGCCGCCGCTCCAGCCAAGAAGCAAGAAGAGGAAGTGGTCCGGCCGCCAGTGAAAGTGGGCCCTAAGGCTGGCAACCCGATGCCCGTGCAGACTAAGGACGATATGTATGAGGCGTTTATGAAAGAGATGGAAGGGCTGCTATAGAGCGTGACATGTACTCTTGTCCTGTGGTCGTCCCCCGTTCACAGCCGCCAGTCTCGCCATCTGTGCCCGCACACATCACCAGGCAGAGCCCTTGTGTTAGGATTACACTGCGTCGTAGTCCGGTCTTATGTTCTCTCCAGATCAGTTTAGGTCCATTATGTCGACCATTTGCTTTATATTTTTATCGTCTTGTTATTAAACGTGTGATATAAATGATGCGGCGCTGTGTACGCCTCCGAGTCTGCGAGACGAGCGGTGGTGGAGTCCTGGACCCGGCAGCTCTGCAGTGATAACCGGATTCTGTCTTCTCTCCAGGGTGTCCGGCGTTCTCTGTCAGCCGGCCGCACGACCTGTTCCTGCTAGATTGCAGAAGCTTTAAACCCAGACTGTAATGGCGGTGGTTTAAAAATCCAGGTCCACGTGCTGTACGTTTATGGAGTGTGATCCCTGAATGGGTTGTCCTGTCATTAGATATTGTATTCATTGTGTAGATCATGAGAAGTTACCAATATTTACCATCTCCAAGCGTCAATGCCGAATTCTGACATTTTCTTAAATGGTTTGGCGCTTCCTGGTGTTCAGTTACTTACATAGTATGGCTCCACCTGGTGATCAGTTACTTACATAGTATGGCTCCACCTGGTGATCAGTTACTTACATAGTATGGCTCCACCTGGTGTTCAGTTACTTACATAGTATGGCTCCACCTGGTGATCAGTGACTTACATAGTATGGCTCCACCTGGTGTTCAGTTACTTACATAGTATGGCTCCACCTGGTGATCAGTGACTTACATAGTATGGCTCCCCCTGGTGATCAGTTACTTACATAGTACGGCTCCACCTGGTGTTCAGTTACTTACATAGTACGGCTCCACCTGGTGTTCAGTTACTTACATAGTACGGCTCCACCTGGTGTTCAGTTACTTACATAGTACGGCTCCACCTGGTGATCAGTGACTTACATAGTATGGCTCCACCTGGTGGTCAGTTACTTACATAGTATGGCTCCACCTGGTGATCAGTTACTTACATAGTATGGCTCCACCTGGTGTTCAGTTACTTACATAGTATGGCTACACCTGGTGTTCAGTTACTTACATAGTATGGCTACACCTGGTGTTCAGTTACTTACATAGTATGGCTACACCTGGTGATCAGTTACTTACATAGTATGGCTCCACCTGGTGATCAGTTACTTACATAGTATGGCCTCACCTGGTGATCAGTTACTTACATAGTATGGCCTCACCTGGTGATCAGTTACTTACATAGTATGGCTCCACCTGGTGATCAGTTACTTACATAGTATGGCTCCACCTGGTGATCAGTTACATAGTATGGCTCCACCTGGTGATCAGTTACTTACACAGTGTGGCTCCACCTGGTGATCAGTTACTTACATAGTGTGGCTCCACCTGGTGATCAGTTACTTACATAGTATGGCTCCACCTGGTGTTCAGTTACTTACATAGTATGGCTCCACCTGGTGATCAGTTACTTACATAGTATGGCTCCACCTGGTGATCAGTCACTTGCATAGTATGGCTCCACCTGCTGTTCAGTTACTTAACCACGTGGAGCCATACTATATAAGTAACTGAACACCAGGTGGAGCCATACTATGTAAGTAACTGACCACCGTGTGGAGCCATACCATGTAAGTAACTGACCACCGTGTGGAGCCATACCATGTAAGTAACTGACCACCGTGTGGAGCCATACCATGTGAGTAACTGACCACCGTGTGGAGCCATACCATGTGAGTAACTGACCACCGTGTGGAGCCATACCATGTGAGTAACTGACCACCGTGTGGAGCCATACCATGTGAGTAACTGACCACCGTGTGGAGCCATACCATGTAAGTAACTGACCACCGTGTGGAGCCATACCATGTGAGTAACTGACCACCGTGTGGAGCCATACCATGTGAGTAACTGACCACCGTGTGGAGCCATACCATGTGAGTAACTGACCACCGTGTGGAGCCATACCATGTGAGTAACTGACCACCAGGGGGAGCCATACCATGTGAGTAACTGAACACCGGGTGGAGCCATACCATGTCAGTAACTGAGCACCAGGGGGAGCCATACCATGTCAGTAACTGAGCACCAGGGGGAGCCATACCATGTCAGTAACTGAGCACCAGGGGGAGCCATACCATGTCAGTAACTGAGCACCAGGGGGAGCCATACTATGTCAGTAACTGAGCACCAGGGGGAGCCATACCATGTCAGTAACTGAGCACCAGGGGGAGCCATACTATGTCAGTAACTGAGCACCAGGGGGAGCCATACTATGTCAGTAACTGAGCACCATAGTACGGCTCCACCTGGTGGTCAGTTACTTACACAGTACGGCTCCCCCTGGTGTTTAGTTGCTGACATAGTATGGCTCCAGATGGTAATCAGAAATCAATTTCAAGAACCGCGCTCCTCTCTAATCACCGTCACATCCGTAACTTAGAAGGCAATTACTGTACATCTATAATGAAGAGGAAAAAGAAATAATGAACAGCATAATTAAAGAGCACACGTCCCCTGACATGTCTGCTATAGTAACTCCTTGCAGTCCCTATGTAATGACAATTTTGGAGCATCTGTTCGTTTGACTCTGTTGTCCCATTCCTCTAGTATTCCTGCTAGAAGTTATGAAAGAATTACTAGGAGTTGCAATGAAAGTCCAGCTGTCTGCTAGCATTTGGGGTGTAGCTTTGCACAGTCTGATGCTATTCAATCACTCATCTCAACTGGTATAACCCATCTGGACCTTCATTGCAAACTGCTAGCGATTAAAGGGTGTAGAAGGAAGTGTGGGCGCCGCCTACAATATATGCATATACCCATATGTATATGCATATATGGGTGGCCCCTAATTGAGGGTCTGCGGCCCCATGGCCACGAAGGCCTGAAGCCCTGGTGGATGTGGATATCCACCAGGTGCTCTAAGGTTGTATATATATATAGATATGTGTGCATGTGCCCCCATTTGCATGCACCTATATCTATCTATATAATGTCCCCCTTTTCATCCAGTAGTATATAGATGCATGTACATGATCCCCAGTTATGTACATGTATCTATATACATGTAATAGCCAGGGTGCCCCCCCATAGCCCCCAGCAGATGGACAATGGCCATCTGCTGGGGATAGCTGGAGACATGGGACTGGACTAATTAGTCCAGTCCCAGGTGCTTCAAAGGGACAGAAGATCGATATGATCTTCTGTCCCTTCTGTTAATTACCCTCAGCGCTGCTGGGGGCAATTAACAGGACAGGGAAACAATAGGTTTCCCTGTCTCTGCATGGCGCGTACCTCCGGCGCTTGTAATTACAAACGCCGGAGATACAGTGCGCTCCCCAGGCGGAGGATCAAAGAGATCCTCCGCCCGGGAAACAGCGCGCGTCGGCGCGGTGACGTCATAGCACCGCGCCGGCGCTCGTGCACACAGCTGCCGGCGCGCTCGCTCGCCGGCAGCGCGGGAGCACGGGAGCGAGCGCGACCGGGTTTAAATAACCCGATCGCGCTGCGCTCTTCAGTTGAGCCGTGCCTCCCCAGCAAGAGGACCCCCTGGACGACGAGCAGAGGATCATCCCCTAGAAACGAGCAACAACCCCATCGGAGAAACCCTGGACTGGCTGAGTAACCCTGAACCCCTGCACTGCCCTGCCATTCCCTGCATTAACCCCTGGAGCCCTGCCCTCTGTTCCAGACCCCCTGCCCTACAGTAACCCCGGGTCCCTGATCTCATTACCCCTGTCCTAAACCCCCCAACGACCCTGGACCCATACCCCTACCTCTGTGCCAGCCCTGCAACCCTTGACAACCCCTGTACCTCCCTGCCATTCCTGCCATTAACCCCTGCTCCAGACCCCTGCAATCCCTGCAACCCCTGATTGCCCCCTGCCAGCATTAACCCCTGGTGCCCTGCAGTACCCCTGCCCTATACCACCAACGACCCCTGCTCCAGACCCCTGCAATACCCTGCCAACCCTTGGTGTGCATCCCTTGATTTAACCCCTGCCTTGCCCTACCATTTAACCCCCGCCTTGCTGCTCCCTGTACAATTAACCCCTTCCCTGCCAATACCCCTGGTTATTGTACTGTAATTTAACCCCTTTGCTCCCAGGGACAGTAATTAGATTAGGTTGGGGAGGGCTGCTATAAGTGTGAGTGTGTTTTGTTTAGTTAGTATTGCGGTTGGATTTAACGGGATTGTATAGTGTAGTTAGGGATTATTACTGTATTGTTAATAATTAATAAATAGTGTTATTATTGATAATACAGTGTACCGTGTCTATTGTAGTGTTAACGTGTATTTTGAGTCCCTTCTAGGTCGGGTGAAAGGCAATAGAGTTGCACTTAGGCATAAATAGGCGGAACTAGCGGAAGCGGGTTTTGCCTATTTATGAATATTAATTATTGGTACGCCCCAAAATACCAATAATTAATATCTCCTATTACAAAGGGGTTATCCGAGACTATATAAATCACCCCCATCATCCCCTTGCGGTGATTATAATTACCTGGGTCCCTGTGCCCTTGTCCCTTTTCTGCTGCTGCTCCTCCTTCTCCATGTGCAGGGATGAAAACATCCAGTGACCGGAGGGGGGGCAGCCAATGGCAGGCGGGGACGAGCCTTCCTAGCGTCACCAGCGATACTACGGAGGCTCATCCCCGCCTGCCATTGGCTGCTCCCCAACGCCGTCACCAGATGTTTTCTTCCCTGTACGAGGAGAAGCGGCAGTATGGGGACCCAGTTAAGTATAATCACTGTGAGGGCCCCGGGATATGGGGGGCTTTATATAGTCTTGGATAACCTGTTTAATTAATAACTTCTAGTAGGAATAACAGAGGAACAACATACAGTCATTACATGGGGCATGCAAGTAGTTACTAAGGCACGTCAAGAGCGGGGACAGGTCATTGACACTAACCCCTCATTTTGGGTCAGACATCCAGGAGAAGAGTCAATGTTTGTCTTCTGATTAATCATTGACAGATTATGTACATATTTTGAATTCTGCACACACAATCGTCCTCGAATCTGAAGAAAAAAAAGTTGTTTTTTTAAATCTGTTCTGGGAACTTTCCATATAGGTCTGATATTAAAGGTGATCTGTTCATGTGAATACTGCATCAGATAAATACTGCAGTACGGCGTCCAGATTGTCATACAGCAGCTAGATAAACAGTTCCACATATAGCATCCAGATAACTAGTGTCATATAGCGTCCAGATAACTAGTGTCATATAGCGTCCAGATAACTAGTGTCATATAGCGTCCAGATAACTAGTGTCATATAGCGTCCAGATAAGTAGTGTCATATAGCATCCAGATAACTAGTGTCATATAGCGTCCAGATAAGTAGTGTCATATAGCGTCCAGATAACTAGTGTCATATAGCGGCCAGATAAGTAGTGTCATATAGTGTCCAGATAACTAGTGTCATATAATGTCCAGATAACTAGTGTCATGTAGCGTCCAGATAACTAGTGTCATATAGCGTCCAGATAACTAGTGTCATATAGCGTCCAGATAACTAGTGTCATATAGCGTCCAGATAACTAGTGTCATATAGCGTCCAGATAAGTAGTGTCATATAGCATCCAGATAACTAGTGTCATATAGCGTCCAGATAAGTAGTGTCATATAGCGTCCAGATAACTAGTGTCATATAGCGGCCAGATAAGTAGTGTCATATAGTGTCCAGATAACTAGTGTCATATAATGTCCAGATAACTAGTGTCATGTAGCGTCCAGATAACTAGTGTCATATAGCGTCCAGATAACTAGTGTCATATAGCGTCCAGATAACTAGTGTCATATAGCGTCCAGATAACTAGTGTCATATAGCGTCCAGATAAGTAGTGTCATAGTGTCCATATGACTAGTATCATATAATGTCCAGATAACTAGTGTCATATAATGTCCAGATAACTAGTGTCATATAATGTCCAGATAACTAGTGTCATATAATGTCCAGATAACTAGTATCAAATAATGTCCAGATAACTAGTGTCATATAGTGTCCAGATAAGTAGTGTCATATAATGTCCAGATAACTAGTGTCATGTAATGTCCAGATAACTAGTATCAAATAATGTCCAGATAACTAGTGTCATATAATGTCCAGATAACTAGTGTCATGGTGTCCATATAACTAGTATCAAATAATGTCCAGGCAATTAGCGACATATAGTGTCCAGATAAGTAGTGCCATATAGCATCCAGATTAGATATGAGTGAAGTTTAGAAAAATTTGATTCAGTCGATTCACTGAACTTTGACAAGAAATTCAATTCGTTCCGAATTAATTGGTCACCAATTGAGATAAATCAGGTATACACGGACCACTGAGACTAATTATATTCACTCCACTTGGTGGCCCAATCTCAGTGTGCAGGCTTGGTACCTAAACTGCAGGTGCAGTGTATCGCGGTGTGCATTACGCTCCGGTGCACCAATGTTCATAGTTAATCCGCTCTGTAGGTTCTGTGCCGTCAGTGTTACAGGTGTCATCTATCGCCGTTTACATCACTGTGCAGGGCACCAGCATTCATAGCTAATCCCTTCTGTTAAAAAGAAAAGCATACAGCAGCCTAAAGTACAGCCAAAAAACCAGTGCACGCCCCCGCAGGAGCTGTGTCCAAATGGCTTCTTAGTGGAACCAAATAAACAAATGGAGGCAGCGCCAATAAAGGTCATCCATGTTGTTGCAGTGCAAGCAGGGCCATCTAATCCCTTCTGTTAGCTGTAGATTTACTGCGTGTCAGTATTACAGGTCAATGTTACCATCAGGTCTAATATATGGACCTAACTGTGCAGTGCCCCAGAATTCATGTAGTGTCTCCATGACACAGTGGGAAGGGGGGCTGCAGCAGTGGCAGTAACCGTGACAATAGCAGCCCTATGATAGAATGGGAGGGTGGCAGCAGCAGTGGCAGTAACCGTGACAATAGTGGGTCCATGATAGAGTGGGAGGGTGGCAGCAGCAGTGGCAGTAACCGTGACAATAGTGGCTCCATGATAGAGTGGGAGGGTGGCAGCAGCAGTGGCAGTAACCATGAAAATAGTGGCTCCATGATAGAGTGGGAGGGTGGGAGCAGCAGTGGCAGTAACCGTGACAATAGTGTGTCCATGATAGAGTGGGATGGTGGCAGCAACCATGAAAATAGTGGCTCCATGATAGAGTGGGAGGGTGGTAGCAGCAGTGGCAGTAACCGTGACAATAGTGGGTCCATTATAGAGTGGGAGAGTGGCAGCAGCAGTGGCAGTAACCGTAACAATAGTGGCTCCATGATAGAGAGGCAGTGGCAGTAACCGTGACATTAGCGGCCGCAGCAGTAGCAGAAAACGAGGGCGCCTTTCACACAGGTTAGTTACACACATTGAACTTGCAGTGGGTGTCAGGGACAGCTCCCGTCCTGACCTCCCATCACTGATGGGGTTGCATAGCATTATATTGATTTATGATGCTATGTAACCCTTACAGTTCTGGGATATATTGTATAACACTAACAGCATTATGTCAATTTTATCCAATTCATTTCAGAACTCTAAGGGTTACATAGGATAATATAGCAATATAATGCTATGAGACCCCGTCAGTGCTGGGAGGTTGGGACAGGTGCTGCTGCATACTCATGCTTCAAGTCCAATGCGTGGAACTCGCTTGTGTGAAAGAGGCTTAAAAAATAAAAAAATAAATCCTGTATTTGAGCATCTGTAAGGCCTCTTTCACATGGTCTGCATTTGATCAGCATTTGTAAGGCAAAACCAGGAGCGGGTCTAACACAGAGATAAAATGTAATGGAAATATTTGCATCTTCTGTGGTTTGGACCCACTCCTGCTTTTGGCTTACAAATACTGATCAAATACCAACCGTGTGAAAGAGGCCTTACGGATGCTCAAAACAGGATCCTTTTCTTACTGTTCTGAAGGATTAGAAGAATGTTAAAATGAATGGTGATGTGAACATGGCCAAACAGGCACAATAGTGGCCCCATAACAGAGTGTGGAAGGGGGGCAGCAGCAGTGGCATATAGTAGTGGCAGAGCCCACCAGCAATGTGATAGTGAGGCCGAGTGGCTGCATATCCTTGTAAAAACGTACCATGTACATATCAGTAGGCCAAGAAGCCCCTTTGTGGGAACAGCAGTACAGGCAGCATCAGAATGGTGGCAGCAGCACGTGGCCAGGAGTAACAGCCCATTTAGCAGAATATTCCGGCGTGGCAGCACACTACAGGGTGATTATTAGTGGCAGAATGATCTATTCAGAATGGACTAACTATGAATGTTGCACCAGTTGAACAAAATGCAAGCGGCGAGATATTAGACTGCCCTTTAATACTGAGGCACAGTAACCCTATCTGTAAAAGAAAGAAAAATCATTCATTACCATATAGTGCAAGGAAAAGCAGATTCATGGGAAATCATATATTTCCTAAACTTTAGATCGAATTCCACTTCAATTCACTGAACACTAATCCATATAATTAGTGTCATATACTGTCCATATAAATGGTGCCATACTGAATCCAGATAACTAGTGTCATATAATTTTCAGATAAATGGTACCACATAGCTTCCAGATAACTAGTGTCATATAGCGTCCAGATAACTAGTGTCATAGTGTCCAGATAATGTCATATAGTGTCCAGATAACTTGTCTCATACAGCATCCAGATAACTAGTGTCATAGTGTCCAGATAATGTCATATAGCGTCCAGATAACTTGTCTCATACAGCATCCAGATAACTAGTGTCATATAGTGCCCAGATAACTTGTCTCATACAGTGTCCACTGTCCAGATAACTAGTGTAATATAGCGTCCAGATAATGTCATATAGCGTCCAGATAACTTGTCTCATACAGCATCCAGATAACTAGTGTCATATAATGTCCAGATAACTTGTCTCATACAGTGTCCAGATAACTAGTGTAATATAGCATCCAGATAATGTCATATAGCGTCCAGATAACTTGTCTCATACAGCATCCAGATAACTAGTGTCATATAATGTCCAGATAACTTGTCTCATACAGTGTCCAGATAACTCCTTCCCCTATCACTAACTACAGGGTCAGTTAGAAATTAGGTTCCTGTGTATGAACTCTCCTACCACTAAGGCCTGTTCATACTGGTAGTTAGCCAGGGCCTAGTCTCAGGGATTCCTGCAGGAGGTGACCATTTCCCTTCTCCGGTCTCTTCCCTTCCCTCTTACGCTTGGTGTGGCTATACCCTCCACACCAGAGAGTGACAGATAACTAGTGTCATATAGCGTCCAGATAACTTGTGCCATATAGTGTCCAAATAACTAGAGTCATATAATGTCCAGATAACTTGTGCCATACAGCGTACAGATAACTACTGTCATATAGTGTCCAGATAACTAGTGTCATATTGTGTCCAGATAACTAGTGTCATACAGCATCCAGATAAATGGTGCCACATAGTGTCCAGACTGCCCCAAATGGGGCCATGTGTGAATATACCTTACGAAATATTCATAGTGAGGTGACTCCAGCATATCAGGACGTGCGGTCAGCTCCCCGGCCGCTTCTGCCAGAGGTGATATTTGTCAAACAGCAAATGAATATTTCGACAGATTTGATGTTACTTTGACCTTTTCACGGCCTCTCTGCAACATATAAAGAAGAAGAGCCAGTCCACGTAGTGGAAGCTTCCCGCTGAAACTTCTCTGCTCCACACCATGGCCAGAGCTCCGGCGTATGTCATCCTTGTGCTCCTCAACATCTGGGGATCATATCATGGAGGTGGTGAGTTACAGGAAAGAAAGGAGATAGATAGATTGATTGATAGATATAAGATAGATAGATAGTGTCAAATAATGTCCAGATAACTAGTGTCATATAATGTCCATATAACTAGTGTCATATAGCGTCCATATAACTAGTGTTAAATAATGTCCAGATAACTAGTGTCATATAATGTCCAGATAACTAGTGTCATATAATGTCCATATAACTAGTGTCATATAGTGTCCATATAACTAGTGTCATATAGCATCCATATAACTAGTGTTAAATAATGTCCAGATAACTAGTGTCATATAGCGTCCAGATAACTAGTGTCATATTGGGTCCAGATAACTAGTGTCATACAGCATCCAGATAAATGGTGCCACATAGTGTCCAGACTGGCCCAAATGGGGCCATGTGTGAATATACCTTATGAAATATTCATAGTGAGGTGACACCAGCATTTCAGGACATGCGGTCAGCTCCCCGGCCGCTTCTGCCAGAGGTGATATTTGTCAAACAGCAAATGAATATTTCGACAGATTTGATGTTACTTTGACCTTTTTTACTGTCTCTCTGCAACATATAAAGAAGAAGAGCCAGTCCACGTAGTGGAAGCTTCCTGCGGAAACTTCTCTGCTCCACACCATGGCCAGAGCTCCGGCGTATGTCATCATTGTGCTCCTCAACATCTGGGGATCATATCATTGAGGTGGTGAATTACAGGAAAGAAAGGAGATAGATAGATATAAGATAGATAGATAGATAGATAGATAGATAGATAGATAGATAGATAATAGATACATGGATACATAGATAATGTTGCTGCAGTTCAACTTCGGATCAAGTTCCATTTGGATGTTTTGATTTGCTCAACACTATTTCAGATAACTAGTGTCATATAGCGTCCAACTTGAGATAAATAGTGTAACATAGTGTCCAGATAAATGATGCCACACAGAATCCAGTGTTGTAAAGCATCTAAATTAGTGTCATATAACATCCAGATAACTAGTGTCATATAGCGTCCAGATAACTAGTGTCATATAGCGTCCAGATAACTAGTGTCATATAGCGTCCAGATAACTAGTGTCATATAGCGTCCAGATAACTAGTGTCATATAGCGTCCAGATAACTAGTGTCATATAGCGTCCAGATAACTAGTGTCATATAGCGTCCAGATAACTAGTGTCATATAGTGTCCAGATAACTAGTGTCATATAGTGTCCAGATAACTAGTGTCATACAGTGTCCAGATAACTAGTGTCATATAGTGTCCAGATAACTAGTGTCATATAGCGTCCAGATAACTAGTGTCATATAGTGTCCAACTTGAGATAAATAGTGTAACATAGCGTCCAGATAAATGATGCCACACAAAATCCAGTGTTGTAAAGCATCTAGATAACTAGTGTCATATAACATCCAGATAACTAGTGTCATATTGTGTCCAGGTAACTAGTGTCATACAATGTCCAGATAACAAGTGTCATATTGTGTCCAGGTAACAAGTGTCATATAGCCTCCAGATAACTAGTGTCATATTGTGTCCAGATAACTAGGGTCATATAGTGTCCAGATAACTAGGGTCATATAGTGTCCAGATAACTAGGGTCATATAGTGTCCAGATAACTAGGGTCATATAGCGTCCAGATAACTAGGGTCATATAGCGTCCAGATAACTAGTGTCATATTGTGTCCAGATAACAAGTGTCATATAGCGTCCAGATAACTAGCGTCATATTGTGTCCAGATAACTAGTGTCATATTGTGTCCAGATAACTAGTGTCATATTGTGTCCAGATAACTAGTGTCATACAGCGTCCAGATAACAAGTGTCATATAGTGTCCAGATAACTAGTGTCATATAACATCCAGATAACTAGTGTCATATTGTGTCCAGGTAACTAGTGTCATACAATGTCCAGATAACAAGTGTCATATTGTGTCCAGGTAACAAGTGTCATATAGCCTCCAGATAACTAGTGTCATATTGTGTCCAGATAACTAGGGTCATATAGTGTCCAGATAACTAGGGTCATATAGTGTCCAGATAACTAGGGTCATATAGCGTCCAGATAACTAGGGTCATATAGCGTCCAGATAACTAGGGTCATATAGCGTCCAGATAACTAGTGTCATATTGTGTCCAGATAACAAGTGTCATATAGCGTCCAGATAACTAGCGTCATATTGTGTCCAGATAACTAGTGTCATATTGTGTCCAGATAACTAGTGTCATATTGTGTCCAGATAACTAGTGTCATACAGCGTCCAGATAACAAGTGTCATATAGTGTCCAGATAACTAGTGTCATATAACATCCAGATAACTAGTGTCATATTGTGTCCAGGTAACTAGTGTTATACAATGTCCAGATAACTAGTGTCATATAGTGTCCGGATAACTAGTGTCATATAGTGTCCAGATAACTAGTGTCATATAGTGTCCAGATAACTAGTGTCATATAGTGTCCAGATAACTAGTGTCATATAGTGTCCAGATAACTAGTGTCATATAGTGTCCAGATAACTAGTGTCATATAGTGTCCAGATAACTAGTGTCATATAGTGTCCAGATAACTAGTGTCATATAGTGTCCAGATAACTAGTGTCATACAGTGTCCAGATAACTAGTGTCATATAGCGTCCAGATAACTAGTGTCATATAGCGTCCAGATAACTAGTGTCATATAGCGTCCAGATAACTAGTGTCATGTAGTGTCCAGATAACTAGTGTCATGTAGCGTCCAGATAACTAGTGTCATGTAGCGTCCAGATAACTAGTGTCATGTAGCGTCCAGATAACTAGTGTCATGTAGCGTCCAGATAACTAGTGTCATGTAGCGTCCAGATAACTAGTGTCATGTAGTGTCCAGATAACTAGTGTCATGTAGTGTCCAGATAACTAGTGTCATATTGTGTCCAGATAACTAGTGTCATGTAGCGTCCAGATAACTAGTGTCATATAGTGTCCAGATAAGTAGTGTCATATAGTGTCCAGATAACTAGTGTCATATAGCGTCCAGATAACTAGTGTCATATAGCGTCCAGATAACTAGTGTCATATAGCGTCCAGATAACTAGTGTCATATAGTGTCCAGATAACTAGTGTCATATAGTGTCCAGATAAGTAGTGTCATGTAGCGTCCAGATAACTAGTGTCATGTAGCGTCCAGATAACTAGTGTCATGTAGCGTCCAGATAACTAGTGTCATATTGTGTCCAGATAACTAGTGTCATATTGTGTCCAGATAACTAGTGTCATATTGTGTCCAGATAACTAGTGTCATATTGTGTCCAGATAACTAGTGTCATGTAGCGTCCAGATAACTAGTGTCATATAGCGTCCAGATAACTAGTGTCATGTAGTGTCCAGATAACTAGTGTCATGTAGCGTCCAGATAACTAGTGTCATGTAGCGTCCAGATAACTAGTGTCATATTGTGTCCAGATAACTAGTGTCATATAGCGTCCAGATAACTAGTGTCATATAGTGTCCAGATAACTAGTGTCATGTAGCGTCCAGATAACTAGTGTCATATTGTGTCCAGATAACTAGTGTCATATAGTGTCCAGATAACTAGTGTCATGTAGTGTCCAGATAACTAGTGTCATATTGTGTCCAGATAACTAGTGTCATATTGTGTCCAGATAACTAGTGTCATATTGTGTCCAGATAACTAGTGTCATGTAGCGTCCAGATAACTAGTGTCATATTGTGTCCAGATAACTAGTGTCATGTAGCGTCCAGATAACTAGTGTCATATTGTGTCCAGATAACTAGTGTCATATTGTGTCCAGATAACTAGTGTCATATTGTGTCCAGATAACTAGTGTCATATTGTGTCCAGATAACTAGTGTCATATACACTAGTTATTTGGACACTATATGACACCATTATCTGGATGCTATATGACACTATTTATCGGAAGGAAGGAAGGAAGGAGAGATGAGATAAGAGATAGATCGATAGACATATAATAGAAAGATAGACATATGATAGATGAAAATTTGCTTACCGAAATTTTTCTTTCCTCATCGTCCAAAGGCAGCACAACACAATGGGTTAATGTTTCCCTCCTCCGGTCTAGGACAGAAGAAAATGATGAGTAAATCAGACTAATTAACCCCCTATAAAGGAGCACACACCCACAGGATAGATGTGTTTTTTATCAGGCAATAACTTTTACAGGGAGGGATACTTGTGCTGCCTTTGGACTAAAAGGAAAGAAAAATTTCGGTAAGCAAATTTTCATCTTTCCTCATCGTCCAAAGGCAGCACAACACAATGGGAATTGACAAGCAGTAATAAGCCGGGGGGGCCCAAAATGCAGCCTAATAATCACTTGTTTGCCAAAGGCTGAATTGCAAGTACCCGATACCTCAACTTAATTATTTTGTAAAGGTGCATGGAGACGACCATGTAGAGGTTCTTCATATTAGATATTTTTCCTCTCTCTCTCTGCCCAAGCGACTAAGTGGACAGAGTTGAGTGTGTTGTAACTCCATCCGGTAACTGGAGTAACTTGAAATCTAGAAGCAGTATTCTTAATCCAAGAAGAGTAGGCTTGTTGGGTTTTTATGCTTCTCTATAAGCTGTTGGTCACCCGACCTGAAGGACCCTGGATCTCCAATGATCAGTAGATGAAGCTTGTCTTGATCAGCTGAATGAGGAATCTGAAAGATGAATTCCCTAACGTACATTCATGTTAGATGAGAGATCTAGAAGGATCTAGAGCCACAACCTTAAAGGAGAGTCTTCTTGATGAACCTTGAGATATGGATCTTGTATTTCCACCATCTTCTTGGCTGATGAAATTGCCAACAGAGATAAACCTCCCAAATACAAACCTTAGAGGAGCTTCTGCAAGAGGTTTAACCAGGGTGTAAAGAACAACCTGATTCCAGGCTGGAATTGGAGGCTTAACAATTAATTTAAATTGAACCAAAAATAGTCCTGAACCCAAAATTCTAGGCTGTGAATTGTGCATGTTTGGTGCGGAACCTGTAGGCCTACTTGATCGAGAAGAACTGGCTGGACTGTATGTTGAATAATTTCCTCTGACAAATTGTACCAGTGAGGGATCAAGCCCTCCAGGCTAGACGAGCACCATGGCTATGACAAAAACTCACATCCCACTTCCCTGAACACTCAGGATATGAGGGTAATAGAGGAAAATTTGATTAAACAATTCCTGTCATCTATTCTTCCGATGGATCCACCTGATTCAGGAGCAGAAAAATTGAGCTTAGTATTGGAGACTGAGTCCATTGCCTCTAAATGGGATACCCCATCTACATATGATGTGATAAAGATACAGGTGCTGAGACTTTAACTGAGACCTACTGAACCGCTCCTCCTGAACCCTCAGAATACCTTGAACGGGGAAGAGTACTTCCCGAGCAGTGCTATTGGAACAGCCAGAAACAACAAACTTGTTCAGGATACTCCGGACAAAGCCATCCAACAGGATTTCTCAAGATTCCGGCTTGACTACCACAAGATGACCCAGGCTTGATAAACCTTGGTTCTTCCTGAAACAAAGCTGGTTAGCAATGTAGAAAAAATGGCCAGAGCTTCTATCGAAGAGGTCAGGGAATTCTACATTTGTGGACAGAGGCTTCTGGGCTGCTCTGATAGCAATCTTGACCAGCAAAGGAGTGGCGGATGTACAGGAGATGCTGGGGGAGCCCTATTAAGATATTGCTGCCTGGCCTGCTCCCGTTATTCCCTGTTACTCCACTGGTCCTTGGTGATGGGACCTTAAGCATCACATACACCTCTATTTCTGAATCTGCTCCAGTGAGAGCCAAGCAACCAGTTCATAGAGTCTACCTGGAATCTAAGGGTCAGTGAATTGAAGATAAGAAAAATCTGGTGAGAGCCGGCACTGAGAGCCTGAGATGGGTAGCAGTAAAGTGATATAAGTGAATAAGGAATGTAGGCCATTAAAAAAAAAAAAAACCCTCTGGTGCATATTGATAGAAACAGCAAATCAATCATAAACTTCTTCCGAGAAGGTAAATGATTAGACACGTCAGGTCTAACCTCCATCATACCATTGGTCTTGATGGTGCAAACCCTCTTGAAAACACCCAGAATTCCCTGTGATAGAGGTAAAAGATCTTACTATTAAGACATGAAAGAACCATCATATAAGGCTCATGAAAGGTCAAATTATTGCCTTGGGGGGCAATTTCCACAAAGATAGTAACCTGGATACAAGATTCTATCCAGGAGACTGACGAAATACTAAAATTATGATGTCTCTGTTCCATTCTAGTGCCTAGAATGTGGATTGAAAGGCGGCAGCGTTTACACTAGTCAATGCATGCATGCTAAGCCGCAGAGTGGACCGAGGCAGCAACACGCGCTAAGCCGCAGAGTGGACCGAGGCAGCAACACGCGCTAAGCCGCAGAGTGGACCGAGGCAGCAACACGCGCTAAGCCGCAGAGTGGCCCGAGGCAGCAACACGCGCTAAGCCGCAGAGTGGCCCGAGGCAGCAACACGCGCTAAGCCGCAGAGTGGACCGAGGCAGCAACACGCGCTAAGCCGCAGAGTGGACCGAGGCAGCAACACGCGCTAAGCCCATGCACGTTAGGCCGCGGACTGGCCAGAGGCCCACTCCTGCCAACATACCAAAAGAAAGATGAAAAGGAGCTGTAAAAAGCAAGGAATTGGTGCAGACACCTTCAAGATTCATGGATTACTCTGCAGAGTTCTGTATTTGTAATATCTCATTCCGCTCACACATACAGTCAAAAAGAGCCGCTCCAGGACACAAGATCCTTAAGCTGCTGTGATCACGCCATTCTAGTGCTTGGAGAGCCTGAAATATAGAAATATGCTGCAGTAACATACAGATCACAGATGTAGCAGAGCTAAAAATGACACCGCTAACAGGGACTCACCCTGAATACATTAGTATATTGCAGGAACTTCCGCTGCATATGAGAACTTACCAGGACACTCCAGGATAGATCTCAGCTCAATCATCCCATGGAACACCCGATGGGGAAATTAAATCTGGAAACCACTTCCAGAATGGTATAAATGCAGTTAATTCCTGGAGAACACCTCCAGCTCTATAACCTGCATATAACTCTGGATACACACTTCCAGATCAGACATGTCAGCCGTTAGTCAGGAGACACCTCCAGCTCTATAACCTGCATATAACTCTGGATACACACTTCCAGATCAGACATGTAAGCAGTTGGTCCAGGAGACACCTCCAGCTCTATAACCTGCATATAACTCTGGGTACACACCTCCAGATCAGACATGTTAGCAGTTAGTCAGGAGACACCTCCAGCTCTATAACCTGTATATAACTCTGGGTACACACCTCCAGATCAGACATGTTAAGCAGTTAGTCAGGAGACACCTCCAGCTCTATAACCTGCATATAACTCTGGGTACACACCTCCAGATCAGACATGTTAAGCGGTTCGTCAGGAGACACCTCCAGCTCTATAACCTGCATATAACTCTGGGTACACACCTCCAGATCAGACATGTTAAGCAGTTAGTCAGGAGACACCTCCAGCTCTATAACCTGCATATAACTCTGGATACACACTTCCAGATCAGACATGTCAGCCGTTGGTCCAGGAGACACCACACCGGACAATCTTATGGCATTTCATGGTATAGTCTGCAGACACTTCCAGCTATATAATATCAGGCCTGACAACCATACTGGCCTTCACAGCAGCAGGAGCCTCTGTATGTGTGAGCTTCCTTGTCCTAGACAGAAGAAAAAAACACATCTATCCTGTGGGTGTGCGCTCCTTTATAGGGGGGTTAATTAGTCTGATTTACTAATCATTTTCTTCTGTCCTAGACGGGAGGAGGGAAACATTAACCCATTGTGTTGTGCTGCCTTTGGACGATGAGGAAAGATATATAGACAGATAATAGATTAGATAGATATAGATATGAGATAGATAGATAGAAGATAGATTTTTTAAGCCAAAAACTGATGTATCCTATATGATAAATGCCGGCACATTGTTTTTCTTGCTCTTCCTGACAGGTGCGTTGCAGTACCGTCTCATAGATCCGAGTCCTAACCTCGCCCTGCAGGGGATCGCCACCCAGTCCTCTACTTATTCTTATTTTGGAAGCGCTCAGAACGCCAATGACGGATCTTTGGCTGCCAATTATTTAAGGTCACAATGTTCTTACACGAAGAAGGAGTTGGGTCCGTGGTGGAGGGTGGACCTGAAGGCCCGGTACAGGATCATATCTGTAGCCATTACTAACCGCGTCTTGGAATGCTGCAGAGAGCGGATTTTTGAAGCAGAGGTCAGAATAGGAGACAACCCCAGTGATGGAGGAAAGTTAAACCCCAGGTAAGGTTAAAGCCCACTCCTGGCACTCCCTGCCTGTTCAGTGTCTGCAGAGTGTGCATTGGGCTCTGTATGGTCACCTGATGTAGGACAGTCTTTATGTCTTTGTTCATAGTGGCTGGGATGTTGCCTTTATGGTCTTCTATTTCAGACAGAGCAGAGGGGGAGGGCTTCTGATGCAGCCAGTTGCCTTACAGCTAGAGGCAGGCTGAAGAGGAGGTGGGTGGCAGAGAAGAACTCTGTACCCCATACAGGACGAAGGGAGGAACTGATCAGAGCTTTCTTCTTCCAGGTGTGGTGTCATCTCATCCATTGAATCTGGAGAAACTGTGTCCTTCTCCTGCGCTGGGATGGTCGGTCAGTATGTGACAGTGACAATTCCTGGGCGGGAGGAACATTTAATTCTGTGTGAAGTCCAAGCCTTCGGATTTCCTCCTGAAGGTATAGAGCGAAAGGATAGAAAACATGAAAATGTCCAGATAGTTACAAACTCTCAATATCTTCAATTCCAGTATATGCGGCTCCAGTAAACCCAAAAGACCTGAAGACGCCAAATGGAGGTAAGCAGGCTGGGGGGTGTAGGTACTAGTCTTGTTACCAAAATTTTGATTCGGTTTCGATACCATAAAAAAGTATTGCGATACTCGATACCACACGAAAAAAAAAAACACCTGAAAAAGCCGCGTGCATTTTATAAAAGGTCCGGCCCATAATACAACAGTCCTACCCTATTTTTTTGGGGGGGAACAAGGTCACTAAAAAATTGCGAATCGTGCGGTTTTTATTTGTTTATTTTTTCTGTTACGGCGTTCACCGCATAGGAGATATTTTTTAATATTTGAAATACTTACTAATATATTTATTTATTTATTGTTTATATATTTTATATGTACAATTGGGCAGCGGGAATTTAAACGTAATATTTTGGTGTTTTTTTTGTTTTGTTTTTTACTTTTTATTTCTTATTAGCCCCCTCCCCCTTAATAAGTGGGCTGAACTGTAATGAGGTCATGTGTACAGGGCGTCACGTCCTCGGATACTATGGCCCCCATTTTGCTGATAGGCATCCAGAATGGTCCCCACTGATGACCCATCCTAACGTGTCACTACAGGAGCATTATATAACAGAATGTTCTACAGCCTTCTGACCTTCTTTGAGTATTCATCATTTTCAGTTTTCCATCTCATTACTTCCACGGATGAAGATTTCTTCTAGTTTCATGTGGTGACCACGCAGCTGCTCCGCTCCTTACAATACAGATATTAGGGGTCTTTTTTTTGTAATGAACCCTACACTGGTGCAATGCTCGCCCTCAGGTTGCACTGACTGTTACTAGGCCTTGTTTTGCCATGTGCATATATGACTGACCTGCAGTAAATGGAGGTCATCCCAGGTATGTGGTGGCAAACTATGGTGGAAATCCGTGATGTGTGGTGACTAACTGTACTGTGTGGTGGCTATTTGTGATGGTGTATGAGGGCAATCTATGATGCCTGGTTGTCATCTGTGGTATGTGGTGGTCATTTGTGGGATATGGTGGTCATCTGGTGGTCATCTGTGGGATATGGTGGTCATCTGTGGTGGTCATCTGTGGTGGTCATTTGTGGGATATGGTGGTCATCTATGGTGGTCATCTGTGGGATATGGTGGTCATCTGTGGGATATGGTGGTCATCTGTGGGATATGGTGGTCATCTGTAGCCTGGAAGCAGGTTATGTATGTAGATGACCAGGTGCCTCATACCTGAATTCTCCTTGATCTGACCCTTTTCTGTGATTATTTTGCAGCTCCAAATGTGGCTCCTAAAGGCATCGCCCAACAATCCAGCCTGTACAACATGTACGGAGAGGCGAAAAATGCAATTGACGGATCTTTAGACAGCAACTACCTGTACATCCAGTGCGCCGGCACGTCTGAGCAGAAGAACCCATGGTGGATGGTTGATCTGAAGTCTACATATCGCGTCTTCACTGTCGCAGTCACAAACAGAGGAGACTGCTGCCCTGAGAGAATAAACAGAGCAGAAATCAGGATTGGGAACTCGGGTGAAAAAGGAGGCACCGAAAATCCCATGTAAATCATTTTCTGACCTTATCCCCCATTACAGGAGCCTCCCTGTGGAGTTGTCAGGTCCTTCATGTGAGGAGAACTCAGGAGACTAGACTAGAACAGGAATTCCGATCCCAGATACGCTAAGTCCATCAATGTCAGGATCCAACAACAGCCACTCAGCTATTAGCTCCTGTACAGTTATCTATAGGTGAGGACGGGGTGAGCTGTGGATGTTTCTGCTCATTACTCTTCTACCCTTTTCAGATGTGGAATAATTACATCCATGGACTACGGACAGACTCTTGCCTTTGAATGTGACGGTATGGAGGGTCAGTACGTGAGCATCTTCATCCCCGGAGCCGAGCGCTCACTGACCATATGTGAAGTTCAAGTCTTTGCACTTCCAATTAAAAAGTCTGGTAAGAATATTTATCTAATCTTTATCCTTTATATATAATCTTTATCTATCTATCTATCTATCTATCTATCTATCTATCTATCTATTGTAGCAGGTCGTTCACACTCAGCCCAGAATCAAGGTAGTGACACCAGGAAAAGTCCAGTTAGATACCTTTATTGCAGGTTTCTTCCAGCTCAAACAACATCACCGGTACACAGCCGGGTAAAGAGGACACACAGGTTCAGTATTCTCAGTCCATATAAATCATCCACAGGTCTCCAGTTCAGGCAGTGTCACCTCACACCAGCCTGGCCAACTCTAAACTGAGACACCTAACCCTTGCTGCAGGATTAAATGGGATTCCTGGACATGGGCTCCAGCAGAAACCCGGAGTGGAGCGAGGGGAATGAGCACCCACCCAGCACTTTGCTCATCCCCAGTAAAACCCGGCCCAAATGACTGTTTCCAGCCATGTTGATAAATAACAGCGTCTGCTATTACTTAGCAGAGACTTTACTCTGGTTTTACTTCACATGATATACAACACGCTACATATAACATGCCTCCTGCAGCAGTCTTGGAGAGATATACCTGCCCTCATAGATACAGCCTGTCACTGCCTTACACTATCGATCTATCTATCCATCTATTATCTATCTATCTATCTATCTATCTATCTATCCATCTATTATCTATCTATCTATCTATCTATCCATCTATTATCTATCTATTATCTATCTATCTATCTATCTATCTATCTATCTATCTATTATCTATCCATCTATTATCTATCTATCTATCTATCTATCTATCTATCTATCTATCTATCTATCTATCTATCTTATTATCTATCTATCTATCTATCTATCTATCTATCTATCTATCTATCTATCTTATTATCTATCTATCTATCTATCTATCTATCTATATCTATCTATCTATCTATCTATCTATCTAAACAGACTTAATCTCTCTCTTCCCTCTAGCTGAACAGGTTCCCAGCAGTAAAGGTAAGTCGTCTATTCTGTTATATACTTATATCCATAGACCCGATCACAGCATGGTAAACACAAAATATAACTCTATAAGGCCTCATACACATTGATCTGTCACATTTTCAGTCCACAAAAAGTTTATGATTGAACAGGGTTAGTTTCTGTGTATTCCCATCAATCTTCATTGAATGAAATCTATATGTTAATTTTCTGTTTAATAAATTTCCGTGAATGATTCTGAGTTACATCCTGTATTATACTCCAGAGCTGCACTCATTATTCTACTGGTGCAGTCACTGTGTACATACATTACTTATCCTGTACTGATCCTGAGTTCCATCCTGTATTATACTCCAGAGCTGCACTCACTATTCTGCTGGTGCAGTCACTGTGTACATACATTACTTATCCTGTACTGATCCTGAGTTACATCCTGTATTATACTCCAGAGCTGCACTCACTATTCTGCTGGTGCAGTCACTGTGTACATACATTACTTATCCTGTACTGATCCTGAGTTACATCCTGTATTATACTCCAGAGCTGCACTCACTATTCTGCTGGTGCAGTCACTGTGTACATACATTACTTATCCTGTACTGATCCTGAGTTACATCCTGTATTATACTCCAGAGCTGCACTCACTATTCTGCTGGTGCAGTCACTGTGTACATACATTACTTATCCTGTACTGATCCTGAGTTACATCCTGTATTATACTCCAGAGCTGCACTCACTATTCTGCTGGTGCAGTCACTGTGTACATACATTACTTATCCTGTACTGATCCTGAGTTACATCCTGTATTATACTCCAGAGCTGCACTCATTATTCTACTGGTGCAGTCACTGTGTACATACATTACTTATCCTGTACTGATCCTGAGTTACATCCTGTATTATACTCCAGAGCTGCACTCACTATTCTGCTGGTGCAGTCACTGTGTACATACATTACTTATCCTGTACTGATCCTGAGTTACATCCTGTATTATACTCCAGAGCTGCACTCACTATTCTGCTGGTGCAGTCACTGTGTACATACATTACTTATCCTGTACTGATCCTGAGTTACATCCTGGATTATACTCCAGAGCTGCACTCACTATTCTGCTGGTGCAGTCACTGTGTACATATATTACTTATCCTGTACTGATCCTGAGTTACATCCTGTATTATACTCCAGAGCTGCACTCATTATTCTGCTGGTGCAGTCACTGTGTACATACATTACTTATCCTGTACTGATCCTGAGTTACATCCTGTATTATACTCCAGAGCTGCACTCACTATTCTGCTGGTGCAGTCACTATGTACATACATTACTTATCCTGTACTGATCCTGAGTTACATCCTGGATTATACTCCAGAGCTGCACTCACTGTTCTGCTGGTGCAGTCACTGTGTACATACATTACTTATCCTGTACTGATCCTGAGTTATATCCTGTATTATACTCCAGAGCTGCACTCCCGAGTCACTACATTGGTCATAGATTCTATATTATGATTCAGTTACTGATTTTAGTTGATTTCTGTTTTTCGGTTTATTATGTATTTTTTTGGTCTCTTTCTGGAGATTTGTCTCTTTTTTGTGCAGTGATTTTTTCTCTTCTCTTTCTTACAGAAATTGATTTCCTTTTGCCTAATCAGACGTGTAAGTTTGGGTTTTGTAATTCTGTCAGTGAAGTATCTTCCTTAGAGCTGCGCTCTGTGATGTCATGTAGTCACTTACCGCTATACACAGACTGGTCCTGTTCTTCACATTCCTGTGCAGTCACATCCCAGCACCTGCCAGTAGCAGTATATAACTAGAGGGTGCGGCTCTTGCGCCGTAAGAACGTCCACGCGCCGGCCCACGAGCCTCCTGGCAGCTGCGCACTTTACAACAAGGGTTTCTGGTAATTTCAACGTAGGGCGCGCTGTGTGAGAAAATGACTCTAAAATACCATAAAATACATCATGTCATATTAATAAATGTCTCCTCCTTGTAGATCTGGATATCTGGAGCCTGCTCACCGACTACTTTGATAACGGTAAGTGTTCCCACCTCCCACCGCGCAGCAGAACTTGCTTTACTGCAGAGGATGCTAATAATGGACGCCCGCTGACACTACATTCCATGCTGTTTGATTTTCTAGATTCTGAGGAGGAAGAAGTTCTAGAATACGAAGGTTTGTAATAAAAGAGTCCATGATGTGACCTCAAAGTCTGGAGTAATAATGTGTCCTCGTTGTGACCCATTGATTTCAATGGGTCTGTCTGCCCGTGGAAACGGCCAAAAATAGGACATGTCCTATTTTTGGACGGACGCTATTCACTGGCCGTTAAAAGAACGGCCATGTGAATAGCCCCACAGACTATCATTGGTGCTAAAAATGGCCGTGTGACGTCGTGTGCATGAGCCCTTAGAGCTTTGTAGAATAATTTAGATCTTCTGCTCCATCTTCGTGTCCTCAAGGGTTTTTGGGTGGAGTTATCCTCTAATGCACATAAATCATCACTAATGGTGTGATGAGGGGGGGGGGAGCTTCGACAACTTCAACCAAAAAGACACGTGTGTTTGATCATAGGAGACAACTTGGCTTTCAGAGGAATCACCTCTCAGTCCAGCACTTATGATAAATTTGGCGCCTCTGAAAATGCCATAGACGGCTCTCCCGGCACCATATACATGTCCGGACGGTGCTCGCATACTGACATGGATGTAGAGCCCTGGTGGAGGGTGGACCTTATAAACGTCTACAACATCACGAAAGTGAAAATTAGAAATCGAGGTGATTGCTGCCCAGAGAGGATCAACGGAGCGGTAATTAAAATTGGAAATTCTCCAGAAAATGGTGGAACTCAAAATCCCAGGTAAATGAATTGTCCTGGTGTAAAAGAGACGGAAGGTATCCAGATAATGTCAGCTCCCGCTTTCTTCACAGATGCACCAAAATTGAATCACTGGGTCAAGGAAAGGAGGGGGAGTATGTCTGTGGAATGGTGGGTCGGTACGTGACCATCACAATCCCGGGCAGAGCTGCATATCTGACTCTGTGTGAGGTGACGGTCTATGGCACTAACGTCTCCGAACAGATCATAGGTAAGAGAACGACTGGAGACGACCAACATATGAAGATATCAAGGCCCCAGAATGTAAGGAATATTTCATAAACTCATCAGTTTAATATATTGTTATTAGGTCCAACATCAATTAATTAATTTAATCTCTATAGAGATCAGAGCACCATTTTCTCATCTGCCTGTAGCCATCACTAGAGGGAGCTCAGCATCTTACTGTATACAGATTTATACAGCCACCACTAGAGGGAGCTCAGGAGATTACTACATACAGATATATACAGCCACCACTAGAGGGAGCTCAGGAGATTACTACATACAGATATATACAGCCATCACTAGAGGGAGCTCAGCATCTTACTGTATACAGATTTATACAGCCACCACTAGAGGGAGCTCAGGAGATTACTACATACAGATTTATACAGCCATCACTAGAGGGAGCTCAGGAGATTACTACATACAGATATATACAGCCACCCCTAGAGGGAGCTCAGGAGATCACTACATACAGATATATACAGCCACCACTAGAGGGAGCTCAGGAGATTACTACCTACAGATATATACAGCCACCACTAGAGGGAGCTCAGGAGATTACTACATACAGATATATACAACCACCACTAGAGGGAGCTCAGGAAATTACTACATACAGATATATACAGCCACCACTAGAGGGAGCTCAGGAGATTACTACATACATATATATACAGCCACCACTAGAGGGAGCTCAGGAGATTACTACATACAGATTTATACAGCCACCACTAGAGGGAGCTCAGGAGATTACTACATACAGATATATACAGCCACCACTAGAGGGAGCTCAGGAGATTACTACATACAGATATATACAGCCACCACTAGAGGGAGCTCAGGAGATTACTACATACAGAAATATACAGCCACCACTAGAGGAAGCTCAGGAGATTACTACATACAGATTTATACAGCCACCACTAGAGGGAGCTCAGGAGATTACTACATACAGATATATACAGCCACCACTAGAGGGAGCTCAGGAGTTTACTACATACAGATTTATACAGCCACCACTAGGCAGAGCTCAGGAGTTTACTACCAGATATATACAGCCACCACTAGAGGGAGTTCAGGAGATTGCTACATACAGATATATACAGCCACCACTAGGGGGAGCTCAGGAGTTTACTACATACAGATTTATACAGTCACCAATAGAGGAAACTCAGGGGTTTACTACATACAGATATATACAGCCACCACTAGAGGGAGCTCATGAGATTACTACATACAGATATATACAGCCACCACTAGAGGGAGCTCATGAGATTACTACATACAGATATATACAGCCACCACTAGGCGGAGCTCAGGAGTTTACTACATACAGATATATACAGCCACCACTAGAGGGAGCTCAGGAGATTACTACATACAGATATATACAGCCACCACTAGAGGGAGCTCAGGAGATTACTACATACAGATATATACAGTCACTACTAGAGGGAACTCAGGAGATTACTACATACAGATATATACAGCCACCTCTAGAGGGAGCTCAGGATATTATTACATATGGATATATATGGCCACCACTAGAGGGAGCTGAGGAGATTACTACATACAGATATATACAGCCACCACTAGAGGGAGCTCAGGAGATTACTACATACAGATATATACAGCCACCACTAGAGGGAGCTCAGGAGATTACTACATACAGATATATACAGCCACCACTAGAGGGAGCTCAGGAGATTACTACATACAGATATATACAGCCACCACTAGAGGAGCTCAGGAGATTACTACATACAGATATATACAGCCACCACTAGAGGGAGCTCAGGAGATTACTACATACAGATATATACAGCCACCACTAGAGGGAGCTCAGGAGATTACTACATACAGATATATACAGCCACCACTAGAGGGAGCTCAGGAGATTACTACATACAGATATATACAGCCACCACTAGAGGAGAGCTCAGGAGATTACTACATACAGATATATACAGCCACCACTAGAGGGAGCTCAGGAGATTACTACATACAGATATATACAGCCACCCACTAGAGGGAGCTCAGGAGATTACTACACATACAGCCACCACTAGAGGGAGCTCAGGAGATACTACATACAGATATATACAGCCACCACTAGAGAGAGCTCGGGAGATTACTACATACAGATATATACAGCCACCACTAGAGGAAGCTCAGGAGATTACTACATACACATATATACAGCCATCACTAGAGGGAGCTCAGGAGATTACTACATACAGATATATACAGCCACCATTAGAGGGAGCTCAGGAGATTACTACATACAGATATATACAGCCACCACTAGAGGGAGCTCAGGAGATTACTACATACAGATTATACAGCCACCACTAGAGGAAGCTCAGGAGATTACTACATACAGATATATACAGCCACCACTAGAGGGAGCTCAGGAGATTACTACATACAGATATATACAGCCACCACTAGAGGAAGCTCAGGAGATTACTACATACACATATATACAGCCATCACTAGAGGGAGCTCAAGAGATTACTACATACAGATATATACAGCCACCACTAGAGGGAGCTCAGGAGATTACTACATACAGATATATACAGCCACCACTAGAGGGAGCTCAGGAGATTACTACATACAGAAATATACAGCCACCACTAGAGGGAGCTCAGGAGATTACTACATACAGATATCTACAGCCACCACTAGAAGGAGCTCAGGAGATTACTACATACAGATATATACAGCCACCACTAGAGAGAGCTCGGGAGATTACTACATACAGATATATACAGCCACCACTAGAGGGAGCTCAGGAGATTACTACATACAGATATATACAGCCACCACTAGAGGGAGCTCAGGAGATAACTACATACAGATATATACAGCCACCACTAGAGGGAGCTACGGAGATTACTACATACAGATATATACAGCCACCACTAGAGGGAGCTCAGGTGATTACTGCATACAAATATATACATCCACCACTAGAGGGAGCTCAGGAGATTACTGCATACAGATATATACATCCACCACTAGAGGGAGATCAGGCGATTACTACATACAGGTACAAGATGGAAAGGAAATCATTGATCTTCAGGAAAAATACATACAGAATATGGGGGGAAACTTTCTCCAATTCATCCCAATGTAAACATCACCAACAAATTCCACAGTCTAGCCTTCATTTTTTATGATAATAAATAGAGATGAGCGAGTAGTGTTCGATTGAGCCGGTATTCGATCGAATACTACGCTATTCGGCATACTCGATTTCGATCGAGTATAACGGCGATGGCGCACTTAGAATTCGTTTCCCCTCCCACCTTCCCTGGTGCTCTTTTTCCACCAATCACCATGCAGGGGAGGTATGACAGGCCCGCGGAGCACGCTGGCAGCGCGAAAACGGCGTCTACATGGATTGGCTGGAAAAACCACATGACCTTGAATATTAATAACTCAGGTCTTCCTGCTCGTTCGCATATGCTGCGTGAACTTAGTCAGGGACAGAGGCTGGAGAAGGGAGAGAGAGGTTTTAGCTGTTGGACAGGCAGGAGCGTGATTAAAAGCCCTTATCAGGGCTACTATAGTGCACTACAGTGATAGCTTTACTACAATATACAGTCTGCAGAGAACGGCTGCTGTATTCAGGGATAGCTGCTGGAGTAGGGACAGAGAGAGGCATTAGTGGTGTATTAGGTGCTCTGCTACATACCAAACTATATTTGGCACTACTGTTCTGCGTTCTTTTTGGCTGCAAAACCCTGTTATATACCTAGTGTGTATATGCACCATCTGATCTGGCAGTATACGGCTGTGTACATTTTTTTTTTTTAAATACAGTTTATTTGGCTCTAGTGTTCTGGGTTCTGTGTGCCTGCAATACCCTTTTTGTATACCAGGTGTAAATACCCACCGTCTGACCTGTTAGTACACGGCTGTGTACTCAGACATATTTAAAAAAAGTACTCTTATTTGGCACCTGTATTGTGCGTTCTGCGTGCCTGCAAAA
The DNA here is from genome assembly GCA_900303285.1 of Rhinella marina. Lineage (NCBI taxonomy): Eukaryota > Metazoa > Chordata > Amphibia > Anura > Bufonidae > Rhinella > Rhinella marina. Next base: position 48,091 of record ONZH01013820.1, read on the forward strand.
CTCTTTTATAGACGTGCTGTTAATACCCACCGTCTGACCTGGTAGTATACGGCTGTGTACGCCAAATATTGTAACCAAAAAAAAAAAAATGCGGAGGGCTAGCGGAATCGGACGTGGACGTGGACGTGGACGAGGACGGGGGCGCGGAAATGCTGTTGGGGGCCTTGTTGAAGCCAGTGGGGATACAATGCGTGCTGGTGAGGGGCAGCCAGGATTCCGCTCATCCAGAATCCCTGCCTTTATGGGACAGTTAAGCAGGGGGCGGGTTACACCGCTGTTGAGGCCTGAGCAGTGTGAACAGGTGGTGCAATGGATAGCCGATAGCGCTTCCACACAGTTGTCCACCAGCCAGTCATCCACACAGTCTCACTCTGACCCTCCTTCCTCCACACCTGGCCAACAGAGTCATCCCACCCTTGACCCCTCCCAGGAGCTCTTTTCGGGTCCTTTCTCAGATGTGCCGGAAGAATCCCTGGAGCTACCAGAGGAATTTGTTTGTAGTGATGCCCAACCACTTGAGTATTCGCCATCTCCTGCTGATGTGGACCCTGAACCAGCATCTGTTATCATGAGCGATGATGATGATGAGACGCAGTTGCCATCAAGGGAGGCTGTTGGAATGTCCAGTGGGCAGGAGGAGGAGCAGAGTGAGGAAGTGGAAAAGGAGGTGGTGGATGACGAAATGACCGACCCCACTTGGCCAGGGGTGATGTCCAGCGGGGAAAGCAGTGGAGAGGTGGTGGTCTGCGCAGCACCGAAAAAGGCAGCAAGAGGCAGAGGGATGTCCAGAGGCAGAGGGATGTCCACAGGCAGAGGGATGTCCACAGGCAGAGGGATGTCCAGAGGCAGAGGACAGTCCAGACAGAGAAGTGAGGCCACAGCCAGCAGGGCCGAAGCTCTTCCCGGCAGCAGGCAGTCGCGCGAAGCTCCCCCATCGAGGCCTCGTACTTCTGTGGTGTGGAGATTTTTTAATGTTTGTGCGGATGACAAACTGAGCGCGGTTTGCACACTCTGCCACTCAAAACTGAGTAGGGGCTCTGAGAAGAGCAATATGACCACCTCCGGCATGCGGCGTCACTTGGAAGTCAAGCACTGGGCTGAGTGGGAGAGAGCAAACGCAATACAACCTGCGCCAGGTCTTCCTGCCACTGCCTCTTCCCCTTTGTTGTGTGCTGCCACTGCGGTCCAGACCTCCAGCCAGGACACCTCCACATCTGCCTCTGCCTCGACTACTTTGGGGCCTTCTCCTGCTGCCTCCCCTTCCCCCGCATCTTCGCCTGCACCTTCACACTCCTCGTCCCATCAACTGTCCATCTCGCAGGCGTTCGACCGCAGGCGGAAGTACGCCTCGAGTCACCCCCAAGCCCAAGCCTTAAACTGCCACATCTCCAAACTGCTGGCCCTGGAAATGTTGCCGTTTAGGCTTGTGGAGACGCAGGCCTTCCGCGACCTGATGGCGGCTGCCGCACCTCGCTATTCCGTCCCCAGCCGCCACTACTTTTCCCGGAGTGCCGTCCCCGCCCTGCACCAGCACGTGTCGCGTAACATCAGGCGGGCCCTGAGGTACGCATTCAGCGCAAAGGTCCACTTGACCACCGACTCGTGGACAAGTGCTTGCGGCCAGGGACGATACATCTCTTTGACGGCACACTGGGTGAATGTAGTGGAAGCGGGGACGGGGTCGCAAAGAGAGACGGCCTACCTACCACCCCCGCCCAAGATTGCCAGCAGGGGTTCTGATAAACCCCCCTCCTCCTCCTCCTCCTCCTCCTCCTCTGCCTTAACATCTCCCTCAGCCGCTAGCTGGAAGCGTTGCAGCACTGGCGCGGGGAGACGTCAGCAGGCGGTGCTTAAGCTCATCAGCTTAGCCGACAGGAAGCACAGCGCCCCAGAGGTGAGGGACGCCATATTGCAGCAGACGGAGATGTGGCTGTCGCCGCTGTAGCTAGGACCAGGCATGGTCGTGTGCGATAACGGCCGTAACCTGGTGGCGGCTCTGGAGCTTGCCGAACTCAATCACGTACCATGCCTGGCCCACGTTTTTAATCTGGTAGTCCAAAAATTTCTAAAGACTTACCCCAACCTGGCAGAGCTACTGGTGAAAGTGCGGCGCTTGTGCGCTCACTTTCGGAAGTCAACTGTAGCTGCTGCTAGCTTAAAAAAACTCCAGCAATGCCTCCATTTGCCTGAACATCGGCTGTTGTGCGACCTGCCGACTCGCTGGAATTCCACCTATTCCATGTTGGCCAGGGTGTGTGAGCAGCAGAGAGCATTGATGGAGTACCAGATTATGAATCCACGCGTGCCTCCAACTCAGCTCCCTCAGTTTGCCAACCACGAGTGGCCATGGATGGCAGACATATGCGATGTACTGCGTATCTTTGAGGAGTCCACCAAGAAGGTCAGCAGCGAGGACGCTATAGTGAGCGTAACCATCCCGCTCCTATGCGTCCTTAAAGAATCGCTCATCGCAATAAGGGAGAACGCATTGCACGCAGAGGAGACGGGGGTAGGAGGAGACGCAACGGAGCTACACAGTCAGACCACACTTTTGTCTGCTTCTCGGTGGCAGTTGCAGGAGGAGGAGGAGGAGGAGGAGGAGGAGGACGACGTGGAGGTGGCTGTGGAAGAGGAGGAGGATGCTGGCGGCGAGGGTAGCAGTCAGGCTGTGTGCGTCCCATTGGTTCAGCGCGGATGGGGCGGAGAGGAGGCGGAAGAGGAAGAGGAGGAAATGGCAAGTGATCCTTCTGGTGGGGGCAGTGACGTCATGCCTATTCAGAGTCTGGCACACATGGCTGATTTCATGCTGGGCTGCTTTTCCCGGGACACACATGTTGTCCGGATAGTGGAGAACAAACTGTACTGGGTCGTCGCACTCCTGGACCCCCGGTATAAAGATAACGTCTCCTCTTTTATTCCGGTAGAGGAGAGGACGAATCGATTGCTGGAATACCAGAGGGAACTCGTGCAGAACATGATGGAGATTTTCCCACCCACCATCGCTGGCGGCAGAGAGGAGAGGGTCTCCCAGAGTCCCACAACATCAATCAGGCCCACAGCCACCAGGGGAACACTCTCCAAGGTGTGGGACACGTTCATGGCACCCCTCGTGCAACTTCCATCACTGCGGGGCCCGCTATCAGCAGGAGGGACAAGTATCGGCGGATGTTGCGGGAGTACCTGGCAGACCGTACCCCTGTCCTCCCCGATCCCTCGGCGTCCTACACTTACTGGGTCTCCAAGTTGGACACGTGGCTGGAACTGTCCCTGTACGCCTTGGAGGTGCTTTCCTGCCCTGCCGCCAGCGTGCTATCAGAAAGGGTGTTCAGCGCAGCCGGGGGCATTATAACCGATAAGCGCAGCCGCCTGTCAACCGACAGTGCCGACAGGCTGACGCTAATCAAAATGAACAGCAAGTGGATTGACCCGGACTTTGCTTCTCCAACAGTGGAAAGCAGCCAAAAGTGAAGTGCCATCTGTATGAAGTGCCATTTCCTCCTCCACCTCCTCCTCCTCCTCCTCCTTAACCGCCGTAGAATTGCTCAGTAAAAAAAAAAAAAATTTATGGCTCACCTCTTGGGCCTACAAGCAATTTTTATCATGGCTCACCTCTTGGGCCTACAAACAATTTTTAAGAGGTCTCACCTCTTGGGCCTTAATACAATTTTTAAGAGGTCTCACCTCTTTGGCTTCCACTTAATTTTTTCGAGGGCTCACCTCTTGGGCCTCCATATAATTTTTTCGAGGGGCTCACCTCTAGCTCACTTTGCGCACTCATTAAAATATTTTCACAACAAGGACCTAAGAGCCCTCGATGGGAGAGCTTTGTGTGGGGGCCTGTTATAGGGAAGAGATGCGGCCCTGCGGGCTCTAGCCTGCCTTCTCCATGAGCCTCTGGCCAGCCCACGGCCTCTTCCTGCCTTTTGCGGTCCTACGCATCCCTCAACATCCCCACTGCTTTACCTGCTAGACATGACACTGGGCCAGGTCGGGTCACTGACTTCGTCATACTCAACCACCTCCTCTTACACTGCCTCACTTTGCTCCAACAGCCTCCCTTGCTGGCAACTGTGTCTCATCATCGTCCCTAATCATTTTACACTTTAGTGCCCGTTCCACACCACCATCAGCTAGAGATGGAGCTTGCTCCAGTGTTTGGGCATCAGAACAAACAAAATCCTCAGATAGCTCCTGCGATTCTTGCATGGGTGGGAACACTGGGTTGATAACATTGGGCAGGGTGGGAGGAAGGAGGGTCAGAGTGAGGTCCCTGCAGTTTCTGCAGGCTATCGACGAGACTGGACTTTGTGGACTTGACTGGGTGGTGGACAGATTTAACAAATCTAGAAGGAGAAGGAGGGGTTTGCCGAGCTGTCTGTAAGGGTTGCGGAAATCCAGACAGAACCAAGGCCCCAAACTTGGGTGGGGGTAGCAGGTTTGCCCGTCCCCGCCTCCACAACATTCACCCAGTGTGCCGTCAGGGAGATGTAGCATCCCCGGCCTCAAACCAAAGTGTTGGTGGTCAAATGGCCTTTTGCAGTAACCGTGTTACTCGGGCGTGGATGATGTTTTGGGACATGTGCCTGGGCAAGGCAGGGATGGCACAGAGGGAAAAATAGTGATGGCTTGATTGCTTTCCCCCTTGCCTATGCCATCTGTGGTTGTCATAGGCAACGTGATTTTAAGGGGTGCAGAATTTTATCTTCTTTTTTGTCTAGTTTGGCTTGGGGTCCATGGCAATGTAGAGGAAAGAAGGTTTCCTTGTATGGTCTCACTTTACAGAGAGGTTACATTGTCTTTGGAGTGTATTGTTGAGAGGCTGTGATAGTGGCGTAATAGTGCGACTTGGGCGGTTTATATGCACCCAGACATGCTTCCCCTGCTGTCCCAGTTGCATTCAAGCAGTGTTGGCATCCTTTTCTGAGGTTTCAGGGTGGACTTGGTGACCTCCAAGTGGTCGAATTGAGATTTCCAAGTGGCGAGCATTTTTTTCCCATAGACTTTAATGGGATTCGATATTCGGTCGAATAGTCGAATATCGCGGTCTATTCGAATCGAATTTCGAACTTTCGAATATTTCACTACTCGCTCATCTCTAATAAATAATAATAATACTAATAGTAACAATAGTGAATCTATTACTTTTCAGGCGCTCCATCGATGCCGGATTTACATGACAGTGAAGAACATCAACGTATGTCTGGTAACTTTGTATCAATGACAATTATTGAAATGACATATTGTAACATTTATGATCTCTATTGAGATATTGTAACATTTGGTTTCTCTGGATTTTGACTTTGCTTCGATTTCCACAGTTGCTACTGAGCTGAAGAATATTCTGAAACACTCGAATGCTGGTAAGGGTCTCTGCAGCCGATGCTTGTGATTTTAGGACGTTCCCCTTCTCCAGGTAATACATCTCCCTTGTTCATTAGCACCTAATGTGGCGATGCATTCCCCCACAAAGCAGTCCAGCACAGATGGCGGGGAGTCAAGTGCTGCTATTGATGGCAACCTGAAGAAGTGCTCCAAGACCGCAGTGGAGAAGACACCATGGTGGACCTTAGAGCTGCCCTCAGATCACAAAGTCTTCTCCATCGCAGTGACGAGCCAGAACGACTCCAGTGCTCAAGATCTTCATGAAGCAGAGATTCACGTAGGATCTTCTGCGACCGGCTGGAAGAAGAACCCAATGTATGCTTCATATTCTGTACATATATGGTATATATAGGGGTCACTGCCTGAAAACATGGGACTTATTAATCAGAATGTGGTGGGTAGTCCTTAGAGCTGAGCAGTAGTCCTCCCTCACATTTTTCAGCCTCAATGTTGAGGTATGCTCAGTGGCGTAACTAGAAATGATTGGGCCCCACAGCGAATTTTTTAATGGGCCCCCCTCTCCCAGCAACTTTATTGCAACTCCCAAATCTTGTGCAACTGGCACTCCTGAGGCTAGTCAAGATTGTGTTCTCAGACATGGCCCAACAGCCAGTTCATCTGTTTCCTACAGTGTATATAATGTCATTGTATGAGTGGGCCCTGACAATAAAATCTTTTTGTCCTCCTCCTAGGATGGGGCCCCTTTTGAGTAAGGGCCCCAAAGCAGCCGCTTCCCCTGCTTCCCCTATAGCTACGCCCCTGAGTATGCTCAATAGCACATAACTTACATTCCTAAGTTTCCAATCACATGACGTGGCCTTACCTGGCACACGTGGTGGCAGGAACATGTATGACCCTTGTACCCATGTGCTGAACCATGGAGAAATGGCCACGAAGTTCACAAACTAAAGAGGATCTTCCCACAAAGAACTTTTGTGACGTGTTAATCACAGAGTATCAGGTGGAGAGCTGTGTACCACCCGTCGCATCCCCGTCCATCTGACTCCCATGGCATGTCGACTGTAGTGGATGGGAATTATTAATAGGTTCATTCGAGACCTGATAAGCAAATGACCAAAAAGTCAATCTATTCGTCGATTCGTATCGAATCTTGGAAATTTTCAGCTGCGAAGTGAATCCGAATATTAGGTGATTCGCTCCATTAAGATTTGAAAATTTTCCTAAGGCTTTCTACACATTCACTATGTACTTGTCCGATAAATTGTACGCTAATGCTACGTATAAGTTACGTTTTACAGTTAGTTCGTTATTCGTGCGCAAATGCCTGGGAAGAAAGTGGTCACCTGACCTAGTGGGCAGGGTTTGCTCTGATTGGCTTAGGCTCGGTAAGCCAGTGACGCATCACTTCTGCTGTCACCGCTGAGATGAGCAGAAGCACTGTGTGTGAAGTTCTGAGACTCTGAGACCTGTGTTGTTGAAATTGGGGTGTAATTGTTCTGGGAATCCATATTACACATCAGGGATACTGCAGGGCAAGTAATTAATCTGGAAGGGAGAGAGACAGGGAGAGAGATAGGGGGAGAGAGACATGGAGAGAGACAGGGAGAGAGACAGAGAGACAGGTAGAGAGATAGGGAGAGAGACAAGGAGAGAGACAGGGAGAGAGAAAGGAGGAGAGAGACAGGCGGAGAGATAGGGAGAGAGATAGGAGGAGAGAGACAGGGAGGGAGAGAGACATGGAGAGAGACAGGGAGAGAGATAGGAGGAGAGAGACAGGGAGAGAGACAGGGACAAAGATCAGCAGCAGAGCCACAGAGTGAAGTGACAAATGTCTGGAATGGATAAGCAAAATGGGTCCAGTCAGACCTCGAGCTCTAAAAAACAGGAGAAGGCGGTACAGGGCAGCAGTGCCAAAGGACCTGTAGCCGGAGCTTCTACTTGTAGAATTTGCCATACTAGGCCATTGTTCCACCAGGCTAACCCACCAAGGCGCAAAACTGTAGTGGAGGATAAAGTGGATGAGGTAGTGGAGTGGATGGCACGCTCATCTCAGTCTCAGCCGGATGATCTGCTGTCATCTGCTGATACAGTATCCATATGTAGCCAGGGGTCAGACTCAGAGCGTTCCTCCTGCTCCACCATTCCTCTCCAGCAAAGCCCGTCATTTTCGTACGCAATTTGTACGCTCATGCGTACGGGTTTAAAGAAGTTGTGTACCTTTTAAAACTGAACGTTCGTTATTAGTGCGCGAATGTATGATTTGTACGCAGATTCAACGAATAGATTCGTCAAATATAAGAATCTTATGAAAACTCTGACGAATGTTCGGCGAATAAAATTTTGAATGATTCGCTCATCTCTACTAGGAACCAATGTTTCCAAAAACACAGTCATAAGTGTCTCCTTGAAGCTTGGCAGCCGCACATCCACACACGTTACTCCTGCGCAGCTTCCTCGCGGACTCCTGACTTCTGTAATAATCAGGCAGAGCGTTCCTGAATTACTCTGCCCAATCATAGACAGAACTGTATGGTGGTTCAGTTACAGAGCCTCCATCCTCTCTACCCCATACACATTCATGATCAGTGTTCAGAGCCTGGAAAGTAACCACAGGGCCTCAGGTACACGGCATTAACCCTTCCACTACTCTCTACCAGGAATCCTAACTTTAATCATGTGATTGCCTTAGCCCATCAAGGTTTCTCCTTCAACACATTAGACCCACAGGAATTTTACAATTAACCCCCTTACTGCCCCAGATCACTGGGTATATTGACATTAACCACTTCACAGCACCAGACCACCAGGGATACAGAATTAACGTCATCTCTGCCGTAGACCACCTAGAATAGTCTTAACCTCTTCACTACCCTAGGCCATCAAGGAGCCTTACATTAATCCTCCAACTGTCCTAGACCACCAGAGAAATATATATTATCCCTTGACTGCTCTAGACCAACAATTACACTAACATTAACCCCTTCAGTACCCAGCTTACCAGAAATTCTGACATAACCCATTCACTACCCTACACCATCAAGGATTCCTACATTAAACTCTTAATGTCTAGGACTAACCTCTGTCCTAGACGACTGGGGAAACTTATATTGCCCTCTTCAGTGCCCTTGATCACCAGGAATATTGAGATTACCCTTTAACTGAGTAGATCCTCTACTACTTTGCCTGTGCTATGTGGCCCTGTATATCTGCCTTCTGTAGAGTTAATTACTAGGGTGATGTACATTAATATTACATGTATTGCCCAAATGTTGTCTGAGTGCCACATCCCACACGTCACTCTCTCAAAGTCTTAGAAGGAACATTGCAGTGCAGAACGTCGTCTATCATGGCTCCCTATGATTTTCATGTCTTCTCTCATAGATGTGGCAAGATGTCGACTATTGGTCCTGGAGAGACGTTTTCATTCGACTGTCAGGAGTTAGTGGGCCGATTTGTGACCATCGTTATCCCAGACAAGGAGGCATCCCTCAGCTTGTGTGAAGTCCAAGTTTTTGCCCTCACGGTGGATACTCCAAGTAAGTTCCTGATGTAGTCACTTAAAGGGATTCTGTCACCACGATTTTGCCTATTAAGGTAATCATACTACTGGATTCAGCTGAGCATGGGGATCTCAAAAACGTTATTATTATAGATCATAGTTGATGATTTGATGGTAAGAAAACGTTTTTTATGAAATGCCAATCACTTACATAAGGAGCCCAAGGGGATGTGCCCAGCGCCGTTGGAGCCCGGTCATGCTGATACAGTTGGAGCCCAGGACCGCCCACCTCATTAATATTCACTTCACTGCTTCCAGCAGTGAAGCTCCGTTATCGTTGTAATCCCGCGCAGGCGCAGTACCTAAAGCGGTCTGCGCCCATGCGGTCTGCGGGCATCGGCCTCAGAGAAGGTACTGCGCATGCGGGTCGAGCGAAGTGCGCAGAGAGCCGGCGCATGCGCAGTACCTTCTCTGAGGCCGATGCCCGCAGACCGCTTTAGGTACTGCGCCTGCGCGGGATTACAACGATGACGGAGCTTCACTGCTGGAAGCAGTGAAGTGAATATTAATGAGGTGGGCGGACCTGGGCTCCAACTGTATCGGCGTGAGCGGACTCCAACGGCGCTGGGCACATCCCCTTGGGCTCCTTATGTAAGTGATTGGCATTTCATAAAAAACGTTTTTTTACCATCAAATCATCAACTATGATCTATAATAATAACGTTTTTGAGATCCCCATGCTCAGCTGAATCCAGTAGTATGATTACCTTAATAGGCAAAATCGTGGTGACAGAATCCCTTTAAAGGGGTTGTCCCATGACTAATCTAAAAAATGAAAATCAGACATTATATAGTACATGACAATCTATTTCTAACAAAGCTAGAACCAGCCCTGTACCTCACATGGATCCAGAGATCTCCACATTCATTGCTCTGCTAGATTTATACCATGCTGAAAGCTCAACGGGAATGTCTTTTCTGCAGCAGCTCAGGAAGCGTGTCCATGCTCTCCCTATCACCTATCACAGCTCAGGAGGCGTGTCTCAGCTCTCCCTATCACCTATCACAGCTCAGGAGGCGTGTCTCAGCTCTCCCTATCACAGCTCAGAAGGCGTGTCTCAGCTCTCCCTATCACAGCTCAGGAGGAGTGTCTCAGCTCTCCCTATCACCTATCACAGCTCAGGAGGCGTGTCTCAGCTCTCCCTATCACAGCTCAGAAGGCGTGTCTCAGCTCTCCCTATCACAGCTCAGGAGGAGTGTCTCAGCTCTCCTATCACAGCTCAGGGGGCGTGTCTCAGCTCTCCCTATCACAGCTCAGGGGGCGTGTCTCAGCTCTCCCTATCACAGCTCAGAAGGCGTGTCTCAGCTCTCCCTATCACAGCTCAGGGAGCGTGTCTCAGCTCTCCCTATCACAGCTCAGAAGGCGTGTCTGAGCTTTCCCTATCACAGCTCAGGAGGCGTGTCTCAGCTCTCCCTATCACAGCTCAGGAGGCGTGTCTCAGCTCTCCCTATCACAGCTCAGGAGGCGTGTCTCAGCTCTCCCTATCACAGCTCAGGGAGCGTGTCTCAGCTCTCCCTATCACAGCTCAGAAGGCGTGTCTCAGCTTTCCCTATCACAGCTCAGGAGGCGTGTCTCAGCTCTCCCTATCACAGCTCAGGAGGCGTGTCTCAGCTCTCCCTATCACAGCTCAGGAGGCGTGTCTCAGCTCTCCCTATCACAGCTCAGGAGGTGTGTCTCAGCTCTCCCTATCACAGCTCAGGAGGCGTGTCTCAGCTCTCCCTATCACAGCTCAGGAGGTGTGTCTCAGCTCTCCCTATCTCAGCTCAGGAGGCGTGTCTCAGCTCTCCCTATCACAGCTCAGGAGGCAGTTGAAGGATGAAATTGAGCATGTGCGGCCTTCTTAGTGAGCAGGACAAAGAAATAAGAAAAAAACAAACAGCAGGTGGCGCTATACAAATACATTTTATGTAATAGCTCAGTGGCTATTCAGAATTTTTAATGACATGCAATTACAAAAGTATTCAGATCCAGGTGCTGGTTTGAAAACTAAAATATTTTTCACGGGACAACCCCTTTAATATAAAGGGTATCCTATTACTTTATAGTCCACACATAGAGTTAGACAGGACTCTAGGACTTCACATATAGGAAAAGCTGCAAAAGGGAAGTAAACAGCTGGGGCAGTGTCGTCTGTATAGGGTGAGGGATGGGAGTGATTGGGTGCTCACCTCTGGTGGTGGTGCTAGCAGTAAGGACTGCTTCCTAGTGTAGGAATATAATCAGAATCTCAGCTACTGCCTCTGGACAAAGATTCACATGAACAAGATGAGGTAAGTAGGGACTGGTACTGAGAGGTCTTCAAAGTTCATCCAAGATAGAAGCTTTCTGGGGACTACGCCTTTCAGGACTGATGAAGACACTTCATTGCAGAAATATCTAGTCTTAATAAAGCTTCTATGTTGGATGAACTTTGAGGACCTCTCAGTACCAGCGGGCGGTCAAGTCCCTACTTACACCTTCTTATTCATGTGTATAGGAAAAAAGAACAGTCATGGAAATCATCTATGAAAGTATTAAAGTTCACACCACCGGATGCTGGATGTCTCTTTTCTCCTATGTACCTTGTGGTGTCTTTCTGTACTCCTGGACTGTCCCATATATCAGGACTCAGTGCCCAAAGTCTATGGACACCAAAGTCTCAGTGAGAACCAAAACTATGCGCCCCCTGCAGGTGGACAATAAGAAGAATGATCCACTCTGAGGAGCTGGTGTGGTTGGTGTAGAGCAGGAGTTGGCAATCTTTTGATCATAATGGATCCCGGGCGGGTGGACCTGAGTCTATTGCATCCTTTACGGGGAATGATGTGAACACAGATTTTCTGTTTCAGGTGAAGGCAGGAATATAGATTATGAATCTCCGGAGAGTCTTCATGGAGGTAATGTCATTTATTCTGTATCCACATGTGCACTGCAGAGGGAAAGCTCTACTTACCGCTGGCACGGCCGTCTCTAAAGTCTTGTCAATCATTATAGGGCGGCCTCTTAATTGTGAGCAGCCTTTCCTTCTTTTTTTAGGAATGCTCAGTACCCAGCATGTCCACCATTACAGCTTCTACAGACCTGTGCAGTTATGCTGCAGTATAGGCTCCAGGGGCGTGTCCTCCACAAACAGGGGTCTATGGTGTAGCGGACCCCTTTCAAATCAAGTTACCTGCATAGTTAGATGGTTGAGGACCGCTGTGCAAGGAAAGACCGTGGAGGGGCCACAACACTGAAATTTGGCCTTTACCTTTAGTGGTACAAACTTTCCAAAATTTGTATCGTCAAACTTCGGGCATTCCGACCTCACCCCCGTGACCAACCAGAAACACCACCAAAACATCTGCTAATGCCTCCAGAACACCCACTCTTAGGGTGGAGTTTACATAAGCCCCTCCCCCTTTGTGGCCCAATGGAGCTGCTGGCGGCCATATTGGAAGACACCTAAAAGATGCTATGATTAAGAGACGACCAAGGAGAACATTTAACAAAGCACTTTGTGTAGGAGTGATCCAGTCAAAATGTGCAGGAAAACGGTGCACCCATCAGATATTCCGATATAATTCTGATACATTATGTCATGTATTTACTTCCTTTTCTAGTCAAAAACCTGGCTCCTCAAGGCATTCCATCCCAGTCGTCTTATTACGGCAAACGATCTGAAGTAAGAGCAGCCATTGACGGCTCCCTGTCCAGCAATTACTTGGCGGGTGAATGCATGCACACCAGAAAGGAGCTGAGTCCCTGGTGGAATTTAGACCTGAAGTCCACTTATCGTATATCATTCGTCGCAATCACCAATCGGGGGGACTGCTGCCGGGAAAGGATCAACCAGGCTGAGATTCGTATTGGGAATTCAGCTGAGAATGGCGGGATCGGGAACCCCAGGTAAGACTTTTTATGGGCTTGTCATCCGATGTCAGATCAGAAAGGCTCCGGGAAGGGGGGGGATGCTGATCCCAAGAACTGGGAAGCCTAGTGGAGTCAAATCAAATCAAATATAGGACTCCTCGATCACCCTAATATACACTTCTACAAACGGTATATTGACAATATTATCTTTCGGGAACATAGATACCCTAGAAAAATATGTCAAAGATCTGAATCACAACAATTGGAACCTGACCTTTTCACACATATTGACAAAACATCAGCAATTTTTTTGGATCTAACAATCCATAGTCTCAACAATAAAATAACCACTAGCACATTCTTTAAAACTGTCGATGCTAACATAACAGTTACCTCGATTTCTCTAGCTGCCACTACAAACAATGGAAACGTAATATCCCGTATGGGCAGATGAGAAGAATTAGAAGAAACTGTACGGAAGATCAAACACTGACCAGCCAATTAAAAATCCTTCAGAATAGGTTTAGCGAGAAAGGTTATCCCTCTGGGTTGATCCTTGACTCTATGAATAGGGCCTCTAAGGAATCACAAGAGACTAGCCTTAAACTCAAGGATCACACCAGAACTACGAAACAAAGAGGACCTAACTTCATTACTCGATACACTTCACAATTTAAGACCATTGGCCAATCCTACTGAAAGATCCAATCCTTGGCAGTGAACTTCCTAAACACCCATTGGTCACCTTTAGACGGGCACAAACCCTGAAGAATCTTCTAGCCCCTTCCTGTCCAAAAATCTTTCCTAGGCCCTATTCAGACAAATCCATGCAACAGCGAATAGGTTCCTACAAATGCGGCATCAATCGCTGCAAGTGTTGTGATACCATTCAGCATAATGTGAAGTCAGTTATCATCTCCAACGCTAACGAAACTGTTCATCTCAAGCATTTTATGAACTGTGGGTCCAGTTTTGTAATCTACATGTTGCAATGTCCCTGTAGGCTCCAGTACATAGGGAGAACCACCCAATCACTTAGGGACAGATTAAATCAACACCGCTACAACAGAAATAAGAAGTATCTAAAACACAGTGTGTCCAGACACTATCATGAGTACCATGGTGGTGATCCAAGTACACCGTCTATAACACCTATAGATTGGATCCCTAATTCTTACTCGCAGCTATGTAAAAAGGAAATGTTCTGGATATTCCCTTTCAATTCTCTGACTCCTTTTGGGCTCAATGAAGCTTTGGAATATAGTAATTATTGATATTTCACTGCCAATTGATGATCTATTTGTACCTAAGTATCCATTTATCATCATACTCTTTTATACTTTTATCATTATTATTTATAATTATATATTATCTCATTAATTTAATATTTATATATATTCTATTTTTTATTAGGATATACATATATATTTTTGTTACCTGTCTTTTTTCAGGGTCTTTTCATCTAATTTCTCATATAATATATATATATATATATATATAGTTTTGGGTAGATATTTCCCCATATTTGGTATGCACTGACTTTCTTCTTCTAGCAACCCTACTCCCATTTTATATATTTTTTTTATATTTTGCACCCTCTATATATGCTAATTGCTTTATAAGTGAATGAACATGTATATATATATATATTTTTTTTTAAATATTATTTACTGCCTAAGTGCCATATCTAGTCCCCAATGTTGGTTTCCTCCTGCGTGCGTCCCATCCTGGAACGCATGGGGGATCACATGATCGGAATCCCCGCTGCATCTTCTCTTCGTGCGTTCCACCTTGGGACGCATTGCGCTCCACATCCGGCTAGTCTGCCGGTGTTTAGCATGACCGAGCCAATAGAGGAAGTCTCTCTCCTCTTTTTTCCCCACTTCTACCTTCTTTGACTTAGTTAGGATGGATTTCATCGATACCCTATTTTAAGTTCCAAATAGATTGTGCTACTTTGTCATGCGTTCCACTATTGGAACGCATGACATTTCCGGTCTATACAGGAAGTGGCACCGTTTTGTAGTTTTCTAGCGTTCTTTGGCGCCAAACGCGGTAACTGCTTGGACCATCCCACCTTCAGGGACTCACCTCTATATATATGTAAGTGTTCATACTTGTATACATACTGTTATGCTCCTGAAGAAGGGGATACTTGCTCCCCGAAACGCGTTGAGCTATTATTACTATTAAAGATACTTACCCAAAAGAAGTCCTGAATTATCCATCTCTAAGGGAGGTGAACTCGGCGAGGGAGGGTCAGGTACGGGTGTTTTATGCTTATCCCAGTACCCCCCTCCCTGGTGAAGTAAGTTCCTCATCTCCTTCACACTATACGTATTGGATCTGACCAACTAACGTGTTGAAATACTCTATGTATGTCGTTATTTCTATATACACATGTTTTTATGTTTGAGTCTGGTGTGTATACTTAGACTTGGCACCTTAGAGATATTATCTCTTTTAGTAATACCTTTTAACAACACCTTCTATATACTTTCTTTCACCTCTGGCGCTCCATCGCAATCTGTTTTCATAACATATATTCGGCGGGGACAAAACTTTTGTGACCCGTTATTCTTTCTGATTGGTAGCTGCCTCCAGTATTTGTCTTCTATTTCTTCTTTGGATTTACCACTTTTCACTGACATATTTTCTTCTCCACGGGCACGCTCACTACTTGAGTTTTAAGTTAACTCCCCCTCTTTTTTTTTTCTGTTTTTATTAAGCCTAGTGGAGGAGAGGCCATGATAAAGTCAAGGTGACCAATGGAACCAGTCAAGGTCACTGACTCCATATATAGTGGAGAGCAGCCATTGATGTGCAGCCAGTCCTCCATCAGAAATTCTGCAGATTGTGGCAGTCCCCGTACGCAGTTCCTATCAATCATTTATCCATTAGTCTTCCCTGGGAATACTCCATGGTACACAGCCCATCCCATCTTCCTTACACCAGTTTCACTTCTCGTGTCCCTCCATCGTATGGAGCCCTGTAAGACGGGTCGTAACCAGTGAAGAACAATCGCCATTTCTTTCAGGTGCGGAGTTGTGTTCCGAATGAATTACGGAGAGACATTGTCTTTCAACTGCAGAGGAATGGAGGGGAGATACGTGACCATCGTAATACCAGACCAAAAACAGTACCTGTCATTGTGTGAGGTTCAAGTGTTTGGTAAACCTGCAGCAATAGCTCAAGAACAAGGTGAGTAGAGTATAATACACAGTCCTGGGCATCGCTGGGGCACATAATCCAGGCGCTGGGTACCAGGGTGGGCACCCACAGTCCATCCTACCAACCTAGGTCAAAATAGATCTCTGCCCCAGATGAAGGGAAAATCTATGTATTAACGCTGTATATAGTATCCAATGGAGACAAGTGGAAGGTCACAATCTAACAGTAACATAGTAGGAGCAGCGCAGAGTATTTCAGGAAGTAGGCGTACTGGTGCTATGGGGGCAGTGACCCATTCATAAAAAGGCTCGATGTGACAGGGCAGCGTGGAGGATAACATGAGGAGGAGACAAGTAGAAGGTCACAGACTAAGGGTCACGTCAGCAGCACAGAGGAGGTCAGGTTTATGTAAGATTGTGCTGTCAGACTTTAAGGCTATGGGCTCCTTTACACTGATTTATTTTGTTGCTCATTTGCTTCCTAAATATAGAATTAAATATCTTTCTAATTATTCTTCAGTGATAATTTTCTACCATGTTGCTTCTACAGACTGTGTGTCCTTCACCTCACTGCCAGAATCGGACATAAATCATTTAGATCGATGCTTCGGTTTGTTCTCTCTGCTCCCCCCTACCTTCTCCCAGTGTTAGAGATAGCAGCGGGGAGGGGGAGGAGGTTGCACACAACAGATCCAGAATTTTTAGAGATGACAGATCATACGGGCTGTAGACGGGCTGGAAGGCAAATGCAAATCAATTTTCAGGGAAGAATGCAGCATCCTGGACACACAGATCCAGCACGTATTAATGGAGGCACAAACAGATCCATTATATATTACTGGGCGGCACTTAGATCCAGCTTGTATAACTGGGGAGACACACAGATCCTTCATGTATTACTGAGAGGGACACACAGATCCAGCATTTATTACTGTGAGGACACACAGATCCAGCATGTATTACTGGGGGGACACACAGACCCAGCATGTATTACTGGGAGGACACACAGATCCTTCATGTATTACTGAGAGGGACACACAGACCCAGCATGTATTACTGGGGGGACACACAGACCCAGCATATATTACTGGGAGGACACAGATCCAGCATGTATTACTGGGAGGGACACACAGATCCAGCATGTATTACTGGGAGGACACACAGATCCAGCATGTATTACTGGGAGGACACACAGATCCAGCATGTATTACTGGGAGAGACACACAGATCCAGCATGTTTTTACTGGGAGGGACACAGAGATCCAGCATGTTTTACTGTGAGGGACACACCGATCCAGCATGTATTACTGGGAGGACACACAGATCCAGCATCTCTTACTGGGGGGCACTTAGATCCAGCATGTATTACTGGGGAGACACACAAATCCAGCATCTATTACTAGGAGGGACTCACAGATCCAGCATGTATTACTGGGGAGGACACACAGATCCAGCATATATTACTGGGAGGACACACAGATCCAGCATGTATTACTGGGAGGGACACACAGATCCAGCAGCTATTACTGGGAGGGACACACAGATCCAGCATGTATTACTGGGGAGGACACACAGATCCAGCATATATTATTACTGGGAGGGACACACAGATCCATCAGCTATTACTGGGAGGGACACACAGATCCAGCATGTATTACTGGGGAGGACACACAGATCCAGCAGCTATTACTGGGAGGGACACAAGGATCCAGCATGTATTACTGGGGGGACACAGAGATCCATCATGTATTACTGGGGGGACACACAGATCCAGCAGCTATTATACTGGGAGGGCCACGTCCACATGAGAGAAGTCTGACTATAGGAGTTGGTTGTAAACTGAATATAAGTGGGTCTGGCGATGAATATATGGAAAATCATGGTTCCCATGACAACGACGTCCATAGCCTTTAAATATATAATTGATCATTTCCTAATTCTCACAGGTAAAGAGGAAGTAATTGAACAGAAAAGCCGTCCTGAGGTGTCTAGTAAGTATCACAAGTATGGCTGGAAATAAGTCTTCTCCAACTGCACACCTCTCCACAGCGTCACGTAATGATTCCACTCTTCTGTCGTTTTCAGGTCTTGAAGGCAGATATTTCCTTTTCCCGAAGGAGAGTGTTACCGATTACGTCGTGCTGACCCCGAATCAGCCAATGAGCTTGAGGTCCTTTACCCTCTGCATGAACCTGGCTTTGAATTTCTCGGAGACCAGGGAGACCATCTTGTTTTCCTATCGTACCTTATATTATGATGAGCTAAATCTCTGGCAGGAGAGTAACGGGAACATCGGGTTTTACATGAGTGGGGAGGGAGTAATGTTCTCAAAACTTGATCACAGCAAGGAATGGAACCATCTTTGCCTGACTTGGGAATCCCGGAGAGGTCGGTGCGAATTGTGGATCAACGGCAAAAGATCCGGGAACAAAATCTACCGCATTAAACACACGGTGCGTGGAGGCGGCATCACAATTCTGGGTCAAGATCAAGATGAACTCGGCAGTGGCTTCGATAAATCCCAGAGCTACATCGGAAAGATTAAAGATCTGAACATGTGGAACAAAGTGCTCTCACTAAAGTCCCTCCGATCGGTATATAAAGGCACAGAAACCAAAAAGGGCGAGATCTTTGATTGGAACAACTTGATCTACTCCACAAAAGGGAATGTAGAACTCACGTCAGATCGGTCATCGCAGGGGCATCGTGAAGAAGGCGAGGAGATCACTGCTTGAGATTGATTCATTACTCACAATAAAATCTTCAATAAATTCTGCGTCATCTTGTCTTCCATGGATCCAGGGACATCACCGTGTACCAAGAACGGCCCCGACTGCAAGAGAAGGGCTAAAAACATACTACACATAGTCATGATGAAAGATGTGTGCTAACCAGCATGGTGCAGGGACATGTAGATGACAGACCAAATATCAGCACTATGTCAATCAGCTGCATCGAAAGCCATCAGGGTACTGTCACTTATTCACAGGTGTATGTATGAGACTATTCATTTAATGTATTTAGGTCGCCTTCATACAGTCAGTAATTGGTCAGTGATTTCCATCAGTGATTTTGAGTCAAACCTATTTGCAGGTCAAAAACACAGAAAAGTTGAAGATCTTTACATTATACCTTATTTCTGTGTAGCCTCCAATCCTGGATCACGGATCAAACCCTGACCAGACACTGACTATTTTACACATCAGTGACCAAAAATGCCTTAACAAGTCTATGGGTCAGAGAAAGACATCACAGATACATCACGGATGGCATTTTCATAGACCGTTGTTGATGCTAGCGGTGTCCATGGTATATGGATGATAAAAAAAACAAAACTGACACTGACCAAACACAGTCCCATCACGGACATCTTCAAGGATGGACCATTGACCATCTTGTCACCGATGACATCACGGACACAGACATATGTAAGAGGCCTTGTATTACCACTGCGCCAAATTAGGGTAGGGAGACGCTTGTAAGAGGTTGCCATGAAGATGCCAGGTGGGCTTAGACATTCTGAAAAAACATTCCCCATGCAGAGATGGAAGATTAGGTAAAAAAAAACCTCATGAAATCATAACCTGGTGTCAATAAAAAACTGCAAGAATAACTTCACAAGAAAAGAAAAATAGAAGGTGGCTCACCTCTCCCCACACAGGTCACAGAGCATGCCCACAAGACTCCACAGTCAGTAGGCAATGGTCAGAGCTTACCATTACCCCTCCCTACAGAATGACCTCCACACAGGTCACAGAGCATGCCCACAACACTCCACAGTCAGTAGGCAATGGTCAGAGCTTACCATTACCCCTCCCTACAGAATGACCTCCACACAGGTCCAGAGCATGCCCACATCACTATCCCATAGTCAATAAGTGATGGTCAGAGCATGCCCTCAACATTATCTGAAGTCAGTAGATGATGATCACAGCTCATATTAATCCCCTTCATGCACAATGACCTCTG
Organism: Rhinella marina; assembly: GCA_900303285.1. Classification (NCBI taxonomy): domain Eukaryota; kingdom Metazoa; phylum Chordata; class Amphibia; order Anura; family Bufonidae; genus Rhinella; species Rhinella marina. The sequence goes on from ONZH01013820.1 coordinate 67,964, forward strand.
CAAGGGTCACAGGTCATGCCAACAACAGAAGTCAGTTGATAATAGTCACAGCGTACCTCCCCCGTCCCTGCAAAATGACCCTTTGCACCAGTTGCAAAGTATGCCCACTACATTCCTACAGCAGTCAATAGGTGATGGTCATAGCTCCCCCTCCCTCTGCACAATGACCTTTGCACAGGTCACAGAACAACATTCTCAAGTATTATCCCCTATTATATCCCGGGAGGGGGTATCCTCCTCTCTCCATCTCACCTTGCCTGATCCAAATAAGCCCCATGCTTAAAGTGCAATTTGACCTTCTATTAAATTGTATATACAGAAGTTTTTTGTATTCAGTATCTTCGGGGTCTTGGGATGTTTCTGCTTGGTTGCTCTGGGTGGTGTTTTTGTGCTTTGACACTTGCAACCAGTATCCTGGTGGCTTTTCCAGGATGATGACTACTCTAGGTGACAAATATACCAGGTCTCTTTGATAAATCAAGCTTTGCAAGGTTATTCAGTGCATGCCTCTGAATCAGTCCCAGTATCAGTACTGAGAGAAGTATCAGTAGACCAGAGATCAACAATGGTGGCCGACAAACAATTTCAAGAGACACCCAATGAAGGGTGAGGGGTTAAACTGGGCTTTTCTGTTCTGATGTACCAAGGTTCAGAAATATACTGATGCCTCCATAGAAGTTGGGGTAGATTTAAAAAGTCCCTGCGATGTCCTGACAGTAACGCCTGCCTAAAAGCAGAGCACCCACCACCACATTGATGCTGCCACTATCATGTTATTGACCATCTGCCTCTGGTTTCCTGAGGAGCCATCTATCTAAAGGAGAAACACGTTGGGACAAGAACAAAGTCTTGGAGGAAACTATCAGGGCCTTTTAGGTGACATTCAGGATTTGGCCACCGAGAAGTGGAGTTGCCCCTGTCTGGGCAGGTACTCTGCTTTTAGGCAGGGACATCACAGGACTTTTTTCCTACCCCAGCTTCTATGGTGGCTTCAGTATAAACACAGTGAGCACAAAGCACTGGCACAAACCCTCAGCTGTGAAAAGTATTTGCTCTGAACAGGTAATGGGAAAAGGAATGCTCCCATTCCCTGACAGCAATAAGAGATCTTGAAAATAGTAAGACCATCCAATGATTCTGCTTTACTTATTTATTTTACGTATATAGCACCAACATATTCCGCAGCGCTTTACTTCCATGCAGTTGGAGCGCTCCCGGGCTGTAGGCCAGGCTCACACATTAGTAATATACCATATGATTGTTGGTGTGCTTAGCTTTGCTCGTCTATGGGGTCTGCAGCGGACCCTCACTTTGCCCCTCTTGCACCGTAGGCTCCGCCCTCATCTCGCCCGCCGATCCTTGCTGCACCTTGGCCTGATATTGCTGTATGAGCTGTAACATCACATCCGGCATCGCTGGGTCTTCAGGGTTTAATTCACCCAGATGTGGACCGATCATAGACTGAACATAATCCTTCCTCTTCTCATCGGCCGCCTCCTGGACGACGACCTCAATCTCCCGCAGGACGAGCTCTTCATGCCGCCTGCGATTATAGTACTGCAGGTGGTTCTGTAGAAGGGGAAAGCGTGGGGAATAATAATCCAGCGTCACGCACAGAACCAGGCATAGAAGGGCACAAATCTGTAAGAAATAAAACGTAGCAGATTTACAACAAAGGAGGCGACTCCACCCAGCAGACAATCCTTCCAGGCTTACTATATGTTCTTCTCTGTCTCATTTTACCAGTGACAACCGACCCCTCTGGGTGACTGAAAAGTTGTGACATCCCTGCCCCTAAATCTCCTACTAAACTGTGCTTTATTATGAAATCTGCAATTTCGGAGCACTTTCTGTCGGCTCTTAGATACTGGCTTTGGAATACCATGCTTTAGGGTTATAGGATGTCCACTATCCCAAAGCAGCAGGCTGTATGTGGCCGTGCTTTTGTGGGACATGTTTGCAGTTATTTTGCCAATGCTGTCGATGGTGATAGATCCAAAAATGACGTACTGACAGCATTGGATTCAGATGTAAAAAAAGACGCCCAAATGATTATGGTTCAGTACGGGAACAAACTCCTTAGAGGCAAAATGTCATCTATGTACCGGATCCATAACAGGATCCGAGCTCTCCAGTAGTCCACGGCGTCACAAAATACTACTCCCTTCTCCCACCGGCCCAGGAAGAGATTGGCATAAGTGGGGGCACAGGGACTGCCCATCGCCATACCCAGCTCTCCCTATCACAGATCAAGAGGCGTGTCTCAGCTCTCCCTATCACAGCTCAGGAGGTGTGTCTCAGCTCTCCCTATCACAGCTCAGGAGGTGTGTCTCAGCTCTCCCTATCACAGCTCAGGAGGCGTGTCTCAGCTCTCCCTATCACAGCTCAGGAGGTGTGTCTCAGCTCTCCCTATCACAGCTCAGGAGGTGTGTCTCAGCTCTCCCTATCACAGCTCAAGAGGCGTGTCTCAGCTCTCCCTATCACAGCTCAGGAGGCAGTTGAAAGATGAAACTGAGCATGTGCGGCCTTCTCAGTGAGCAGGTCAAAGAAATAAGAAATTAAGTGGCACTATACAGAAACATTTTACTGCATAACTCAGTAGCTATACAGAATTTTTAATTACATGCAATTACAAAAGTATTCAGATCCAGGTGCTGGTTTGAAAACTGTAGAATATTTTTTGTGGGACAACCCCTTTAAGTACCTTCATTGTGTCTCTAACATAAGAGGGTAGACTAACCACAAATAGTCTTAAAATGGTGTCAACATACAAGCTCACATTGGCTCTCAGGCTACCTACCCCTGACACAATAGGTCTACCCTTCAGGGGTTAGTCCCTTTATGTATTTTCGGTAGGCTATAACATGTAGCCAAATGTTCTGGTAATAGGAAAGAGAACTCTGACTTATTGATCAATTTCTCTTCCAAAGCTGTTGTCAACATGTCGGACATGTTAGATTTCCTCCAAGTAGGACTAATCAACAATTAAAGGAAACAAAGGGGTCACACCAGATACTGAAAGCAGGGGTTCACATACTTTTACTGCTCACGGACATGTGATATCGGAGCATTTTCCTTCAGATCTATGTTTGATTTGGTTCTTTATCTACTTTTTGGATTTGTGTGAAAATTTGATGTAGGTTTACAGTAAATCAAATGTATGCAGAAATATAGAAAATTCTGAAGGGTTCACAGATTTTTCAAGCAGCACTCACTGTGTAGACGTCTTAGTCAGATATAAGATAAGCGGTTCCCTTTTGGCCTATCACACCCAGAATAATCCTCACCTGTAAGGAAGGGAAGAGCCGACGTTGTATGACAAAGTGCACGTTTCTAAAGAGGCAGGAGAGAAAGCCCGGATTGAGCAGAACGATGAAGACCCAGATGAGAGGAGCTTTCCCGAGTTCTATGATAAGATACAGAATATGGGCGGCCGGTGGCGGTAGAGACGCACTGGATGATCTTCTTGATTTGAGCAGTAAATTAGAAAAAACTAAGAAAGATGCCGGCAGGAATAAATACAGGAGGCAGTAGATGATCCCTGTTTCTTCTAACTCAGGACACTGAAACCTCAACCCCAGCAGCGTCTCCACGAAAAGCAGCAGGACGATCAGAACTGGGGTGCGAAGCCTCTGCAGATGGACGAGGCTCGGCCTCTTCTCGGGAGAAGTCATCTTCATCGAGATGTGGAGGAGATCTGGATGTTGTTTCTAACGGCTGATGAGAAATTATGAAAATCTCACAGAGACAAAGCGGTTTCTTCACTCACCACTTCCTTTCACTTTCAGATGGGGTCTGCTGAGGAGGTCACAATTTCCTGACTTTAACCCCTTAATCATATCATAACAAAAGTCCGGAAAGGCTGTTAATTTCAGTTTTAATGTAATTCAGATAATTTTTTGCTTTGCCCATGTGTCTCCCATGAAGTTGCTGAGGAATGGGCTCTGAACATGATCAGTTTCCTGCCCGCCTGGCAGCCGACCTTATAGTCGCTTCTTACACTCCTTGTTGAAGGACTCTTCTTATTTATACTGCCATTCTCCTCCTGAGGTGCTGCCCCCTCTAACAAGCAAGGCTGAAAGTTATTTCTATTGAGTGTTGGATCAGTATGCAGAGACCTGGTTGTGGGAAGGACGTGTGCGTGTCCACCAGATGACTGAGCATGCAGGTATCTGAGAGTGCGTGTCCACCAGATGACTGAGCATGCAGGTATCTGAGAGTGCGGGTCCACCAGACGACTGAGCATGCAGGTCCACCAGATGACTGAGCATGCAGGTCCACCAGACGACTGAGCGTTCAGGTCCACCAGATGACTGAGCGTATGGTTCCAGTATAAATGACTAAGCATGCAGGTTCACAAGATGACTGAGTATGTGTGTCCAGCAGATGACTGAGCATGTGTGTCCTTTAGGTAAATACAAGGGGCACTATAAGGGGTATTATAAATACTGGCCGCACTATACGTGGTATTATAAATACTAGGGGCACTATAGAGGGTATTATGAATATTGGGGCACTATAGGGGCTATTATAGCATGCAGTTCCACTAAATGACTAAGCATGTGGGTCCACCAGATGACCGAGCATGTGTATCGCTCAGGTGACTGAGCTTGTGTGACCACCAGATGACTGAGCGTGTGGTTCCACTAAATGACTAAGCATGCAGGTCCACCAGATGTCTGAGCATGTGTGACCATCGGTGAATAAGCGTGTGGGTACTATACATACTATGGGCATTATTACACATACTAGGGACACTATAGGGGGTATTATAAATACTGGGGGCACTATAGTGGGGTGTTATAAATACCAAGGGCACCATATGGGACATTATAAATACTGTAGGCACTACAGGGAGTATTATAAAGAGTGGGGGCACTATAGGGGGTATTATAAATAGTAGGGGTACTATAGGGGGTATTATAAATACTGGGTAGACTATAGTGGGGTGTTATAAATACCAGGGGCACCATAGGTGGAATTATAAATTAGAATAGAACACTACAGGGGGTATTATAAATACTGGATGCACTATGAGGAGTATTATAAATACTGGAGGCACTACAGGGGTATTATAAGTACTGCGGGCACTATACCAGGGGCACTACAGGTGCCATTATAAATACTAGAGGCACTATAGGGAGTGTTATAAATACTGGGGCACCACAGGGGGTATTATAAATACTGGGAGCACTACTGGTGGCATTATAAATACTAGGGGCATATGGATGTGAACGTGTTTGGCAAGGTAAGGTGTGGTGATGCATTTTGCCCCCTCGCTGCTGCACCAGGAGTCTGACCTCATGACAAGTTTGGGAAAGAAGCCGGATTCCAGGATAAAGTTTTGGAGCTGGTGTCTGGCGCTGTTTTAAAGCGGTGTCACTGAATGTTGATGGCTTATGCTCCCCCCACCCCAGTGCCTTCTAAGTGATCCACGCTTCTATCGTCATTTATTTGACTGGTTGGGAGTAATTGCCGGCGCCTTGTTTATCCCGAGATTCCAGCTGCATGACTGGTTTAACTCTTTGGGGATCAGCAGGAGCAGTGGTTGTCGTCCTCTGAGGATAACTTTACTATTAGAGTCTGCTGTTCTCGGGGAGACGTGGGCCGGAGTCAATTCTATTAACTCAAGGAACTTCAACTGATAACCGATGGCTCTGACAGGAAGATGGAGGCTGCAACTGACTACCTCTGATCACTGGGTCTACAGGCGGTTGTGGTGTGGCCCGGTCATCCGCCTTGTTGTTCAGTGGCAGTGGAGGAGAGATACATGCATTCGCTGGGAAGGTATCTCCCTTAAAGGGGTATTCCGGTTACCATAAATGTAACTTATGTTTTATACTAATTCATCATCAATCACTACCTAATATAATGCCTATTTCACATATTTACTGCTCAGTTTTTATAAAGTACTTTTCTTCCCCTGCTACCCACTGTGTTTCTCATAAGTTCTCATGGCACCGACCGGTAGTTCTGAGCCATTGTCAGGTCAGGCATGCTCAGTGTGTTGCTATCAGTTTTCTAGCTAATGTCAGTGTTCTGGTGATTACTAAGTAGAGGGGCGTGTCTGGACTGGAATGTCAGGCAGCCAATCAGTGAACAGCAACACTCATGAACAAGCAGAAGCTCACAGAAGGAAAGCTAGGGATTGTGGGGATTGTAGTTTTGTGAGGGAAGATCAGGAGCCATGATACTGTCAGTGTGCTGCAGGCTCACACAGGAGCTAGACAAATGGATTGCAAGATAAAATGAACCTCTGGTTATATGTACAGGTATGGGTTCTGGTTATATGTACAGGTATGGGCTCTGGTTATATGTACAGGTACGGGTTCTGGTTATATGTACAGGTATGGGTTCTGGTTATATGTACAGGTATGGGTTCTGGTTATATGTAGAGGTATGGGTTCTGGTTATATGTATAGGTGTGGGTTCTGGTTATATGTACAGGTATGGGTTCTGGTTATATGTACAGGTATGGGCTCTGGTTATATGTACAGGTATGGGTTCTGGTTATATGTACAGGTATGGGTTCTGGTTATATGTAGAGGTATGGGTTCTGGTTATATGTATAGGTGTGGGTTCTGGTTCTATGTACAGGTATGGGTTCTGGTTATATGTACAGGTATGGGTTCTGGTTATATGTATAGGTGTGGGTTCTGGTTCTATGTACAGGTATGGGTTCTGGTTATATGTACAGGTATGGCTCTGGTTATATGTACAGGTATGGGTTCTGGTTATATGTACAGGTATGGGTTCTGGTTATATGTACAGGTATGGCTCTGTTATATGTACAGGTATGGGTTCTGGTTATATGTACAGGTGTGGGCTCTGGTTATATGTACAGGTATGGGTTCTGATTATATGTACAGGTATGGGTTCTGGTTATATGTACAGGTATGGGTTCTGGTTCTATGTACAGGTATGGGCTCCGGTTATATGTACAGGTACGGGTTCTGGTTATATGTACAGGTATGGGTTCTGGTTCTATGTACAGGTATGGGCTCTGGTTCTATGTACAGGTATGGGTTCTGGTTATATGTACAGGTATGGGTTCTGGTTATATGTACAGGTATGGGTTCTGGTTATATGTACAGGTATGGGTTCTGGTTATATGTACAGGTATGGGCTCTGGTTATATGTACAGGTATGGGCTCTGGTTATATGTAGAGGTATGGGCTCTGGTTCTATGTACAGGTATGGGTTCTGGTTATATGTATAGGTATGGGTTCTGGTTATATGTATAGGTATGGGTTCTGGTTATATGTACAGGTATGGGATCTGGTTCTATGTACAGGTATGGGTTCTGGTTATATGTACAGGTATAGGTTCTGGTTATATGTATAGGTATGGGTTCTGGTTCTATGTACAGGTATGGGTTCTGGTTATATGTACAGGTATGGGTTCTGGTTATATGTATAGGTATGGGTTCTGGTTCTATGTACAGGTATGGGTTCTGGTTCTATGTACAGGTATGGGTTCTGGTTATATGTACAGGTATGGGTTCTGGTTATATGTACAGGTATGGGTTCTGGTTATATGTACAGGTATGGGTTCTGGTTATATGTATAGGTATGGGTTCTGGTTCTATGTACAGGTATGGGTTCTGGTTGGGTCACAGCTTTCATTCTTAAAGGGAACCTGTCATCTCGGAAACCCCCCCTGAACTAGAGTAAGCGGTGTATAGTGTAAGTGATGCTGAATCCGAATATGTAATTTTTATCTTCATACTCACTTCCATTCTGACGCTGTTCTCCCACAAACCTGCAGTAAAATTCACTCAGTGGACTCTTCTTTGAGTCCTCTCCATTATATGAGTGATCACCGGAGTCCACTGAGTGCATTTTACTGCAGGTTTGTAGGAGCACAGCATCAGAATGGAAGTGAGTATGAAGATAAAACTTACATAACTGGACTCAATGTCACTTACACTATACACCGCTTACTCTAGTTCACGGGGTGTTTTGGAGATGACAGGTTCCCTTTAATGCAGTTTATCAAAAATTAAGTTACGTTACCGGAATACCCCTTTAAGGGGGGTTCTCATCTCAGACACTGAAGGCACATCGCTAGGATCTCACACCAATATTTTCCCTGCTTTGGGACCTCCCATTTTAGACATAGGAGTGATACCAAAACTTGTATAGTTTTTATTTTGTTTTATTACTTTAAAATTTTCAAAAAACTTAAAAAAAAAAATCAGCATTTTCTTTGCATGTCAGAACTTTAGAAAAAGTATTGAGACTTTGATACCCAGTGCAACCCTAAATCCAAGACGGAAGATTAATGCCTTCTGGGTTAACTTTTAAGGCTTGTTAATCATCCTATGTCTCCAAATGGGAATCAGACCCGGGCTCTACGCTTTCTGAAATGCAGTGGAAGCAAATTGGGGAATCTACAAATAGAGGCGCCAAGAATACGCTAATGGTAGAAAATTAGTATAAAGTGCTATTCGACTGGTAATGGGTCCCCTGCCATATAGCCCATGCTGTATCGGGGTACTCCCTACCTGTTTTAGGGGTTGACGTGCTACACATCTGTTGGGCTTGCTCCTGAGTGAAAGGGTTGGATTTGAGTTTACAACCTTATTCACCTGGGGGGCATTACTAAAGCAAAAGGAGCCCGCGAATTCCCGCTCACCCATGGTGACTGATTAGCTTTGTCTTATCTGCCACCAAAAATAACTTCCCTAGATTAGTGGTTAGGCTACTTTCACACTAGCGTTTTATAATTCTGGTATTGAGTTCCGTCCAGGGGCGTAGCTAAAGGCTCATGGGCCCTGGTGCAAGAGTTCAGCTTGGGCCCCCCTTCCCTTTGTGCTCTGTGTGTCTTCTTATGTGGCACAAGGGCTCAGGCTCCTGGGCCCGGTAGCGACTGCTACCTCTGCACCCCCTATAGCTACGCCCCTGGTTCCGTCATAGGGGCTCAACACCGGAATAAAATGCTACAGTTTTGTCCCCATTCATTGTCAATGGGGGCAAAACTGAACTGAAGACAACAGAGCGCTCCTGAAAGCATTCCGTTCCATCTTCAGACCGGAGAGCAAACCGCAACATGCTGCGGTTTGCTCTCCGGTCTGGGTATCCGCACCAAGACGGATCCGGAATGACCCCCAATGCAAGTCAATGGGGACGGATCTGTTCTGTGACACAATAGTAAATGGATCCGTCCTTCATTGACTTTCAATGGAGTTCAAGACGGATCTGTCACCTGCACTTACCTGTCCTCGCAGCTGCCTCCTCCCTCCAGCAGGGGGCGCTGTGGGGAATCTTCCCATTGGAGCTGCGGGGAGAGGTCGGGAGCTGCGGGGACAGGTAAGTTTAACCCCCCCCCCTCTCAAAATAGTGTCTGGTGCAGGTGTGGGATAGGAGCGCGGTTCCGGCCCCACACATGCACCTGCAGCAGCACGGATCCGGCGGGACCCTTCACCCGCTGGTTCCGTGCTGCTGCTTGTGTGAAAGTGGCCTTAGACATCACTGTACATCGTGACATCACTGTACATCAATCATGTGGCCAGTGACCTCACTGTACATCAATCATGTGATCTAGTTGCAGCTCAGTCTTATTCAAGTCAATGTTGCTGAGCTGCAATACCAAGCACGGCCACTATACAATATACGGCGCTGTACTTGGTAAGCTGCTGGGAGCCTGCATTAATCCCCACAGCTCCCGAGAAAGCGGCGGCTCCCTGAAACAGCTGATCGGAGGAGGTGCTGGGACTTGGACCCCCTTATCCTGAGGATAAGTCATCATTATCTTTTCCAGGATAACCCCTTAAATGAGAACCTAACTTCCATTACTACAGATTGTCACGACCTGTTCCTTTAGATTTGGTCTCCTTGGTCGGACTATTCCCTCACGTATCGCGCTCTATATAAGACTCTGTCTCTTGTGACTCACTGGAGTCTGGGCTTCACTGCTTTCTGTTCTCTATATTATTCCCTGTGATTACTCCTCTGATTTTCTTGACGGCCACACCTTACTGTACAGTACTCAGGACTATGTAAATGGTATTTGCAGTGTCTGCCGTCCTGCGAGAGTCCCTCCAAGTCCCCCCTCTCTCCGCAGGTTGTCATTGGTCTGTCTCCTGGTTTGTCTGTTATCAGGGTTTTCCTGCCTAACACTTTCCTGTTGACTCTGATGGCCCCGCTTACATGACGGTGTAATGAATAATACCGCTATATATTGTTGACGCGTCTGTGCACAATCCTCTCATTTGCCTGGTGTGTCAGGCTTCTTTCGTGTTTTTCATTTTGCATAAATCGTCTTTATTCGCTACAACATTAGCTTTTTTAATGTTAAAAAATAAAAAAAACCTTCAATAAAAATTCATGAATCAATAAGTATAAATATTAAAGTGATTGTCACAAGATTGATCTAAATATGAAAATCAGACATCATATAGGACATGATAATCTCTTTCTAACAAAGCTAGAGCCAGCCCTGTACCTCACATGGATCCAGAGATCTCCCCTTTCATTGCTTTGCTAGATTTATTTCAGGGTGGCGGCTCAGGGGGTGTGTCCTTTGTGTTGCAGCTCAGGGGGTGTGTCCTTTGTGTTGCAGCTCAGGGGGTGTGTCCTTTGTGTTGCAGCTCAGGGGGTGTGTCCTTTGTGTTGTAGCTCAGGGGGTGTGTCCTTTGTGTTGTAGCTCAGGGGTGTGTCCTTGTGTGCAGCTCAGGGGTGTGTCTTGTGTTGCAGCTCAGGGGGTGTGTCCTTTGTGTTGCAGCTCAGGGGGTGTGTCCTTTGTGTTGCAGCTCAGGGGGTGTGTCCTTTGTGTTGTAGCTCAGGGGGGTGTGTCCTTTGTGTTACAGCTCAGGGGGTGTGTCCTTTGTGTTGCAGCTCAGGGGGTGTGTCCTTTGTGTTACAGCTCAGGGGGTGTGTCCTTTGTGTTGTAGCTCTTTCCCTGTAACTGTCACAGCTTCTAACAGAAGGTAGGGCTGGGGACAGTTGAAGGATGAAACTGAGCATGTGCGACCACCTCATTGAGGTGGATTTAAAAAGAAGAGAAAAACAACAACCAGCAGGTGGCGCGGTACAGATACATTTTTTATTATTATTAATAACTCAGCGGATTTACTACATTTTTCATTGCATGCAATTACAAAAAAAATTCATATCCAGGCGCTGGTTTGAAAAATGTAGAATATATTTTGTGGAACAACCGCTTGAAACTTTTTTTTAGGTAAGTAGAAACTCTGCAGGCAAATATACAGTTTAGGATATTATTAAAGCGTGTGATGGAGGATTACTGACTAAGGAGTTTAGGAGGTTAAAAGTGAACTTCCCGAAGAAAAAAATAATGAATAGAGTCAAAAAGTTTCAGGACACTTATATCGCTTCTCTCAATAGGGATAAGGGCTCACACGACCGTTGCATGGTTTGCAGTCTGCAAAACACAGATACCGGCCGTGCGCATTCCCCATTTTGTAGAACGGAACTGCTGACCCGTAATAGAGCAGTCCTATCCTATGCCGTAATGTGGACAATAATAGGACATGTTCTATATTTTTGCGGATGCAACGGAACGGACAAACAGATGCAGACAGCGATTGGAGTCGGGAAGGAATTTTTTTCCCTAAAGCGGGGAAAACTGTCTTCTACCTCACAGGGGTTTTTTGCCTTCCTCTGGATCAACTTGCAGGTTAACAGGGAGAACTGGATGGACAGAGGGATTTTTTCGGCCTTATAAACTCTGTTACTGTGTTTTGTGGCCCCATTGAAGTCAATAGGTCTGCATAAAATTCGGATCAGATGCGGAACAAAAATACTTTCTTGTGCAGGAGCCTTAAGAAGAATAGTTGGGTTATAGAACAAGCTTTGGAAAGTCCAGTCAGACGTAGGGCTTTATATTCATCTCATATATACAAGAGTAAACGGTGGGTGGAAGGAGAAAAGCCGCGTAGATTGTTAGCTCCAGTGGTTAAAAGACACAGTAGTAGTCCACATGTAATAGGGATTAGAACAGAAAAGAGAATTCGGGAAGAGCGGTTGATGCGAGATTATTTAAGAGGCCGCTTTAGATCAGTTTACATCTCAGAAAGCGAATCGGATCCAGTAAGATATTATACGGAGGTGAAACTCATACGGCTAGATGAAGCTGTAGAGGCCCCTCTGTCTCTCGATGGGATCAGGTCTTAAAGAGACACAAATCTCCAGGCACAGACAGTCTGCCTGTAGAGACAGTTCACAGGTCCTGTCATGTTCTGCCGGTGGAATTTTAGATATTTTTGAAGATGCTTTTATGAAGGGATCTCTACCTAAAACAATGTATGAGGGGGCATTGATTTATGCCTAAATAGGATCAGGTAGGGTTGGCTCCAGATTCCTACAGGCCTGTTTATTCACTGAATACAGATCTCAATATACCATCGAAAGTCCTAGCAGTAGGCTGAATGAGGTTACAAGAGCACGTGTAGATGAGGAGCAATGTGGATTTATGCCAGATAAGACGATTATGGGTTTGTGTAGGTTGTACGCCAGCGTGGTGATGGTAGACGAGTGGTGCGAGTGGGAGAGGTAGTCTTTAAATGCAACCAAAGCTTTTGATGGAGTCCAGTGGCCTTTCCTTTGGGAGGTTACGAGACAAATGGGATTTGCTACAAAATTTGTACAATGGATAAAATAATTTATAAATCTCTTCAAGCTTCTGTATGTTTGACTGGTGGCAAGTCTCTCCCATTTGTACTGCCAAGAAGAAGAAGGCGGGGGCGTCCCCTCTCCCCATTGTTATGGTCTTTGGTTATTGCAGTTCTGGCTGTTAAGGTCCAGGATAATGATAAAATAAAGGGATTTGGGAATGATGTGTAAAAAATTCTTTGTATGTAGATAACCCTCTGGTTTTTCTAGGGGATACTCATGATACAGGATTTGGTAGAAGTTATTGGTGAATTTAGCACATTTTCAGGAAAAAAAAATTAGCACTGATGCCGTTGAGCGCGGTTGAAATAGAGAATGTAAAGAAAGTCGTCCCCTCTCTCAGGATCCGGGAACCTACTGCCTCTCTTAGGTATTGTATAAACATCTCCCGTATCGAGAGGGATTTTGTGGAATTGAGTGTGGTCCCCTGTGTCCTTGAGTGGTCCCTGAAGTTACAATATTAATTGGCTCTGGGACAAACATTGTAAGTTGAAACCATTGTAACTTGAATCTATAACTCTATGGAAAACCAGTAATTGGTTCCAAAGCTCAAAATGTAATCTCAGAATAAGAAAAAGTGACGTTTAAAAAAACTAAGGCATATAAAGCAAGCCCTTAAAGGGCTTGTCCCACGAAAGATATTCTACAATATTCTAAATATTTTCAAACCAGCACCTGCATCTGAAGACTTTTGTAATTCCATGTAATTAAAAATTTTGTACAGCTACTGAGTTATTCAGTAAAATGTATCTGTATAGGACCACTTAATTTCTTATTTCTTTGACCTGCTCACTGAGATGGCCGCACATGCTCAGTTTCATCTTTCAACTGCCTCCTGAGCTGTGATAGGAGGAGCTGAGACACATCCCCTGAGCTGTGATAGGAGGAGCTGAGACACTCTTCCATAGCTGTGATAGGAAGAGCTCAGACACGCCCCCTGAGCTGTGATAGAGAGAGCTGAGACACGCCTCCTGAGCTGTGATAGGGAGAGCTGAGACACTCCTCCTGAGCTGTGATAGGGAAAGCTGAGACACACCCACTGAGCTGTGATAGGAGGAGTTGAGACACACCTCCTGAGCTGTGATAGGGAGAGCATGGACACGCCCCCTGAGCTGCAGCAGAAAAGACACTCCCCTTGAACTATCAGCTTGATATAAATCTAGCAGGGCAATGAATGGGGAGATCTCTGGATCCATGTGAGGTACAGGGCTGGTTCTAGTGTTGTTAGAAAAGTATTGTCAGGGACTATATGATATCTGATTTTCATTTTTTACATTATTCGTGATTATTCGGATAACCCCTTTAAGTAAAATGGACAGGAATAGAGGCTGGATACTGTAAATGACTTTCAGTGGTGAGGACAGGAGCTTCTTCAGGATCTTGCATACTTCACGCATGTACCAGAAAAATAAAATTCTGTCACCGCTCAACTGGTGTCCAAAAGAGCAGCTCATCCTGGTACAGACAGGGGGCAGCACAAAACATGTAGTACCACAGTGGAGCTACCAGACATCTAATTCAGGTGTTTTACTAATGAGAATGGCCATGTAGCTTGGCTGGATCTGAGTCTGACATATTGGATGTTGAGTCAACTTCCGATGGCCCAGAAAAGACCATGGTATGTGGAAAATATTGTATTCTGAGGCCGTTGTATCTTGAAGGACCACTGTATTGGAAATTATGGATGGATAAAGAAAATGGTTAAGCAGCAGAAGGCCTTGTAAGGTCAATATTCTGTCTCTGTGTCTCAACAGAAATATATGGAATATCATCAGTGGGAGGAGTCAGTAAGAAGAGGACTGCACAGTGGCTGCTGTATTACAGTATGACGTTTCTTGCAATGTTGATCCTGTCATGCCCCGCCAGCCAAACCTTCTTTGCGTTGGCTCCTCAGGCGTGCTTTACATTTATTCATTGTGGTTGTATATTTTTGATATGCCCTCTGGGCCCTTACTGGTTCCCTATACGTCCATTTCCTCACTAGCTGGGTGCTGTTCCATCTTTTGTCCACCAGGTGTCCCTCTTGTTCTGTGTGTACGGGAATTTATTCGGGTTGTAGTAGTTTTATTGTCACTTCTTGCCCTGCACGATGTCGTTTTTGGTGCACAGGCATTAGACCATGACTATGGGTTTACCAATTGCCGTTCTTTCCTAATCCTGTTGACCACAGTGTAACATCCTTGCATCGCTTTGACAGTTTCAGTAATTTTCCTGTCTCTGGTGCAGGTTGAGTAATGGCATTTGTATTTTTTTTTTTTTTGCAGGAATACATATTGCAGTGGATGAACACAAAGTCTTCCCAGATGGTCGGAGTCTGAGTCAAGGGGTTTTTAGGAACCTGGTGATTACACCCCTCATCCATCCTCCTCCACCAAACCTGGTAAACTGCCCTAGATCCTAGATGTGTATTTACAGGGAGACGGACAGCTCAGTCACTGGTTAACCCTAAAGAATTTCCATTCAAGCCTCAGAAACCATCTTCATTGTACTCCCCGCCGATCATCTTACGTGACAACTTGGGCACAAAATGGAATCTAAATTGTCAGTCTGCTTACCTTATCGATTCCACGGTTTGTGATGAGGCTCACCTCTGTGGCCCGCAGTTGGTAGACTCAACAGGGTCTGGATCAGGGAATCGGCAAGTTTCTTGCACTTGATTTAGTCATTTTGAGACAAAATTCTGAACCCACTGAATTTGTGCGACCGCCCGGCTCTCCTCTGATGACAGACATGGGGGAAGATAAGGATCGGGCAGTTGGCATTTCAGAACTCAGAAATCTCTGGCAATTCCATACAGTTGAATGGACCGGAAGAAGACATGTATGACCTCCACTCCATACGAACATGGATACGCGCTTTTTTGATCAGTGGGGTCCCTGCGATCGGGCTCTTATCCTCTGTATAGGGGATAAGTACTGTTTGTGGGAAAAAAACTTTGTTTTCTCAATAAAGCATTTTTTTGGCCATGCTGTTTTTGGGCTTAGCAACAAAAGTTTTGACGCCATTATAGGGGTTGTGCCACTAAAATATATTTATCCCCCCCCCCAACAGATATCGCTGTTATATCACTTTGCCCAAATACCACCATTTATTGAAACCTGTGGTAAATCTGGTTTGATATTCAGTTGCTGTAGGTTGTGTCCTGCATTGGAGCCTTGTAATGTAGAAGGTGGGAAGTGTCATTGGTAAAAACAAGGGGCATTATTAGTGTGACCCGCCCTGCTGATGTCAGGACACATCTCACTGCCTTATGACATGATGGGGCAGCAGACACATGACAAACCAGGATGTGGGATGCAAGTATGGGGGATAAGAGAAAACTGCAAATGTATTTTTTTCTTCAAATTTTCTTCATTTCAATTTTCTCTTATTCCCCATGCTTGAATCCTATAGTTAATGAAAAATGAGGACGACATCTGTTGTAATCTCCAGCTACGGAAAATCTTCCTGTTAGCAAATCTGATCACGTCGGAAATCATAGGAAAAACATGGGCCGATGCACTAGCTCCATATAAGTATCTGGTATCCCAATGTTTTCTGCTTTTTGGAGCCATCTTGTTATGTCGCTTGAAGACTATGAACAGCCAAATACACTCTCTGAACGTTATAATTATGAGCCAGAGCGTCCAGTTTAGTCCGAGCCTCCGAAGCGTCCAACTGGAATCACATCCTCTCTGGAACGTATTTTAATAACAGGCTGTGGAAAAGGTTCAGCTTCCCTTTGGACAAAGCGTAATAGGATTCAAGTCCTCGAGGAGCATCTTGTCAGACACTATCTCCTTCACTTGTTGGTAGGCTGGGTCTTTAGGACATATTTTCTTCTGCCTCTAGTGGAGGGAGAGCATAACCATTATATTGTTTGAGGTCGGCCCAGATATGCTGCCCTGCTATATGGTAAAGGTAGGCCAGCCATCCTTCATGAAGCAGCACCTTCTGTCCTCGGCTTGAACATTTTGGATCAGTGCTGTTTTTTTTAGTCTTCATTCCCTGGAATGGGTTGGTCCTTATCCCAACTTCTTGTGTCTGAAAGCACATATCGGTCAGTGTGCTAACATCATTGCAGATAACAGCAGTGGCCATGCTGACATCCTTCTACTTAGATTGTGGAGGACTTCTAGATGCCAACAACTGCTGGCTGTAAACCTTGAGGAGCGTGTGGTAGTCCTGGCTTACAGGGTCAAAGCGAGGTCTCTTGGAGGAGGGAGATGTGTCTTCAATGCATAAATCCCAATTATCTAGAATCTTGGGAAAAATGGATGGCAAGGCCTCACCGGGACGGCTCAGCTTATCTCAGGAAGATATAACAGTCCGGCGTGAAATGGTCAGAACAAATGTGAATTCTGGCCTGCAGAATCCGATGAGCAAATGCCAAGTTTGACCCCATTGCCTCTAATATACCGTACAGCAGATGGTGGATGGCGCCAGTTATTTTGAAAATACAATGCCCAATATAAAAAAACTGGAACGTTTTACACATCGCTCTTCAGCGCAGTTATAAAAACCGGAAAGGTTTTACACATCGCTCTTCAGCGCAGTTGTAGAAACCGGCATGTTTTACACATCGTTCTTCAGCGCCATTATAGAAACCGGAACGTTTTACACGTTATTCAGCGCCAAATTCATATAGAAACCAGAACGCTTTACACATTGTTCCTCAGTGTTGTTATAGAACCGGGAACGTTTTACACATTGTTCTTCAGCGCTATGCGTCTTGTGTAAATTCAGTGCAGTCTGCCCCCGCCATGCCTATTGGCCACCGCACTATGCGCACAAACGCCACCAATCACAGGCTATGGTGACTTTAGTCGTGCAGGTAAAGATGGCCGCCTCACACCTGTACCTCACAAGGCAAAGAAGCCTTTTCTGGCGACCTGTGTGTCACACCACAACCACATCACCATGCTGCCATGTCGCTGCCTCAGACTAAACCCTAAAAACCTGTGAGCAGCCTGAGGGCGGACAGCACCTACAAGAGCCCACAGCCAGGACAGAAATCATTACACCGGCTTATCATGCGTTACCCTGCAGACAGGAGAGAGCTGCCCTCATGTGGAGCTCCGCGCCCGGAACCGCACACAGCGCCCGGCAAACCAACCCGCACCCGCTGGGGGTCATGAGAGCTGTAGTACAATCCACAGGAGAAGCCGAGGGAAAGGACTACAGCTAGTGGATTAGTGCGAGCGATGGTCACATGACACGGGATAACCGATAGGGATTATTGGCGCACATCCCTCATTTCTACAGTCCTGTGAGGGGAAGAATAGAGCGTGCAGTCTGTAGTGAGGCTCCTGAGGTAAATAATGAGGGATCTACATGCTGTGCCATGCTGGACCTTGTAGTACGACAGTGAGCTGTGAGTTCTAAGCTGCTAGGGTGATTTTTTAGTAAATATCGTGGAATTATTCTATTATGTATATAGTAATTGAATTCTTATTTATTTGTGATACAATTATGCAGCTAAACCCCTCAGTGATCGCGACGCACACCCTGGTCTGGGATCAGCTACATGTGATTATTTTCTATTTTTTTTCTGTTGCTGTGAAATTCGTTTAATACCAGACTCTTCCATCGACAATACGATTGTGATAAATAGGTTAAAAAAAAACATTCTAAAAGATTTCACAGGAATTCCTGCAGGAGAATTTTGGGACTCGTGAGGCAAAGACACGTGTGTTGTGTGGTATATGACGCAGTCTTCCCCGCGGTCCTCCTCTAATATGGTGCTCTGTGGCGTCAGTTTCTCCATCTCGGGCAATTCTGACCAAATAATACAACCGTCCCGGGTTTGTAGGCACTATCCCGACAATATTTGTGCTGCCTGGTAGAACGGTTGGCACTGATTCTGTAAGCCCGGGCACAGGTGCGCCGTCTCGCTGGGTTGGCACCTGTCTGGGAAGAAAAATAATTCAATTCCGAAAAAGGGGGAAATCTCCATCACTTGTCTTGGCTAAAATCCAGTTTTATTTTATGCCAACTAAAAGCCCATGTAGTACAACAAGTCCCAGCAGTTGCTTACGCATTTCGGACAATGCCGCCTGTCCTTAGTCATAGCTCAGCACTGCCTGGTAAAGCCTCATTCACACGTCAGTGTTCTCCACAGACAGCACACATATCCATTCATTTTAAAGTGTGTATTCACACATCCATGTTTTACCACAGTCCGTGTTTTCAGCACGGATATATGCTCTATCTTGTCCGTGTTCACGGATCCATCACACCCATTATAGTCTATGGGTCAGTGAAAATCACAGATGCCATCTGTGTTGCATCCGTGTTTCACGGATCATTAGGAAGAGATGCTTTGAAAATTATTTTTCAGCTGCACAGTGTCCATAAAACACGGAAGACAAGCGGACAGCAAAAAACAGATGCACGGATCCTTCACGGACAGCATCACTGACCACCTTCTCACGGATTTGAGCATGGACATGGACATGTGAATAAGGCTTAACACACAAGCTTACAGAGGACCTGTCCCCAAAAAACGGAATCTGACGGCACCATGTAGAGCAGGAGAAGCCGAGCGGAATGAGATACCAAACTTGGATAGGTTTTTTTTGTCTTAGTACTTAAAAAAGAAAATCAAAGTTTTTGAAAACTTCTTTGCATCGCCATTTTCTGACAGCCGTAACTTTTTTATATTTCGGTACAGAGGTGTATGAGGACTTGTTTTTTGCGAGACAAACAGTAGTTTTTATTGGTATCATTTTTGTGGTACAGTACATAGGACTTTTGATCACTGTTATTCCATTTTTTGGGAAAAGGGGGAAGGGGACTAAAAAATGGCAAATCTTGTGGTTTTCATTTTTTTCCGTTACAGCATTCACCACATAGGAAATGTTTTAAAATATTTTAATAGTTCAGATATTTTCAGACGCTGCGATACCTGATATGGTGTTTTTATTGTTTATATATTTTCATATGTAAAATTGGGAAAAGGGGATGATTTATTTTATTTTTTTATTTATTTTTTGACTTTTTTTTACCTTTATAATAATAACTATTAGCCTCCTTAGGGGGCTAGAACCTGGGATATTTTGATTTCTTGTCCCATTCACCCGAAATAATCTATTAGGGTGAATGACATTGTACTGTGTCCAGGCTGCCATGGTAACCGATCGGACTCCGGTGATTTCACTTCTGAAAATGAAAATGTAATAAAAATTCTATTAAGGGAGAAAAACAGCAGATTTATGAATGGAAAAACAAAAATCACAACTAGCGTTCACTGAGATTAAAGGGGTTGTCCAGGTTCAGAGCTGAACCCGGACATACCCTTGTATTCACCCAGGCAGCCAGCCTGAACAGGGCATCGGAGCATCTCATGCATCTCCGATCGCGCAGGGCAAGGGCTCTTTTGTTTACATAACCTCCGCCCGGCAGTGGGTTCGGTGACATCACCGGCTGAAATGGGCCGGCTTTAGCGCTGCCCTAGCCGTTTTACTGGCTAGGGCAGCGCTAAAGCCCGCCCATAAGCGCCGGTGAAATCACCGGGCTCACTGCCGGGCGGAAGCCTCCGCCTGGCAGAGCCCGGTACGTCACTGGAACCGGGCTAAATGCCTTTGCCCTGCGCTAATTAGCGGAGGGCATCGGAGCATGAGATACTCCGATGCCCTGTTCAGGCTGGCTGCCTGGGTAAATTTAAAGGTATGTCCAGGTTCAGCTCTGAACCCGGACAACCCCTTTAAACAGTGTTCTGCAATCGCCTCTGTGCTAAAAGGCATTGTCACTGGTGTTAATTCAGATTGTGCGATATGTAATTAAAGGGGTTCTCTCGTGACTAATGTAAAAAATGAAGATCATATATCATAAAGTATATGATAATCTCTTTCTAACATATGTAAAACCAGCCCTGTACCTCACATGGGTCCAGAGATCTCCCCATTCATTGCTCTGCTAAATTTATATCAAGCTGAAAGCTCAGGGGGAGTATCTTTTCTGCTGCAGCTCAGGAGGTGTGTCTCAGCTCTCCATATCACAGCTCAGGGGGCGTGTCTCAGCTCTCCCTATCACAGCTCGGGAGGCGTGTCTCAGCTCTCCCTATCACAGCTCAGAAGGCGTGTCTCAGCTCTCCCTATCACAGCTCAGGAGGTGTGTCTCAGCTCTCCCTATCACAGCTCAGGAGGTGTGTCTCAGCTCTCCCTATCACAGCTCAGGAGGCGTGTCTCAGTTCTCCCTATCACAGCTCAGGAGGTGTGTCTCAGCTCTCCCTATCACAGCTCGGGAGGCGTGTCTCAGCTCTCCCTATCACAGCTCAGGGGGCGTGTCTCAGCTCTCCCTATCACAGCTCAGGAGGCGTGTCTCAGCTCTCCCTATCACATCTCAGGGGTTGTTGTCTCAGCTCTCCCTATCACAGCTCAGGAGGCGTGTCTCAGTTCTCCCTATCACAGCTCTGGAGGTGTGTCTCAGCTCTCCCTATCACAGCTCAGGAGGTGTGTCTCAGCTCTCCCTATCACAGCTCAGGAGGCGTTTCTCAGCTCTCCCTATCACAGCTCAGGAGGCGTGTCTCAGCTCTCCCTATCACATCTCAGGGGTTGTTGTCTCAGCTCTCCCTATCACAGCTCAGGAGGCGTGTCTCAGTTCTCCCTATCACAGCTCAGGAGGTGTGTCTCAGCTCTCCCTATCACAGCTCAGGAGGTGTGTCTCAGCTCTCCCTATCACAGCTCAGGAGGCGTGTCTCAGCTCTCCCTATCACAGCTCAGGAGGCGTGTCTCAGCTCTCTTTATCACAGCTCAGGAGGCGTGTCTCAGCTCTCCCTATCACAGCTCAGGAGGTGTGTCTCAGCTCTCCCTATCACAGCTCAGGAGGTGTATCTCAGCTCTCCCTATCAGCTCAGGAGGTGTGTCTCAGCTCTCCCTATCACAGTTCAGGAGGCGTGTCTCAGCTCTCCCTATCACAGCTCAGTAGGCGTGTCTCAGCTCTCCCTATCACATCTCAGGGGTTGTTGTCTCAGTTCTCCCTATCACAGCTCAGGAGGTGTGTCTCAGCTCTCCTATCACAGCTCAGGAGGTGTGTCTCAGCTCTCCCTATCACAGCTCAGGAGGCGTGTCTCAGCTCTCCCTATCACAGCTCAGGAGGCGTGTCTCAGCTCTCCCTATCACAGCTCAGGAGGCGTGTCTCAGCTCTCTTTATCACAGCTCAGGAGGCGTGTCTCAGCTCTCCCTATCACAGCTCAGGAGGTGTGTCTCAGCTCTCCCTATCACAGCTCAGGAGGTGTATCTCAGCTCTCCCTATCAGCTCAGGAGGTGTGTCTCAGCTCTCCCTATCACAGCTCAGGAGGCGTGTCTCAGCTCTCCCTATCAGCTCAGGAGGCGTGTCTCAGCTCTCGGTATCACAGTTCAGGAGGCGTGTCTCAGCTTTCCCTATCACGGCTCAGGAGGCCACCTCAGCAAGAAGGTCAAAGAAATAAAAAAAAATACAAACAGCAGGTGTCGCTATACAGATATATTTTATTAAATAACTCTATTTTTAATTACATGCAGGGGTGCTGGTTTGAAAACTGTAGAATATTTTTCGTGGGGCACCCCCTTTAATGTAATCAGAAATCCTCTGTATGAAAAACTAACTTGGCTAAAAGAAATAAAAGTAAGATAAAAATGATATTTATTGGTAGATTGGTGGTCCCTTCATAATTTCATGAATCACTGTAACCTTTATGATACCACAATATCTGTGTAAACATGCAGAGTGTATACAGTGTGTGTGGCGGTATTATGCCATGTGACTGGAAGAAGGCCATCGCAGTCAATAGTGCGCCTGCAATTTAAAAACAATGGTCAGCAGTCGGTCGTTTCAGTCGACTTCCATCTTGTACAGAAGACTAGCCGTAAGAGAAGTCACGTAGTTGTATAAACCTTGTTTTACACCATTTCCAGTCCTCTGAATGCAGCCAGTGGTGGGAAGAATACAGGTTTTCATCCTGGCTGTCACAGCTACTGCCAGGGTCGTATCTCTATATACTTTTCTCCTGATTTCCAGGCTGCTGCAGAATATACATGGGGGTGTTCTGCAGTTTCCATTGTATCCTATGTACTAAGGGTGTATGCTGGAAGTTTTCTGTAGAGAACTTGTGTGCGGTCAGTCTGTTTTATACAGGCAGCGAAGAGGGTGGGATTGTAATAAAATCTCATCCAGACTCTGTGACTCCATGTAACAACCTGCGATGCCGATTTACAATATGTAGCTTGTCAAATTATGTTTGAAGATTTTACTGTGGATTTCACCCTTTTCAGAGCATTTGAGGTCCCCGGGAAGTTCTCAGTTTCTGGATCTCTCCAGAAGTCACTTCATAGGTGTCTCTTTGACATGTGAGTATATATTATCAGCACTATTTGGATGCATCCGGTGGTTCATCAAGATGAGTGACATTTTACGTACCTTTTCACTATGCCGTCTATAGCTCCCAGGACCTGCTTGTTCCTCAAACTTTAAACTAGAGGGTTTAACATTGGGACCAGAGCGGTGTAAATAAGGGACAGCACCTTATCTTGTTCCTGGGAATGCAGCGACTCTGGGATCATATAGGAACTGAGAGACACACCATAAAATAATACCACTATAGTGAGATGGGACGAGCAGCTGGAGAAGACCTTGACTCTCCCCGCTGAACTACGTATCATCAGAATTGTAGTAATTATACAGGTATAAGACATTAGTATCATGACAAAAGGCATTACTCCCAAAAATACACATTCAACAGCCACCAGCATCTGAATGGTGGTAATGTCATCACTGGAGAGCGCTATCATGGTCTTCAGGTCACAGAAGAAATGGTTAATGTTGTGGGAATCGCAGAAGGATAAATGTGAGACCAACACAGCATGAATCAGTGCGTTCAGAAAGCCCAGGAGCCAGGGGAATGAGCATAATCCAATACACGTGTCCTTCTTCATGATGGTCGTATAACGCAAAGGGACACAGATGGCCACATAGCGGTCATACGCCATGGAGCTTAGAAGTAGAAATTCTGTCCCGACACAAAATGTAAAGAGGAACATCTGTGCAATGCATTCAGGGAACATTATTCTGGTGTCAGAGGTTATTGTCATGGTCAAAAGCTCTGGTAGAGTAGAAGAAACGTAGATAATGTCCTCGACTGAGAGGTTACACAGAAAATAGTACATAGGTGTGTGCAGCTCAGGCGCGGTGTACACCAGACCAGTAATGATCAGGTTCCCCAACACAGTTAATAAAAACATTACCACCGTCCCACTGAAAAGCACTAGCTGGAAAGCATCGGGGAGAGAGAAAACTGAGAGGTGAAATTCGCTCCGGGCCGTGCAGTTTGTCAAATATTCCTTCATCCTGCAGGTGAAACTCAAAAACAGCATAACCATAGCTCAAGGCCAAAGTAATTAGATCATAGTTTGTCTAGGTCTCCAGCACTACAGTAGAGCTTTAAATCCTCTTATAATAAGATACCTCTGCTGACTCTGCACCAGTCTAAACAGCGAAGCTTATTGAGCTGCAGAAAACTGTGTCAGCCTATTGTGTCTGTTATATATTAATGAACGCTGAATAAAAACCTCCAAAACTGAAACGTGTGAACACGTAATGAACACTGGAAAGTCCTGCGCAGCAGAAACAAAACAGAAAGCTTATGTTAGATCAATGAAGGCATTGGCATGAATTGTAAATGTTAAAAACGTATATGTGGAAATTGTGAGAGAGAGGTTTTTATATATGGTGTGTAAAGCCTGTAATACTTATTTTTGACCACTAGATGGCAGCTAATTAGCTATGTGACTCACGTGAACACTCTCTTTGTTTTAAGGTTTTAAGGCCACTGTAGGGGGAAGGTTGGAATGTAAATTTGCCTCTTTCAAATTAACCAATGAACTCAGTGTTGAAGTTGGTGAACTACACCCTTGTGTCAAAGAACCAATCACTCTGCTTAAGTAACGCCCCTTTTATCTATGTCATACCTACTATTTAAGTGACTGTCTCTTTAATAAACTCTCTCTTGCTTGGGGGATGTGAAGTATTTTTCATAAAACCAACTTGTGTGTGTTTGGTGTCACTGTGAAAGTTGTATGTGCACGTACTTATACTTCCAATCGATTTGGCACCACACAAAGAAGAAGAAGACATCGTGAGAATTGCGATAACAAATGGCACCCAACGTGGGGTTAGGCAGATTTGGGAAAAATTCTGCAAAGTGAATGTTAATAGATGGCTCCAAATGTATTCTGCAGCAGGACAGTGGCCCCAAACACCCAGTCAGTGTCATTAAAGGGGTTGTCCATGTTATGTATATTGATGACCTATCCTCAGGAAAGGACATCAATATCAGATAGACGGGGGTCCGACACCCAACACCCCTGCCCATCAGCTGGATGAAGAGAAGACCGCGCACAGTGCCAGTGCAGCCTTCCCTTCATTGTTAACCTGTTCGCCATTGACATCTCAGCAGTGACCGGTGTGATTACACGAAGCTTCAATGGGGCAGCTCTGTAGCATTCACTTGTATAGGAAGGAGCCGTCCCATTGAGGTGAAGTGACACCTGCTCGCTTCTGCTGCGATGTTGACGGCGAGCAGGTAAAGAATGAAGGATAGGCTGCGCTGGCGCGGCACGCTGCCGTCTATTCAACGAGCCGATTGTGTTGGACCTCCGCCGATCTGATATTGATGACCCATCCTGAGAATAGGTCATAACTAAAAAATATCTCTGAAAACCCCTTTAAGAACTGTCTTCAGGATAAAGATCTCATCATCCTCCAGTCTCTCTGGGATTACATGAAGAATTGGAGCAATCCTACATCCGCAGAAGATCTGAGCTTCAAGATATCAGGAACAACTTCCCTGCCGAGTTCCTTCAGCGTGCCTAGAAGACGGTAAAGGGCGGTGACACAAGTAGTGATTGGATTTAGATTTCTCTTTGGTTTGTTCACGTTGAATTTTGTTCATTTTCCACTTCTGCCTAAAATACTTGCACAGTACTGATACTGTATATATCTGGCAAATATACCGTATGCTACGGTAGCTTTTCTCTGGGACCAGACCAGATGGCCTAGCTTACAACCCGCACACATCAGTGAGCCTTGGATGCCTTGACTCTGCATCTGTTCTTCCTGGAGCTGCATTTGGTAGGTCCTTACCACTATGTACAGGGAACACCCCACAGGACCCGTCACCCTGGACATGTTCCCACCAGGTCATCACAGGTTGGCCCTTGTCAGCATTGCTCAGATCCTTACTTGCCAGTTTTTCTTGTTTCCAGCTATCACTTCCTGGTATATCCCACCCCTGACAGGAGCCATGATGACGGGATACCGGTGTTATTCACTTCACCTGTCAGCGGTATTAATGTGAGGACGGATCAATGTAAATTGATAATATCAGATACGTTTTCTACACAAATTTTTGCAGCAATTGCACGGAAAATGTATTATTACGTCATCAAACCATCTGTATTTGTATCAAAGCAGTTGTACTTTGATTTGGACATAAATCATTTTTGAATCTCCTTCAATGGAGGGGGACAGGGGGTTGGAGACCAAGTGTCAGATAAGCTGCGGCAAACGTCGGTGGGGTCCACAGCTTTTATTTTATCTTTTTTTTTGAAACATTAAAAAATAAACATTTTCTTGCCTAGATTTCATTATACGTACATCATGACTGTTAGAATCTGGTTAATAGAAGTTAATCAGATCATTGATTTATTTTACTGTCCCGGGCTTGTTTTTCTGTTCAGAAGACAGGACTTCAGTAAATTTACTCCGTGACGCTGTAAAAATACAAACATCAATAATTTTATATCATGATTTACTCCTTTTGCATAGATAATCAGTCACAAAAGCAGAATGATATTTATTGTGAAGTTAAAATGAATCCAGTGTTACAAATAATTGGTCGACATTAGAAAAGGTCTGTGGTGATGAGTCCTGACTCCGGTTCTTGGCTCAGCAGCTCGAGGGATTATTAGTGACTGGCACCACGGGGACTACTGTGCACGTCCTCATTATGTCTGTCCCATAACAATTACGCTTCATTTGTATCTTGTTAGATTAGTTTTGGAGAAGTTTATATCCACGATTGATATATGTCTCCAATGTGTGAGATGGGCGACCGCTTTCAGATTGTTTGCTGTACACATAAAAACCAGATTAACATTGCGTCTTAATTAATAATCTACACAAGTTTATATATAATTATACTTACGGTCGCAGTTCCATCACAGGGATAAAAACTTGAATTGTGAAGTCTACAGATACAGCTTTTTTCTTTACTCCATCGACATTACTATGTCCTTTGCTTGAACCGATCATGACAAGAATTCCATTGTGTTTTCATTTTATTTACTGGAAAAAAGAAAATAAAAAATGACATTAAAGAAGAACTCCTGCAAAATTTTTTATTCTCTGACCTGTTAGAAAGGTGCATGATGTAATCTGTAGTGAATGCAATCTTCTTATCAGTGACTGTATTTATGAGTTATCCCCTCTCTTCTAATTGTAGATGGGTCATGTGACCAACTCCCTGACCTCCAACTGACCCAGGACAGGAAGCCAGTTAGTTCTCTATTCATTCATATGAGACTGAAAGTGAGGCTCCCATAGGAATACATAGAGAAATAGACTTCCTGTCCACACATAAGATGCTGTGTTATCTGGTGAGTCTGATTGCTGGTCACATGACACAGATGGGAAGCATCAGGGAGATATGCACTGGGTTTACGGAGGGTACGCATGCCCTCCGCTTCCCCATTGGGTCCCTGCGCTGCAGTGACGGGGACCCAATGTCACAGAAGGCAGCCCAATGCCTTCCATAGCCATCGGGGCTGCCTTCTACAGAAGCCTGTGAGATCCAGCCCCTGAGGCTGCCAGACAATACATTACAATATACAATGTATTGTAATGCATTGCAGAGAGGATCAGACCCCCAGAAGTTGAAATCCCAGAGTGGGGCAAAAATAAAAAGTAAAAAAAAAGTGTTTTCCATAAGAAAAAAATAAAGTTTCACGTAAAAAAAAAAATAAACCACACAAAATTGTAAAAAAAATTAGAAAAAAAAAAAGAAAAACAGGCATATTTGGTATCGCCACGTACGTAACGACTGGCTCTATAAAAATATAATCACATCACTAAAAGTGCAACACCAAGTGATCAAAAAGGTATATGCCCCCCATAATAGTACCAATATAACTTCACCTCATCCTGCAAAAAATGCCCAATTGCCCAAAAAATTAAAAAAAACATGGAGACACTAAACATGAATTTTTTTGTTTAAAAAATGATATTATTGTGTAAAACTTGAATAAAAAAGTATACATAATAGATATTGCCAAGTCCATAACGACCTGCTGTATAAAAAATATCACATGATCTAACCTGTCAGATGAACATTGTAAATAACAAAATATAAAAACGCTGCCAAAACAGCTATTTTTTGTTACCTTGCCTCACAAAAAGTGTAATATAGAGGAACCAAAAATCGTATGTACCCTAAAATAGTACCAACAAAACTGCCACCTTATCCCGTAGTTTCCAAAACGGGGTCACTTTTTTGGAATTGCCTCAGGGGGTCTTCAAATGTGACTTAAAATTATCCCAGTGAAATCTGCCCTCCAAAAACCACATGGCGCTCCTTTCCTTCTGCGCCCTGCCATGTGCCCGTACAGCAGTTTATGATCACAAATGGGATGTTTCTGTAAACTACAGATTCAGGGTAATAAATATTGAGTTTTGTTTGGCTGTTAACCCTTGCTTTGTTACCGAAAAAAATTGATTAAAATGGAAAATCTGCCAAAAAAATGAAATTCTGAAATTTTGACTACATTTTCCTATAATTCTTGTGGAACACCTAAAGGGTTAACAACGTTTGTAAAATCTGTTTTGAATACCTTGAGGAGAGTAGTTTCTAAAATGGGGTCATTTTTGGGTGTTTTTTTATTATGTAACCCTCACAAAGTGACTTCAGATCCGAACTTAACTGGTCCTTTTGGAAATTTTCTGAAAAATTTCAAGATTTGCTTCTAAACTTCTAAGCCTTCTAACGTCCTAAAAAAATAAAATGTCATTTTCAAAATGATCCAAACATGAAGTAGACATATGGGGAATGTAAAGTAATAACTATTTTTGGAGGTATTACTATGTATTTAAAAGAAGAGAAATTGAACGTTGGAAATTTGCTAGTTTTTCTAAATTTGTGGTAAATTTGGTATTTTTTAATAAATAAAAATGAATCATTTTGACTCAAATTTACCACTGTCATGAAGTACAATATGTGACGAGAAAACAGTCTCGGAATGGCCTGGATAAGTAAAAGCGTTTTAAAGTTATCACCACATAAAGTGACACATGTCAGATTTGCTAAAAATGGCCCGGTCCTTAAAGGGGTATTCCGGTTACCATAAATATAATTTATGTTTTAGACTAATTCATCATCAATCATTACCTAATATAATGTCTATTTCACATATTTACCATTCAGTAGTTATAAAAGATGTTTTCTTCCCCTGCTACCCACTGTGTTCCTCATAAGTTACCATGGCACCGACCTGTAGTTCTGAGCCTTTGTCAGGTCAAGCATGCTCAGTGTGTTGCTTTCAATTCTCTAGCTAAAGGGCGTGTCAGTGTGTTGGTGATTACTGAGTAGAGGGGGCGTGACTGGACTGGATTATCAGGCAGCCAATCAGTAATCATCAACTCTAACAGCAGAAAAGCTAAGGATTGTGGGGTTTGTAGTTTTTTGAGGGAAGATCAGAAGCCATGATACTCTCAGTGTGTTGTAGGCTCACACAGGAGCTAGACACATGAATTGGAAGGTAAAATGAAGCTCTGGTTATATGTACAGGTATGGGTTCTGGTTGGGTCACAGCTGGCAGCCTTAATGCAGTTTTTCAAAAAGTTACTTTACCGGAATACCCCTTTAAGGTGAAAAATGGCAGGGTCCTGAAGGGTTAATGGATGCAATAGATAGTGCACGTATGTTATCAAGCTATGTGGGGGGCACAAAGATTATGATACAATACATCATCGTGCAGTAGCGATATCACATACTTTCTGAAAAAATACATCACGATGCAATAGTCAGCAACGTTGAGTACATGAACAGAGGGTGTTCACTTACTTTACATTATGCAATAGGGAGTTAACATCATAGTGCACTGACAACCTTCCTTTTAATAGATGATGCAATAATGATTTATTAACCTAATTCACCTACACTACATAGTTCACACAGTATCGTGTAATAGGGGGTTTTCATACATAGTGCGCCCTTACCAAGTCTCCAGACTCCCGTTCTTTGGGCATCATCTCTCTTGCCGCCTCCACCCACAGCCGATCCTTGTGGACACGGTTATGGTAGAGGTTGGCACGTGTATCCCACATCTCTGTGTGCTCTTCTACAAGCGTGATTCAAGGCCCATCATCTACAGTGAGCATTCTGGAATGTGGTACCACTGTGGCCTAGCACACACCACCTCTGCATGGGCAGCCTGACAATTTTTGGGGCAGGACCTTGATATTCATGGCATGTGCCATCCCCATATTTTGCGGATCTTTTGACGTAAAGAGGCTCAGTTTTCTCTGTCACTGCTGGGTCTTCTCCACTTTGATCAAGAGGGACAAGTGTGGTGACGTTTTTATGTAACAGTAGATGGTGCCATTGAAAAGTACGACAAGCCTGCATATGTCAATGTAAACAGAAAAATAAAAAAATATGGCTTTGGGAATTAAAAAACGAAAATGCGGATACTGAAAATCTCCCATAGCTGACAGGGTTAACCTCTTCCAGTCGCAGCCAGTTTTCACCATCCGGACAGAGCCTATTTTTGCAATTCTGACGTTTCACTTTATGTGGTAATAACTTTGGAACGCTTTTACTTATCCAAGTGATTCTGAGATTTTATTGTGAAAATTGTTCTTCACATTTGTCTTAAATTTGAGTCAATATATTTTACCTTTATTTATAAAAATAAAAAATTAGCAATTTTGAAAATTTGAATTTCTCTGCTTTGAAGACAATGATACATCAGAAGATAATTATTAATATTCACCTTGGGCCTGATGTATAAAACTGTCCAGGTCTAAGACTTTCTTTGTTGCCCATAGCAACCAATCAGAGCTCCCCTTTCATTTCTCCAAAGCACTATATGAAATGAAAGGGGAGCTCTGATTGGTTGCTATGGGCAACAAAGAAACTTCTACACCTAGACAGTTTTCATACATAAGGCCCCATGTGTCTACTTTTTTGGCATCGATTTGTAAATGAATTTTTACTTTTTTCTCCAAAACGTACATTTTTAAAGGAGCCGTTCAGGACTCGTCACTGTTACATAATAGAAACCACCCATAAATGACCCCCATCATGACACAAGGGTTAACAGAAAAACAAACCTCAATATTGATTACCCTCAATTTGGAGAAACCACGTCAGGGCGTACACAACCCTTTATGAAACCATCCACTGTTCCTCCTGTGACCACGTCCTGAGGAGTCTATTCCACAGATTCACAGTAAAGAAGCTTTGCACTTTTTCTTCTCCAATCAGAGGCAGTGCCCCCTTGTCTTTTTAGGAGATTTTACATGGAACAGCTTTTCTCCATATTTTATGTACAGCACATTTATATATTTGTACAGGTTAATCTTTTCCCCCAAGAAATCTCTTCTCAGGACTAAATGAATTCAATTATTTTAATCTTTCTTCATAACTCAGACCCTCCGGGCCCCTCATCAGTTTAGTCGCTCTCCTCTGTACTCTCTCCAGCTCCAAGGCATCCTTTCTATGGACTGGTGCCCAGAACTGAACCGCATATTCCAGATGAGGCCACACCAACACTTTGTAAAGTGGTAATATTACATCCCTGACCGCCAGTCCAGGCCTCGTTTACTGCATGACAATATCCTGGTGGCCTTAGAAGCAGCTGATTGACATTGTGCTGTTATGTAATCTACCCAAATCCTTCTCTGTAAGTCTGTATGTCCTGAGGCCTTCTAAATTAAGAACGAACCGCGTTTAATAGTAACATAGTTTATAAGGCCGAAAAAAGAGGGGGAAAAGCTGGGGTCCCAAACAAGGAAGTCATGGTGACGATGGGGAGGCCATATTTTACAGTCCACCCATCCCTATAAAGAATGAGGTGGTGTGTCTGTAAAGGAAGGTCTTTAAGTGGGGGTCGTTCCTCAGGAAGGGCCTAAGGCAGGGCGGTGAATAAAACTGGGGAAATATCTTCCTCTAATACATTCTTTGATCATCATTATAGGTCCTTGCACTGTGTTCCTTATTGCAAATACTTTATTTTTTGCATTATTGCCCATTACGTGTTTTTATGCTATGTGGTATTGATTGATATTTTCTCACACTGGATTCACACTTGTCAGTGTTGTAGGAGACTGGTTAAAGTGTGTTCATTATGACCTCACTCTCTGTGTATTCACATTTTTATGTGGTTTTAGTGATTTTACTCTTTGTGTTTGTATCAGTCAATTATGGGGACATTTATTAACCTCTTGATGTTACTTTTGCACATTTTGTTGCCATTTGTGTACGACATTTCCCCCTTCATGTCACTTTTTTGATATGAAGAAATACTTACATCTACAGCAGCTACCCTAGGAGGTTGTGTGGCACTGCACAGCCGGAAGATGTGCCAGATACGAGAGAGGTAAGGCCCATCATCAACACTGCTGTACAACAAATGTCACCTTATAGTTTTTATATTTTAGCCATGCCTCCTGGTTCTGCTCATTTTTGTAATTGGTTCGCGACTGACACTGTGAGTTATTCCCCCTCTTCTAATTGTAGCTGGGTCATGTGACCAACTCCCTGACCTCCACCTGACCCAGGACAGGAAGCCAGTTACTGCTCTATTCATTCCTATGAGACTGAAAGTGAGGCTCCTATCGGAATACATAGAGAAATAGACTTCCTGTCCACACATAAGATGCTGTGTTATCTGGTGAGTCTGATTGCTGGTCACATGACACAGATGAGAAACATCAGGGAGATATAACTCACAAATACAGACACTGGTAAGAAAATGACATTCACTACAGATTACATCATGTACATTTCTAGCAGGACATGGAATAACATTTTTTGCAGGAGTTCTTCTTTAATGAAAGCAATGGCCACATTTGGTAAATGAGTTTTTCTACCTTTTACTTCTGTTCTGAATATGATTAAAAGTTTTCATTCTTAGCAGTCACAGTTCTCTGTGCTCTCCCCTGAGATCTTCACAAAGTACAAGACTCAAAATCAATTTACAGTAAGTATGAAAGAAAGAAAAGAAGAAATCTGCAGGGAACGATCTATGGACAGATGAGACTAGAGCTAAGAGGTTATAAGAACCTCCTGTAAGAACTGTCACTGTCCTGGACCGACTTCTTCTGCACAGGTACCATACACAGAACTGTCACTGTCCTGGACCGACGTCTTCTGCACAGGTACCATACACAGAACTGTCACTGTCCTGGACCGACGTCTTACACAGGTACCATACACAGAACTGTCACTGTCCTGGACCGACGTCTTCTGCACAGGTACCATACACAGAACTGTCACTGTCCTGGACCGACGTCTTACACAGGTACCATACACAGAACTGTCACTGTCCTGGACCGACGTCTTACACAGGTACCATACACAGAACTGTCACTGTCCTGGACCGACGTCTTACACAGGTACCATACACAGAACTGTCACTGTCCTGGACCGATGTCTTCTGCACAGGTACCATACACAGAACTGTCACTGTCCTGGACCGACGTCTTACACAGGTACCATACACAGAACTGTCACTGTCCTGGACCGACGTCTTTACACAGGTACCATACACAGAACTGTCACTGTCCTGGACCGACGTCTTCTGCACAGGTACCATACACAGAACTGTCACTGTCCTGGACCAACGTCTTACACAGGTACCATACACAGAACTGTCACTGTCCTGGACCGACGTCTTCTGCACAGGTACCATACACAGAACTGTCACTGTCCTGGACCGACGTCTTCTGCACAGGTACCATACACAGAACTTACGCTGTCCTGGACCGACGTCTTCTGCACAGGTACCATACACAGAACTGTCACTGTCCTGGACCGATGTCTTCTGCACAGGTACCATACACAGAACTGTCACTGTCCTGGACCGACGTCTTCTGCACAGGTACCATACACAGAACTGTCACTGTCCTGGACCGACGTCTTCTGCACAGGTACCATACACAGAACTGTCACTGTCCTGGACCGACGTCTTACACAGGTACCATACACAGAACTGTCACTGTCCTGGACCGACGTCTTACACAGGTACCATACACAGAACTGTCACTGTCCTGGACCGACGTCTTCTGCACAGGTACCATACACAGAACTGTCACTGTCCTGGACCGACGTCTTACACAGGTACCATACACAGAACTGTCACTGTCCTGGACCGACGTCTTACACAGGTACCATACACAGAACTG
The DNA here is from genome assembly GCA_900303285.1 of Rhinella marina. Lineage (NCBI taxonomy): Eukaryota > Metazoa > Chordata > Amphibia > Anura > Bufonidae > Rhinella > Rhinella marina. The sequence continues at coordinate 102,016 of ONZH01013820.1, forward strand.
TCACTGTCCTGGACCGACGTCTTCTGCACAGGTACCATACACAGAACTGTCACTGTCCTGGACCGACGTCTTCTGCACAGGTACCATACACAGAACTGTCACTGTCCTGGACCGACGTCTTCTGCACAGGTACCATACACAGAACTGTCACTGTCCTGGACCGACGTCTTACACAGGTACCATACACAGAACTGTCACTGTCCTGGACCGACGTCTTCTGCACAGGTACCATACACAGAACTGTCACTGTCCTGGACGACGTCTTCTGCACAGGTACCATACACAGAACTGTCACTGTCCTGGACCGACGTCTTCTGCACAGGTACCATACACAGAACTGTCACTGTCCTGGACCGACGTCTTCTGCACAGGTACAATACACAGAACTGTCACTGTCCTGGACCGACATCTTACACAGGTACCATACACAGAACTGTCACTGTCCTGGACCGATGTCTTCTGCACAGGTACCATACACAGAACTGTCACTGTCCTGGACCGACGTCTTCTGCACAGGTACCATACACAGAACTGTCACTGTCCTGGACCGATGTCTTCTGCACAGGTACCATACACAGAACTGTCACTGTCCTGGACCGACGTCTTCTGCACAGGTACCATACACAGAACTGTCACTGTCCTGGACCGATGTCTTCTGCACAGGTACCATACACAGAACTGTCACTGTCCTGGACCGACGTCTTACACAGGTACCATACACAGAACTGTCACTGTCCTGGACCGACGTCTTACACAGGTACCATACACAGAACTGTCACTGTCCTGGACCGACGTCTTCTGCACAGGTACCATACACAGAACTGTCACTGTCCTGGACCGACGTCTTACACAGGTACCATACACAGAACTGTCACTGTCCTGGACCGACGTCTTCTGCACAGGTACCATACACAGAACTTACGCTGTCCTGGACCGACGTCTTCTGCACAGGTACCATACACAGAACTGTCACTGTCCTGGACCGACGTCTTACACAGGTACCATACACAGAACTGTCACTGTCCTGGACGACGTCTTCTGCACAGGTACCATACACAGAACTGTCACTGTCCTGGACCGACGTCTTCTGCACAGGTACCATACACAGAACTGTCACTGTCCTGGACCGACGTCTTCTGCACAGGTACCATACACAGAACTGTCACTGTCCTGGACCGACGTCTTACACAGGTACCATACACAGAACTGTCACTGTCCTGGACCGACGTCTTCTGCACAGGTACCATACACAGAACTGACGCTGTCCTGGACCGACGTCTTACACAGGTACCATACACAGAACTGTCACTGTCCTGGACCGACGTCTTCTGCACAGGTACCATACACAGAACTGTCACTGTCCTGGACCGACGTCTTCTGCACAGGTACCATACACAGAACTGTCACTGTCCTGGACCGACGTCTTCTGCACAGGTACAATACACAGAACTGTCACTGTCCTGGACCGACGTCTTACACAGGTACCATACACAGAACTGTCACTGTCCTGGACCGACGTCTTCTGCACAGGTACCATACACAGAACTGACACTGTCCTGGACCGACGTCTTCTGCACAGGTACCATACATAGAACTGTCACTGTCCTGAACCGACATCTTACACAGGTACCATACACAGAACTGTCAGTGTCCTGGACCGACATCTTACACAGGTACCATACACAGAACTGTCACTGTCCTGGACGGACATCTTACACAGGTACCATACACAGAACTGTCACTGTCCTGGACCGACGTTTTCTCCACAGGTACCATACACAGAACTGTCACTGTCCTGGACCGACGTCTTACACAGGTACCATACACAGAACTGACGCTGTCCTGGACCGACGTCTTCTGCACAGGTACCATACACAGAACTGTCACTGTCCTGGACCGACGTCTTCTGCACAGGTACCATACACAGAACTTACGCTGTCCTGGACCGACGTCTTCTGCACAGGTACCATACACAGAACTTACGGTGTCCTGGACCGACGTCTTACACAGGTACCATACACAGAACTGTCACTGTCCTGGACCGACGTCTTACACAGGTACCATACACAGAACTGTCACTGTCCTGGACCGACATCTTCTGCACAGGTACCATACACAGAACTGTCACTGTCCTGGACCGACGTCTTCTGCACAGGTACCATACACAGAACTGTCACTGTCCTGGACCGACGTCTTCTGCACAGGTACCATACACAGAACTGTCACTGTCCTGGACCGACGTCTTCTGCACAGGTACCATACACAGAACTGTCACTGTCCTGGACCGACGTCTTACACAGGTACCATACACAGAACTGTCACTGTCCTGGACCGACGTCTTCTGCACAGGTACAATACACAGAACTGTCACTGTCCTGGACCGACGTCTTCTGCACAGGTACCATACACAGAACTGTCACTGTCCTGGACCGACGTCTTCTGCACAGGTACAATACACAGAACTGTCACTGTCCTGGACCGACATCTTACACAGGTACCATACACAGAACTGTCACTGTCCTGGACCGATGTCTTCTGCACAGGTACCATACACAGAACTGTCACTGTCCTGGACCGACGTCTTCTGCACAGGTACCATACACAGAACTGTCACTGTCCTGGACCGACGTCTTCTGCACAGGTACCATACACAGAACTGACACTGTCCTGGACTGACGTCTTCTGCACAGGTACCATACATAGAACTGTCACTGTCCTGAACCGACATCTTACACAGGTACCATACACAGAACTGTCACTGTCCTGGACCGATGTCTTCTGCACAGGTACCATACACAGAACTGTCAGTGTCCTGGACCGACATCTTACACAGGTACCATACACAGAACTGTCACTGTCCTGGACCGACGTTTTCTCCACAGGTACCATACACAGAACTGTCACTGTCCTGGACCGACGTTTTCTCCACAGGTACCATACACAGAACTGACGCTGTCCTGGACCGACGTCTTCTGCACAGGTACCATACACAGAACTGTCACTGTCCTGGACCGACGTCTTCTGCACAGGTACCATACACAGAACTTACGCTGTCCTGGACCGACGTCTTACACAGGTACCATACACAGAACTGTCACTGTCCTGGACCGACGTCTTCTGCACAGGTACCATACACAGAACTGTCACTGTCCTGGACCGACATCTTACACAGGTACCATACACAGAACTGTCACTGTCCTGGACCGACGTCTTCTGCACAGGTACCATACACAGAACTGTCACTGTCCTGAACCGACATCTTACACAGGTACCATACACAGAACTGTCACTGTCCTGAACCGACATCTTACACAGGTACCATACACAGAACTGTCACTGTCCTGGACCGACGTCTTCTGCACAGGTACCATACACAGAACTGTCACTGTCCTGGACCGACGTCTTCTGCACAGGTACCATACACAGAACTGTCACTGTCCTGGACCGACGTCTTCTGCACAGGTACCATACACAGAACTGTCACTGTCCTGGACCGACGTCTTCTGCACAGGTACCATACACAGAACTTACGCTGTCCTGGACCGACGTCTTACACAGGTACCATACACAGAACTGTCACTGTCCTGGACCGACGTCTTCTGCACAGGTACCATACACAGAACTGTCACTGTCCTGGACCGACGTCTTCTGCACAGGTACCATACACAGAACTGACGCTGTCCTGGACCGACGTCTTCTGCATAGGTACCATACACAGAACTGTCACTGTCCTGGACCGACGTCTTCTGCACAGGTACCATACACAGAACTGTCACTGTCCTGGGACCGACGTCTTACACAGGTACCATACACAGAACTGACGCTGTCCTGGACCGACGTCTTCTGCACAGGTACCATACACAGAACTGACACTGTCCCTGGACTGATGTCTTCTGCACAGGTACCATACACAGAACTGCCACTGTCCTGGACCGACGTCTTCTGCACAGGTACCATACACAGAACTTACGCTGTCCTGGACCGACGTCTTACACAGGTACCATACACAGAACTGTCACTGTCCTGGACTGACGTCTTCTGCACAGGTACCATACACAGAACTGTCACTGTCCTGGACGACGTCTTCTGCACAGGTACCATACACAGAACTGACGCTGTCCTGGACCGACGTCTTCTGCACAGGTACGCATACACAGAACTGTCACTGTCCTGGACCGACGTCTTCTGCACAGGTACCATACACAGAACTGTCACTGTCCTGGACGACGTCTTCTGCACAGGTACCATACACAGAACTGACGCTGTCCTGGACCGACGTTTCTCCACAAGGTACGCATACACAGAACTGTCACTGTCCTGGACCGACGTCTTACACAGGTACCATACACAGAACTGTCACTGTCCTGGACCGACGTCTTCACAGGTACCATACACAGAACTGTCACTGTCCTGGGACCGACGTCTTCTGCACAGGATACGCATACAACAGAAGCTGTCACGTGTCAACTGGACCGACGTCTTCTGCACAGGTACCATACACAGAACTGTCACT
>ONZH01013821.1:0-14702 GCA_900303285.1 Rhinella marina
TTTATCTCAGTGATACAAATCAATTTCATACAGCTGTGTGGAACCATTCTGTGTGTCACAGTTCAGCTGTCCAGTCACCACAATCTGTATTTTCTGTCCAGGTGACCCATACTGTACGTCATGTAATCCAATACGGTCATTTGCTCTCACTGATACAGCTACATTAAAAAAAACAAAACAAAAAAAAAATATTTTTTTTGTTGTTTTATCTCAGTGATACAAATCCATTTCATACAGCTGTGTGGAAACATTCTGTGTGTCACAGTTCAGCTGTCCAGTCACCACAAACCACAATCCGTATTTTCTGTCCAGGTGACCCATACTGTACGTCACGTAATCCTATACGGTCATTTGCTCTCACTGATACAGCAACATTATAAAAATCTGAGTGCGACATTTTTCTGGGTTGAAGTGAAAATAGCCACAGTCAGCAGGGGCTGAGTTTGCTCTCTGATATATTCTGCACGTTATGTTCAAAAAACACAAAACAAAAACAAAAAATTTGTTTTTTTGTTGTTTTATCTCAGTGATACAAATCCATTTCATACAGCTGTGTGGAACCATTCTGTGTGTCACAGTTCAGCTGTCCAGTCACCACAAACCACAATCCGTATTTTCTGTCCAGGTGACCCATTCTGTATGTCACGTAATTAAAAAAGGTCTTTTGCTCTCACTGATACAGCTACATTGGAAAATCTGAGTGCGGCATTTGTCTGGGTTGCACTTAAGCAGACCAAGTCTGCCTAATCTACTAGTTTCAGTGTAATTGCTCCATACTGCACGGTACGTAATAAAATACGTAATTTTGCTCTAACTTATCCACCTATATATTAACTTGTTCAGATTGAACAAGTTTGTGGGTTTCAGTACAGCCGGCCCATTTTTTTGGTATATATAATACACTTATATACAGAAAATGTTGAACCCCAGGGCTAAGGGTCGAGGACGAGGGTGTGGGCGTGGGCGCGGGCGTGGGCGCGGGCGTGGGCATTCAATTACTGCAGGGGGCAGAGGCCGTGGTCCTGGGCAGGGTGAGACAGTACCTGCTGATGAGGGAGAAGGGGAATGCCGCAGAGCTACACTCCCTAGCTTCATGTCTCAACTTACAGGGACACGTGGTAGAGGACTGTTGAAACCACAACAGTGCGAACAGGTGATGTCGTTGATTGCGGACAATGCTTCAAGTAATTTGTCCACCAGTCAGTCTTCCACGCAGTCCACCCACGTTACCCAAGGGAGCACTCCTCTGGCTCCTCCACCTCAACCTCCTTCCCCCCAGTCTGCCCCCTTCCAGGAAAATTTGGAATGCGATCCAGCATACTCTGAGGAACTGTTTTCTGGACCCTTCCCAGAGTCACAAACCACTTCTCAGGTTGCTGCTGACCTCTTTCCCGATGCCCAAGTTTTCCAACTGTCGCAGTCTGAGGGTGATGACATTGTTGACTTAGTGGAAGAAGTGTGTAAAGAGGTGTCGGACGATGAGGAGACACGGTTGTCAGACAGTGGTGAAGTTGTTGTCAGGGCAGGAAGTCCGAGGGGGGAGCAGACTGAGGAATCGGAGGATGACGAGGTGACTGACCCAAGCTGGGTTGATATGCCGAGTGAAGACAGTGCTTCTGAGGCGGAGGCGAGTGCTGCACCAGAACAGGTTGTAAGAGGCAGTGGTGTGGCCAGAGGGAGAAGCAGGGCCAGAGCTGGTGCATCATCAGCAACTGTTTCACGTAGTGAAGCTCCCGTGGCGAGGCCTAGATATTCGCAAGTCTGGAGGTTCTTTAAAGAAATTGAGGATGACCGACGGACTGTGGTGTGCAACCTGTGCCACACCAGGATCAGCAGGGGTGCCACCACTACTAGCCTAACCACCACCAGCATGCACAGGCATATGACTGCTAAACACCCCACTCAATGGAACCAAGGCCGTTCACCTCCTGCGGGTCACACCACTGCTCCTTCCCCAGTGTCACTCGCTGCCTCTGCTAGTCAACCCCCTGCCCAAGACCCCGGCACGAGCGCCTCCCGCCGGAAAACCACACCTTCGGCTCCACGATCCTCCACAGTGTCCACCAATGTGCCCCTGCGCAGCGTTCAGCTGTCTTTACAGCAGACGCTGGAGCGCAAGAGGAAATACAGTTCCACCCACCCACATGCCCAAGCCCTCAACGTCCACATCTCCAAATTGCTGAACCTGGAGATGCTGCCCTATAGGCTGGTAGAGACCGAGGCCTTTCGCAACCTCATAGTGGTGGCTGTCCTTCGGTATTCGGTCCCCAGCCGCCACTATTTTTCCCGATGTGCCGTCCCAGCCCTACACCAGCACGTGTCACAGAACATCATCCGTGCCCTGACCAACGCTGTTTCTGAGAAGGTCCACCTAACCACGGACACGTGGGCAAGTGCTTCCAGGCAGGGGCACTATATCTCACTGACGGTACATTGGGTTAACTTGGTGGAGGCTGGGACCGAGTCTGACCCTGGGGCCGCTCATGTACTGCCCACACTGAGGATTGCGGGGCCTACCTCGGTCACGGTCTCTCAGACGTACTATGCCTCCTCTTCCGACCCCTCCACCTCCTCCTCCGAATTACCATCCATAGGCATGGCGCCTTCAGTCGGTAGCTCTAGGCGCAGCAGCAGTGCTGTGGGTAAGCGCCAGCAGGCGGTGCTCTAACTGCTGAGCTTAGGTGACAAAAGGCACACTGCCCAAGACCTATTACAGGGCATCACGGCGGAGACCGATCTGTGGCTGGAACCTCAAGCCAGGAATGGTTGTGTGTGACAATGGGCGTAACCTGGTGGTGGCTCTGCAACTCGGCAGACTGACACATGTGCCATGCCTGGCCCACGTGTTCAATCTCATAGTTCAGTGGTTCCTCAAGACATACCCCAATCTGTCTGATTTTCTCACCAAGGTGCACTGCATCTGTGCGCATTTCCGCAAGTCGACCACAGATGCTGCCACTCTCAGGGGGGCGCAGCGCCGCCTACAACTGCCCGCTCACCGACTGTTGTGCAGTCCTTCTTAACTCTTGAGCGTGTACGGGCTGAAGAGGAGAAGGAGGTGGAGGAGGAAATGGAGAGTCAAGCCAGTGAGGATAGGGAATTCTTGCGTGTTGGGACTCTGGCGCACATAGCAGACTTCATGTTAGGCTGCCTATCCCCCTGACCCCCACGTTAGAAGCATTTTTTCAAACACCGATTACTGGGTGTTCACTCTCCTGGACCCACGGTACAAGCAGAACCTTTCCACTCTCAGCTTGTGCACCAGGGCCTGTTGATATTGATTCACTCTCATACTCCTTTCCTCTACAGGGATGAAACAATCCTTCCCATCTGACGCCGCTAGCGGCAGAGGGCGTGGTTTTGTGGGCCAAGTAGCGGGGGAGAGGAGGCGAGCAGGCAGCTTGTCCAGCACTGGCAGGGGAACGCTCTCCAAGGCCTTTGCCAGTTTTATGTCACCCCAGCAAGACACTGTCACCTGTCCCCAGTCTAGGCAGAGTAGGGGTGATCTTTACAGAAAGATGGTGAGGGAGTACCTAGCTGACCATACCAACGTCCAGACCGATCACTGCTCCATACAACTATTGGGTTTCAAAACTGGACACGTGGCCTAAACTGGTGCTGTATGCCTTGGAGTTGCTGGCCTGCCCTGCCGCTAGCGTGTTGTCAGAGCGGGTATTCAGTGCAGCTGGTGGCGTCATCACCAATAAGCGTACACGCCTGTCAACTGACAGCGCTGACAGGCTGACGCTTATTAAAATGAACAAAGCCTGGATTTCACCAGAATTCAAATCTCCTCCGGGGGAAAGCAGCTAAAGATTAACATTACTTATGTATCCGATTCCTCTTCTCTACTCCTCCTCCTCCTCCTTGTCGTCTTTGCCTAACGCTGACCCAAAACGCAATTTTTAGAGGGCCAACTGGCACTCTTTTACAACAATTTTTCCGGAGGGCCCCCTACAGGCCCTCTCTCCAAACAATTTTTCCGGACGGCCGCCTACAGGCCCTCTCCCCAAACAATTTTTCCGCAGTGTCAACTACAGAGACTGTAAAACAATGTTTCAGGAGCGTCAAACAGAAAGTCCAAAACAATTTTTAAGGGGGCACAAGTACCGACATTTAATTTATTTTTTTTTTTTATGAGGGTTGACTTTATGTACTCCGAAAAGAAAAAAAATTTTGGAGGCTCAACAAAAGCCATTTCAATGCATTCTCAGTCGGACAAAGTCATTGGTGGTGTAACCGCCATGCTGTGTCAGGCTAAATTTTTGGGTGCTTCACCAGCTACCACATACTAACTCAGTCACTCTGTTGTCACCGCCGCCATACAGGGCCACGAAAAATGTTTGTGTGGTTCGCCTGCTCCCGCAGTGTCACTCGCTCTCTCTGTTGTCACCACCATAGTGGTTTGCACTATAGCAGCCCAAGTTTGCACATTCCCCTTTTTATCTCCAAGTGATCTATACTGCACGTCATGTAAAAAAATACATTCTTTTGCTCTCAGTGATACAAATCCATTTCATAAAATCCTTTCTTTCTCTTTAACTGATCTATACTGAACGTCACTTTTAAAAATTCGTCTTTTTCCTCTCTTTCTCTCTCTCCAAACTATTTTCCGGATAGGTGCCGTATACCGTATTAAACTGAGAAGAATGCACACAACACATGCCCCACTTGACAAATTTCAGAGTTGACAACCGTACTGGTTGATGCTAAATTTTTAAGTTGGGGTCCTGCGTCGTCATTCGAACTTCATCCGGCTGTTGTCACCACCACACACGCTAGCCAAGGGGGCACTCCTCTGGCTCTTCCAGCTCAACCTCCTTCCCCCCAGCCTGCCCCCCACCTACAGGCCCTCTCTCCAAACAATTTACCCGGATAGGGGACGTATTAGATTTTGAACTGATAAGAAGAACAGATTTTTTTTGGTTCTTCTTTTAACTGGCTCCTGACCTGTGATAGGCAGAGCATGGACACGTCCCCTTAGCTGCAGTAGAAAAGACACTCACCTGGCCAGAGCAAGCTCTTTTTCCTTTTCCGTGTTCGAAAAATCCATGAAATATATGGTCCCAAGATAGGGGACGTATACAATTTTAAACTCTGAAGAAGAATCGATACCACACATGCCCCACTAGTTCAAGCTCAATGTTGACAGCCGTACCAGTTGATGCCAAATTTTTAAGTGGGGGTTCCACCACTACCAGCCTAACCACCACCAGCATGCGCAGGTATACGAGTGCTAAACACTATGGAACCAAGGCCGTCCGTTCCCCTCATGCGGGTCCCACCACTGCTCCTTCCCCTGTGTCACTCGCTGCCTCTGCGAGTCAACCCCCAGCCCAGGACCCCGGCACGAGCGCCTCCCACCGGAAAACCACCCCTAACCTCCATGATCCTCCACACTATTCACCAATGTGTCCCTGCGCAACGTTCAGCTGTCATTACAGCAGACCTTGGAGCGCAAGCAGAAAAAAAGTTCAGCCCACCTACATGCACAAGCCCTCAACGTCCACATACAGGGCCACGCTAAATTTTGTATGTGCTCTACCTGCTACCGTCGTGTAGCTCGGTCACTCTGACCGAGTCTGACGCTGGGGCCGCTCATGTACTGCCCACTTGGAGGATTGCGGGGCCTACCTCGGTCACGGTTTCTCAGACTTACTATGCCTCTTCCTCCAACCCCTCCTCCTCTTCCTTCGAATTACCATCTGTGCTTCACGTCCTGCTACCTCAGTCTAACTCGGTCACTCTGTTGTTACCGCCATGCTGCGTCAGAATAAATTTTTGGGTGGCTCACCTGCTACCTCATCTAACTTGGTCACTTGTTGGTGTCACCGCCATGCTGTGTCAGGCTTATGCCTGCATCGTGTGGCTGGGGATAGGAGAGCAGTGCCAGCATGGGCATGGGTGATGGACCTTCGTTGCACCTAGTTGGGTGCTTTCCTAATATGTGATGGGCATGTGCCTCGCCTTTCTTGGTCTGGGTTAGCACAATTGCCATGAGGGTAACCACCAGGCTGTTGCAGGAGAATTTGGGGTAATAGTTGGATTAGGCAGCCTCAGAGGCATCCATGCATGCTGCCCCTGCTGTTTCCTGTCCATTTCCGTGGTGTTTCCATCATTTTCTGAGGTTTCCAGGTTTTCACCCAGCCTTCCCTAGGCAGAGCCTTGGTCCACTGCAAAAATGTTCGAGTCTCCCATTGACTTCAATGTGGTTTGTTACTCGAAACGAGCACCCGGGCATCGGGAAAAGTTTGCTTTGAATAATGAGCACATTGAAAGCCTCTCCAGAAACAGATCAAGTTGAAGAACATAAATATGGCATTTTTTTTAAATTGGAAATTATTAGGCAACAGTTCTCCATGAAACACACTTTGTCCCAAAAATGAGCTCAGAAGTTTTGCCTATATCTTTTGTTTACATACTAAGAGAAATATGTATTGCTATACAGGTTTATAGACATCTTCTACCCACTCCCTCAGAAATATTGCTTTCAGGGGAGAAACAGTCTGTAACAATCCATAATATGGTCTGCCAAAAAAGTTTTAATTTATTTTAGTTACATGGAGTAATTGGATTAAAAAAAAGACACCTGTCCATCAAGGACACCTATAATCCTGAAGTTTTAATCTAGAGAAGGCAAAAAACAATACAAGGCAATACCCAACTGACTCATATAATGCTTAATAAATAAAACCTGTAGAGCATAAAATTGATGAGGTCAAATTCATTTTTAATGTAATTTTATAAATCAATTTAGCTTAATCAGAAACACTTAGTAGTGACCTGAATTAAAAAAAGAACTATAAAAACGTTTTCTGTTAAAATCTGGCATAACATTGAAGTGTTGAGAAACAGTCATCATTTCTTGCCATATTTCTGTTTGTCAAAAAAGCTTTCAGATGGAAAATGGATACATCACTATGTCACCCTAGGTAAGTATGAGCAGACAGAGCATGGCTACAAATTCTTTCTGTTAAGAAATATATTTATCCAAGAATCACCTGAGGATGACGACTCTTTATTGCCACTGCAAAGCCTAAAGCACATGTGCTCATTGTTTTTCAATTTGTCAATTATAATACCAGACATCTTGCAATTTACAGCTCAATCTTTCCAGAAGGACAGCATATAGGAGAACATGTATGAAAGCACTCGTGAGTAAGACCCTTACTCCTATAGCTTAAATTGTTTAATTTGTTACTTTTTGACAATATATAATACATATTTAATTGTTGTGGTTGTTATTATTCAACATAAAGTCTCTATTTTGAAATCACAGTTCAAGTTAAGTTGTAAAAAAAGCTAATTAGTCTTTTAATACTTTGCTATTTTGTTATCTATTACACGTGCCAACTATCGTGTAAAACTGATTGAACACTTGCATATCTGTTGCATTAACAAGCCACCTCTTCCTAAACTGGTCTATTATCTGGCACATCAATGAGTCACAAAGAGTCATAAAGATAATCACCCACAATTTAGTCTGTAGAATTTGATTAATTTCTAATTTGAACATCAAAATGTAACCTCGCTGTCCTTGACATGTTTTTTAACATCATATAAATCATACCGTAAGTGATGGATACAATAAGGCTGGCTGGGCACTGGAAATCAGAACTGGACTTCAACTCCAGTGGTTGTCTGTCCCGAGTACTAACTGTTTCTCACAGTATTCAGATACTCACAGGTAGAGATGAGGGAATCTATTCGCCGATTTGTATCGAATCTTGGATGTTTTTAGCTGCGAAGCGAATATTAGGTGATTCGCTTCGGCTTTGTATGCATTCGCTACGTAGTTTGTCCTATAAATCATACGCTATAGCTACGTATAAGTTACTGTTGCGTACGAATTCAATTCATTAGCGAAATTTTACTGTTAGTTTGTTTATCGTGTGCAAAAGCCCGGGAAGAAAGCGGTCACCTGACCTAGTGGGCAGGGCTTGCTCTAATTGGCTCAGGTTCGGTAAGCCAGTGACGCATCACTTCTGCTGCGACTGCTGAGATGAGCAGAATCACTGTGTGTGAAGTTCTGAGACTCTGAGACCTGTTTTGTGAAAATTGGGGTGTAATTGCTCTGGGAATCCATATTACACATATCAGGGATACTGCAGGGCAGGTGCAGGGCCAGTTCAGGGCTAGTAATTAACCCTTTCACGACCGGAGGTTTTTTCGGTATTGCGTTTTCGTTTTTTGCTCCTTGCCTTCATACAGCCATAACTTTTTTATTTTTCTGCTCACATAGTTGTATGAGGGCTTGTTTTTTGCGGGACAAGTTGTACTTTCAAATGCCATCATTTATTATTGGATATGGTGTAGTGGGAAGCGGGAAAAAAATTCCAAATCGGGTGAAATTGCAAAAAAACCACTATTCCGCTACAGTTTTCCGGGTTTTTTATTTACGGCGTTCGCTGTTCATTAAAACTGACCAGTTACTTTCATTCTACAGGTCAGTACGAATCCAGCGGTACCTAACATGTTTAGTTTTTCTTGTGTTTTGATAGTGATAAAAAAATGATAAAGTTGGTTGTTTTTTTGTTTTTTTTTGGTCATCATATCTTGACCCCGATAACTTTTTGGCATTTATGTGTACGGAGCTGTATGGGGGCTCATTTTTTGCGGGGCGATCTGAAGTTTTTATTGATACCATTCTGGGGTGTGTCTGACTTTTTGATCGCTTTTTATTTAATTTTTTTTAGAAAAAAAAAGTGACAAAAAACGTCAAATCGCCATTTGGACGCTTTTTTCCGCCACACAATTTGCCGTATTGGAATTTTTTTTTTTTAGTTTAAAAGTACGGGCGTTTTCGGTCACGGTGATACCCATGATGTCTATATTTATTGTTATTTAGGTATTTATTTTTTAATTATACGGAAAGGGGGGTGATTTAAACTTTTATATTTTTTTATTTTTTATATATTTTTTAACATTTTTTTTAATTTTTTTTTAATTATTTGAAAGCTCAAATATAAGCTAATATATTGTACTTTTAATTTTTTCACTATGAGCAATCTCTGATTTTTATCTTGAATTAAAACTCATGATTGCTCATTTCTTATCCTGGCCTGCCATCTAGTGGCCAGAATAAGAATTGCACTTAACGTGTACATAACGTGTACAGACGGCCCGATTGGCCAATCGGGTCGTCTGTACATCACCCGGAAGCAAACTGCTTCCGGGTACAGACGCCACCGGAAGCCATCAGAGGGGCCCAGAAGAAAAGAGAGGCCCATCGGAAGACGCCGCCGATGGCGGTAAGTAGCCGCAAGTCTCTGCTGTTAGAAACAGCAGAGACTTGCCGGCCATGACGCCCGCCGCACCCGCGAGCGGGCGTCATGTCCCCGCACCGCCCGAGCGCCGTACATGTACGGCGCCGGTCGGGAAGGGGTTAATCAGGCAGGTACAGAGAGACAGAGAGAGAAAGGGAGAGATAGGGAGATACAGGGACAAAGACCAGCTGCAGGGCCACAGAGTGAATTGAAAAATGTCTGGAATGGATAAGTAAAAGGGGTCCAGTTCCAGCCAGATCTCGAGCTCTAAAAAAAATGGAGAAGGTGGCACAAGGCAGAAGTGCCAAAGGACCTGTAGCCGGAGCATCTACTAGTAGTATTCGCAATACTTGGCCGTTGTTCCACCAGGCTAACCCACCAAGGCGCAAAATTGTAGTGGAGGAGAAAGTGGATGAGGTAGTGGAATGGATGGCACGCTCATCTTAGTCTCAGCCGGATGATCTGCTGTCATCTGCTGATAAAGTATCCATATGAAGCCAGGGGTCAGACTCAGAGCATTCCTCCTGCTCCACCATTCCTCTTCAGCAAAGCCCGTCATTTTCGTATGCCCTTTGTACGCTTATGCGTACGCGTTCAAAGAAGTTGCGTACCTTTTTACCAACGTTTGTTATTAGTGCACGAATGTTCGCTAAAAGCCATATAAATACGTATATTTTGTACGCAAATTCAACGAATTTGTTTGTCGAATATACAAATCTTAGGAAAAGTTCAGCGAATGTTCGACAAATAAAATTTTGCATGATTCGCTCATCTCTACTCACAGGACACACAGTAGAGCTCAATTGTGTAATAGTCATACAGCTGAATTATTAATAATATGAAGCACATCAAAACACTAGTAACAGGAATGCAAGAAAATTGGAACTCACCAATAGACAATAACTGTAAATGGATACAAATAGATGGCTTAAGCAGGGTTCACATCACATTTTCCTCTTACGTTTAACATATACAGAAACCATATACATTACATACAGCGGCATCCATTACCATGGAATTCCACTGTAAAAAATACTGTATACGTTAACATTGATATATACTTTTTTTACTGTCTCTACCTATTTGCCCGCAACTGGACGGCAGTCCCTTTTCTATATACATGCAGGGTTCAAATCTGGGAAGGGAGCAAAAAGGAAGCAAAAATAATAAACTATTGACAGATCTGTAAGTGCAGAAATAGAAGTACAACAGAAACAGATAAGCCAGATAAAAAACAAAAGAGATAAGACTGAACCAAATCAGGAACTGCAAACCAGAGTCAGAACCTCACCAAAATCAATGCCAGGAGAACAGACAGGGAAAAACAGAAATACAGGGGCGTAGCTAAATGCTCATGGGCCCTGGTGCAAGAGTTCAGCTTGGGGCCCCCCTCTCATTCCCTCAGCGCTTTGTGGCCAGGGACAGGGGTGCACCTAGCCTTTCTGCTGCCTGAGGTAAAAATGGAAATGGCGCCCCCCCACCCCATACCAAACTCTCAACATAACCCCTTCCTTCAAACCCTACTGTTAAAGGGGTTATCCAACATCTAAAACATGACACCCAATGCCCAGGCCCCTCAAATGGATTATACTTACCCCACTCTCCCGCACCTGCATTGCTCCTGATCCCCGCACGGCTGCCACTGCATTTCACCGTCACATGGATCAAAACATCCGGTGACGTTGGGGGGGGGGGGGGGGCTCTCTAGCATCGCGGGCAAGCTTGTCCCCATCACAGCCTGGTATTGCAGCGGGTGCCGGGGAATGGAGTAAGGAAGTATAATCTATAGGACGGGCACGGCATTGGGGGGGAAGTCGTTATAGGGGTTAACCTCTTTAAAGACATAGGTGGAAAACATTACATACACCGCTACAGAACATACATGGTAATACAGCCCCACATATGTACCTCTTACATCCAGTGATGTCTCCTCTGATGTAGATGTTCTCTTTCCTCATCTTCTGTATTCAGACCGCCATGATGACTTCTTTCAGCTGTGTTTTGTCTCTTCAAAGTTTGACAAACAGACATCTTAGTTTCCTACTTTTCTCCTCCTCACATCTTCTCAACACCTCATTCTACAACCCCCAATATTGTGTCCGCTGTGCTCCCAATACTATACTGCTGAAACAGACCCCCTGAAAATACTAGCACCATACAGATAGCTCTGGACTACAGGCATCCTGTGCAGAAGGAAAGGCACAGGAACAGCCCTCAGCGCAGCCTGGAGGGGACCAAAGAGGAGGGGTGAGTGCTGGCAGCGCTTCTCTCCCCCTCCTCCTGCAGGCTATGTCAACCCCTCCTCCTGCAGGCCTATCTAACAATCATAACAACTCCCTGAGTAACAGTTACAAACTGACTGAACAGTTCTGCATAACACAATATCCCTGAACAGAGGTAGATCTCTTACCAGATATGCTTTTACAAGGAGACATGCATAGGACTGGTCGGTGATGTGTCCTGGAGACTTCTCTTTCCCAGGATGCTTTGCACTAACCCACAATGCAGTGAATTACCCACAATGCAGTAGTCTTGTAACAGGAAAACATTGTGTAACACAATTTAACACTGCTATTTGGTGCTATAATCACACTGAACATGCCTGAAATACCCTGACTGTGGCAAAAGTAATCTGTAATGATTTTCTAACTCTTCTGGGCAGACCAGTGGCAGTGGCCTGACCGAGGCGGCAGCAGCAGCCGTACGGAATGTGATGTTAAGCAGAAAAGCAGTCAGACGGCAAAAATGGTAAGATGGGACACCATCAGCAAAGCCAAATCTATTCATCAGCTGCAGCTGGAGAAGTGTGAAAATGCTCCCCAATCCAGGCTTGGATTAGTTCGACAACTAATAGCAGAGGAAAACTTAGTCCGTTTGTGTATCACCATAACCCCTGCAGCACTGAAAACCCTGTTCAAGATGACACTGGAGGGTGGGAAAGAAAGAAGACAGAGAGCATACTGGACCATTTTGGGCCAGTGTTGTAGTCTGCTTGCTCAGAAATCCATGGGGGTCAGGGAATAGCGTATTCTCTGGAGATAGGCTACAGTATGGGTAGGCCTGAACCAGAGTATTGAGACAGGAGGTTTCAGCTTGTTGATTTGCCTCAGCATGGCGTGCTACATGAAAAAACTGCTACCTCATGTAGACTAAACCGGCCAGTGCTGCTGCCACTGCTGTTGCAGCTTCTGCTGCTTATCGCTATGGGTGGGGGATATCAGACGTATGTGGTGGGAGATTTATCAAACTGGTGTAAAGTAATATTAGCGAATAGCAACCAATCAGCAGCTTTAATTTTCCATAGGAGCTGTAAAAAATGAAAGGTGAAATCTGATTGGTCGCTATGGGCAACTAAGCGAGTTCTAATTTACACCAGTTTGATAAATGACCCCTATAGTGTTTAAGAGGGAGGAAAACATCCCACCATTTGCTTTGATAGGGTCTATAAACATGGTTATACAATCATCATCAGACTACTTGATGTCAGTGACACAGAGCAGACATCAAGAGGCATTATCTGTAGAGATGAGCGAGTAGTGAAATATTCGAAAGTTCGAAATTCGATTCGAATAGACCGCGAAATTCGACTATTCGACCGAATATCGAATCCCATTAAAGTCTATGGGAAAAAAATGCTCGCCACTTGGAAATCTCAATTCGACCACTTGGAGGTCACCAAGTCCACCCTGAAACCTCAGAAAAGGATGCCAACACTGCTGGAATGCAACTGGGACAGCAGGGGAAGCATGTCTGGGTGCATATAACGCGCCCAAGTCGCACTATTACGCCACTATCACAGCCTCTCAACAATACACTCCAAAGACAATCTAACCTCTCTGTAAAGTGAGACCATACAAGGAAACCTTCTTTCCTCTACATTGCCATGGACCCCAAGCCAAACTAGACAAAAAAGAAGATGAAATTCTGCACCCCTTAAAATCACGTTGCCTATGACAACCACAGATGGCATAGGCAAGGGGGAAAGCAATCAAGCCATCACTATTTTTCCCTCTGTGTCATCCCTGCCTTGCCCAGGCACATGTCCCAAAACATCATCCACGCCCGAGTAACATGGTTACTGCAAAAGGCCATTTGACCACCAACACTTTGGTTTGAGGCCGGGGATGCTACATCTCCCTGACAGCACACTGGGTGAATGTTGTGGAGGCGGGGACGGGCAAACTTGCTACCCCCACCCAAGTTTGGGGCCTTGGTTCTGTCTGGATTTCCGCAACCCTTACAGACAGCTCGGCAAACCCCTCCTTCTCCTTCTAGATTCTCCTTTTAAATCTGTCCACCACCCAGTCAAGTCCACAAAGTCCAGTCTCGTCGATAGCCTGCAGAAACTGCAGGGACCTCACTCTGACCCTCCTTCCTCCCACCCTGCCCAATGTTATCAACCCAGTGTTCCCACCCATGCAAGAATCGCAGGAGCTATCTGAGGATTTTGTTTGTTCTGATGCCCAAACACTGGAGCAAGCTCCATCTCTAGCTGATGGTGGTGTGGAACGGGCACTAAAGTGTAAAATGATTAGGGACGATGATGAGACACAGTTGCCAGCAAGGGAGGCTGTTGGAGCAAAGTGAGGCAGTGTAAGAGGAGGTGGTTGAGTATGACGAAGTCAGTGACCCGACCTGGGCCAGTGTCATGTCTAGCAGGTAAAGCAGTGGGGATGTTGAGGGATGCGTAGGACCGCAAAAGGCAGGAAGAGGCCGTGGGCTGGCCAGAGGCTCATGGAGAAGGCAGGCTAGAGCCCGCAGGGCCGCATCTCTTCCCTATAACAGGCCCCCACACAAAGCTCTCCCATCGAGGGCTCTTAGGTCCTTGTTGTGAAAATATTTTAATGAGTGCACAAAGTTAGCTTGAGGTGAGCCCTCGAAAAAATTATATGGTGGCCCAAGAGGTGAGACCTCTTAAAAATTGTATTAAGGCCCAAGAGGTGAGCCATAAAAAATTGTTTGTAGGCCCAAGAGGTGAGACGTCTTAAAAATTGTGTGGAGGCTAAAGAGGTGGGACCTCTTAAAAATTATGTGGAGGCCCAAGAGGTGAGACCTCTTAAAAATTATGTGGAGGCCCAAGAGGTGAGACCTCTTAAAAATTATGTGGAGGCCCAAGAGGTGAGACCTCTTAAAAATTATGTGGAGGCCCAAGAGGTGAGACCTCTTATAAATTTTGTGGAGGCCCAAGAGGTGAGACCTCTTAAAATTATGTGGAGGCCCAAGAGGTGAGACCTCTTAAAAATTATGTGGAGGCCCAAGAGGTGAGACCTCTTAAAAATTATGTGGAGGCCCAAGAGGTGAGACCTCTTAAAAATTATGTGGAGGCCCAAGAGGTGAGACCTCTTAAAAATTATGTGGAGGCCCAAGAGGTGAGACCATTTAAAAATTTTTGTGGAGGCCCAAGAGGTGAGACCTCGATAAAATTATGTGGAGGCC
>ONZH01013822.1:0-22153 GCA_900303285.1 Rhinella marina
TTCTGGTTATATGTTACAGGTAATGGGTTCTGGTTATATGTAAGGGTATGGGTTCTGGTTATATGTACAGGTATGGGTTCTGGTTATATGTACAGGGTATGGGTTCTGGTTATATGTATAGGTATGGGCTCTGGTTATATGTAAGGTATGGGTTCTTCTGGTTATATGTATAGGTATGGGTTCTGGTTATATGTACAGGTATGGGTTCTGGTTATATGTATAGGTATGGTTCTGGTTATATGTATAGGGTATGGGGCTCTGGTTATATGTACAGGTATGGGTTCTGGTTATAATGTATAGTATGGGTTCTGGTTATTATGTACAGGTATGGGTTGGGTATGGTATGTTCTGGTTATATGTACAGTAGGGTTCTGGTTATATGTACAGGTATGGGTTCTGGTTATATATATATGTACAGGTATGGTTCTGGTTTATGGTTTGGTATATGTACAGGTATGGGTTTTCTGGTTATATGTACAGGTGGGTTCTGGTTATATGTACAGGTATGGGTTCTGGTTATATGTACAGGTATGGGTTCTGGTTATGTACAGGTATGGGTTTCTGGTTATATGTACAGGTATGGGTTCTGGTTATATGTACAGGTATGGGTTCTGGTTATAATGTACAGGTATGGTTCTGGTTATATGTATAGGTATGGGTTCTGGTTATATGTACAGGGTATGGGTTCTGGTTATATGTATAGGTATGGGTTCTGGTTATATGTAAGGTATGGGTTCTGGTTATATGTACAGGTATGGGTTCTGGTTATAATGTACAGGTATGGGTTCTGGTTATATGTACAGGTATGGGTTCTGGTTATATGTACAGGTATGGGTTCTGGTTATATGTACAGGTATGGGTTCTGGTTATATGTATAGGTATGGGGTTCTGGTTATATGTACAGGTATGGGTTCTGGTTTATATGTACAGGTATGGGTTTCTGGTTATATGTACAGGTATGGGTTCTGGTTATATGTATAGGTATGGGTTCTGGTTATATGTACAGGTATGGGTTCTGGTTATATGTACAGGTATGGGTTCTGGTTATATGTACAGGTATGGGTTCTGGTTATATGTACAGGTAATGGGTTCTGGTTATATGTACAGGTATGGGTTCTGGTTATATGTACAGGTATGGGTTCTGGTTATATGTACAGGTATGGGTTTCTGGTTATATGTACAGGTATGGGTCTGGTTATATGTACAGGTATGGGTTCTGGTTTATATGTACAGGTATGGGTCTGGTTATATGTATAGGGTATGGGTTCTGGTTATATGTACAGGTATGGGTTCTGGTTATATGTACAGGTATGGGTTCTCTGGTTATATGTACAGGTAATGGGTTCTGGTTATATGTATAGGTATGGGTTCTGGTTATATGTACAGGTATGGGTTCTGGTTATATGTACAGGTATGGGTTTCTGGTTATATGTACAGGTATGGGTTCTGGTTATATGTATAGGTATGGGTTCTGGTTATATGTACAGGTATGGGCTTCTGGTTATATATGTACAGGTATGGTTCTGGTTATATGTACAGGTATGGGTTCTGGTTATATGTACAGGTATGGGCTCTGGTTATATGTACAGGTATGGGGTTCTGGTTATATGTACAGGTATGGGTTCTGGTTATATGTATACAGGTATGGGTTCTGGTTATATATGTACAGGTATGGGTTCTGGTTATATGTACAGGTATGGGTTCTGGTTATATGTATAGGTATGGGTTCTGGTTATATGTACAGGTATGGGTTCTGGTTATATGTACAGGTATGGGTTCTGGTTATATGTACAGGTATGGGTTCTGGTTATATGTACATAGGTATGGGTTCTGGTTATATGTACAGGTATGGGTTCTGGTTTATATGTACAGGTATGGGTTCTGGTTATATGTACAGGTATGGGTTCTGGTTATATGTATTATGGGTTCTGGTTATATGTACAGGTATGGGTTCTGGTTATATGTACAGGTATGGTTCTGGTTATATGTACAGGTATGGGTTCTGGTTATATGTTACAGGTATGGGTTCTGGTTATATGTATAGGTATGGGTTCTGGTTTATATGTACAGGTATGGGCTTCTGGTTATATGTACAGGTATGGGTTCTGGTTATATGTACAGGTATGGGTTCTGGTTATATGTACAGGTATGGGTTCTGGTTATATGTACAGGTATGGGTTCTGGTTATATGTACAGGTATGGGTTCTGGTTATATGTACAGGTATGGGTTCTGGTTATATGTATAGGTATGGGTTCTGGTTTATATGTATAGGGTATGGGTTCTGGTTATATGTACAGGTATGGGTTCTGGTTATATGTACAGGTATGGGTTCTGGTTATATGTACAGGTATGGGTTCTGGTTATATGTACAGGTATGGGCTTCTGGTTATATGTACAGGTATGGGTTCTGGTTATATGTATAGGTATGGGTTCTGGTTATATGTACAGGTATGGGTTCTGGTTATATGTACAGGTATGGGTTCTGGTTATAATGTACAGGTATGGGTTCTGGTTATATGTATAGGGTATGGGCTTCTGGTTATATGTACAGGTATGGGTTCTGGTTATATGTACAGGTATGGGTTCTGGTTATATGTACAGGTATGGGTTCTGGTTTATATGTATAGGTATGGGTTCTGGTTATATGTACAGGTATGGGCTGGTTATATGTACAGGTATGGTTTCTGGTTATATGTACAGGTATGGGCTCTGGTTATATGTACAGGTATGGGTTCTGGTTATATGTACAGGTATGGGTTCTGGTTATATGTACAGGTATGGGTTCTGGTTATATGTACAGGTATGGGTTCTGGTTATATGTACAGGTATGGGTTCTGGTTATATGTACAGGTATGGGTTCTGGTTATATGTATAGGTATGGGTTCTGGTTATATGTACAGGTATGGGCTCTGGTTATATGTACAGGTATGGGTTCTGGTTATATGTACAGGTATGGGTTCTGGTTATATGTACAGGTATGGGTTCTGGTTATATGTATAGGTATGGGTTCTGGTTATATGTACAGGTATGGGTTCTCTGGTTATATGTACAGGTATGGGTTCTGGTTATATGTACAGGTATGGGTTCTGGTTATATGTATAGGTATGGGTTCTGGTTATATGTACAGGTATGGGCTTCTGGTTATATGTACAGGTATATGGGTTCTGGTTATATGTACAGGTATGGGTTCTGGTTATATGTACAGGTATGGGTTCTGGTTATATGTAGGTATGGGTTCTGGTTATATGTACAGGTATGGGTTCTGGTTATATGTACAGGTATGGGGTTCTGGTTATATGTACAGGTATGGGTTCTGGTTTATATGTACAGGTATGGGTTCTGGTTATATGTACAGGTATGGGTTCTGGTTATATGTACAGGTATGGGTTCTGGTTATATGTACAGGTATGGGGGTTCTGGTTATATGTACAGGTATGGGTTCTGGTTATATGTACAGGTATGGGTTCTGGTTATATGTACAGGTATGGGTTCTGGTGGTTATATGTACAGGTATGGGTTCTGGTTATATGTACAGGTATGGGTTTCTGGTTATATGTACAGGTATGGGTTCTGGTTATATGTATAGGTATGGGTTCTGGTTATATGTACAGGTATGGGCTCTGGTTATATGTACAGGTATGGGTTCTGGTTATAT
Source organism: Rhinella marina (assembly GCA_900303285.1). NCBI lineage: Eukaryota > Metazoa > Chordata > Amphibia > Anura > Bufonidae > Rhinella > Rhinella marina. The sequence continues at coordinate 3,657 of ONZH01013822.1, forward strand.
GTACAGGTATGGGTTCTGGTTATATGTATAGGTATGGGCTTCTGGTTATATGTATAGGTATGGGCTCTGGTTATATGTACAGGTATGGGTTCTGGTTATATGTACAGGTAATGGGTTCTGGTTATATGTACAGGTATGGGTTCTGGTTATATGTACAGGTATGGGTTCTGGTTATATGTACAGGTATGGGTTCTGGTTATATGTACAGGTATGGGTTCTGGTTATATGTACAGGTATGGGTTTCTGGTTATATGTACAGGTGGTATGGGGCTCTGGTTATATGTACAGGTATGGGTTCTGGTTTATATGTACAGGTATGGGTTCTGGTTATATGTACAGGTATGGGTTCTGGTTATATGTACAGGTATGGGGTTCTGGTTATATATGTACAGGTATGGGTTCTGGTTATATGTACAGGTATGGGTTCTGGTTATATGTACAGGTATGGGTTCTGGTTATATGTACAGGTATGGGTCTGGTTATATGTACAGGTATGGGTTCTGGTTATATGTACAGGTATGGGTTCTGGTTATATGTACAGGTATGGGTTCTGGTTATATGTACAGGTATGGGTTCTGGTTATATGTACAGGTATGGGTTCTGGTTATATGTACAGGTATGGGTTCTGGTTATATGTACAGGTATGGGTTTGGTTATATGTATAGGTATGGGTTCTGGTTATATGTACAGGTATGGGTTCTGGTTATATGTACAGGTATGGGTTCTGGTTATATGTACAGGTATGGGTTCTGGTTATATGTATAGGTATGGGTTCTGGTTATATGTACAGGTATGGGCTTGGTTATATGTACAGGTATGGGTTCTGGTTATATGTACAGGTATGGGTTCTGGTTATATGTACAGGTATGGGTTCTGGTTATATGTACAGGTATGGGTTCTGGTTATATGTACAGGTATGGGTTCTGGTTATATGTACAGGTATGGGTTCTGGTTATATGTACAGGTATGGGTTCTCTGGTTATATGTACAGGTATGGGTTCTGGTTTATATGTATAGGTATGGGTTCTGGTTATATGTACAGGTATGGGTTCTGGTTATATGTACAGGTATGGGTTCTGGTTATATGTACAGGTATGGGCTGGTTATATGTACAGGTATGGGTTCTGGTTATATGTATAAGGTATGGGTTCTGGTTATATGTATAGGTATGGGTTCTGGTTATATGTACAGGTATGGGTTCTGGTTATATGTACAGGTATGGGTTCTGGTTATATGTACAGGTAATGGGTTCTGGTTATATGTACAGGTATGGGTTCTGGTTATATGTACAGGTATGGGTTCTGGTTATATGTATAGGTATGGGTTCTGGTTATATGTATAGGTATGGGCTCTGGTTATATGTACAGGTATGGGTTCTGGTTATATGTATAGGTATGGGTTCTGGTTATATGTACAGGTATGGGTTCTGGTTATATGTACAGGTATGGGTTCTGGTTATATGTACAGGTATGGGTTCTGGTTATATGTACAAGGTATGGGTTCTGGTTATATAGGTATGGGTCTGGTTATATGTACAGGTATGGGTTCTGGTTATATGTACAGGTATGGGTTCTGGTTATATGTACAGGTATGGGTTCTGGTTATATGTAAAGGTATGGGTTCTGGTTATATGTACAGGTATGGGTTCTGGTTATATGTATGGTATGGGTTTCTGGTTATATGTACAGGTATGGGTTCTGGTTATATGTACAGGTATGGGTTCTGGTTATATGTATAGGTATGGTTCTGGTTATATGTACAGGTATGGGTCTGGTTATATGTACAGGTATGGGTTCTGGTTATATGTACAGGTATGGGTTCTGGTTATGTATAGGTATGGCTCTGGTTATATGTAGGTATGGGCTCTGGTTATATGTACAGGTATGGGTTCTGGTTATATGTACAGGTATGGGTTCTGGTTATATGTACAGGTATGGGTTGGTTATATGTATAGGTATGGGTTCTGGTTATTATGTACAGGTATGGGTTTCTGGTTATATGTACAGGTATGGGTTCTGGTTATATGTACAGGTATGGGTTCTGGTTATATGTACAGGTATGGGTTCTGGTTATATGTACAGGTATGGGTTTCTGGTTATATGGTATATGGGTTCTGGTTATATGTACAGGTATGGGTTCTGGTTATATGTACAGGTATGGGTTCTGGTTATATGTACAGGTATGGGTTCTGGTTATATGTACAGGTATGGGCTCTGGTTATATGTACAGGTATGGGTTCTGGTTATATGTACAGGTATGGGTTCTGGTTTATATGTACAGGTATGGGTTCTGGTTATATGTATAGGTATGGGTTCTGGTTATATGTACAGGTATGGGTTCTGGTTATATGTACAGGTATGGGTTCTGGTTATATGTACAGGTATGGGTTTGGTTATATGTACAGGTATGGGCTCTGGTTATATGTACAGGTATGGGTTCTGGTTATATGTACAGGTATGGGTTCTGGTTATATGTATAGGTATGGGTTTCTGGTTATATGTACAGGTATGGGTCTGGTTTATATGTACAGGTATGGGTTCTGGTTATATGTACAGGTATGGGTTTCTGGTTATATGTATAGGTATGGGTTCTGGTTATATGTACAGGTATGGGTTCTGGTTATATGTACAGGTATGGGTTCTGGTTATATGTACAGGTATGGGTTCTGGTTATATGTTATATATGGGTTCTGGTTTATATGTACAGGTATGGGCTTCTGGTTATATGTACAGGTATGGGTTCTGGTTATATGTACAGGTATGGGTTCTGGTTATATGTACAGGTATGGGCTCTGGTTATATGTACAGGTATGGGTTCTGGTTATATGTACAGGTATGGGTTATATGTACAGGTTATATGTACAGGTATGGGCTCTGGTTATATGTACAGGTATGGGTTCTGGTTATATGTACAGGTATGGGTTCTGGTTATATGTACAGGGTATGGGTTCTGGTTATATGTACAGGTATGGGTTCTGGTTATATGTACAGGTATGGTTTCTGGTTATATGTACAGGTATGGGTTCTGGTTATATGTATAGGTATGGGTTCTGGTTATATGTACAGGTATATGGTTCTGGTTATATGTACAGGTAATGGGTTCTGGTTATATGTACAGGTATGGGTTCTGGTTATATGTATATATGGGTTCTGGTTATATGTACAGGTATGGGCTCTGGTATATGTACAGGTATGGGTTCTGGTTATATGTAGGTACAGGTATGGGTTCTGGTTATATGTACAGGTATGGGTTCTGGTTATATGTATATAGGTATGGGCTTCTGGTTATATGTACAGGTATGGGTCTGGTTATATGTACAGGTATGGTTCTGGTTATATGTACAGGTATGGGTTCTGGTTATATGTACAGGTATGGGTTCTGGTTATATGTACAGGTATGGGTTCTGGTTATATGTACAGGTATGGGTTCTGGTTATATGTACAGGTATGGGTTCTGGTTATATGTACAGGTATGGGTTCTGGTTATATGTACAGGTATGGGTTCTGGTTATATGTACAGGTATGGGTTCTGGTTATATGTACAGGTATGGGTTCTGGTTATATGTACAGGTATGGGTTCTGGTTATATGTACAGGTATGGGCTTCTGGTTATATGTATAGGTATGGGTTCTGGTTATATGTACAGGTATGGGTTCTGGTTATATGTACAGGTATGGGTCTGGTTATATGTACAGGTATGGGTTCTGGTTATATGTACAGGTATGGGTTCTGGTTATATGTATAGGTATGGGTTCTGGTTATATGTACAGGTATGGGTTCTGGTTATATGTACAGGTATGGGTTCTGGTTATATGTACAGGTATGGGTTCTGGTTATATGTACAGGTATGGGTTCTGGTTATATGTATAGGTATGGGTTCTGGTTATATATGTACAGGTATGGGTTCTGGTTATATGTACAGGTATGGGTTCTGGTTATATGTACAGGTATGGGTTCTGGTTTATATGTACAGGTATGGGTTCTGGTTATATGTACAGGTATGGGTTCTGGTTATATGTACAGGTATGGGTTTCAGGTATGGTTATATGTACAGGGTATGGGTTCTGGTTATATGTACAGGTATGGGTTCTGGTTATATGTATAGGTATGGGTTCTGGTTATATGTACAGGTATGGGTTCTGGTTATATGTACAGGTATGGGTTTCTGGTTATATGTACAGGTATGGGCTTCTGGTTATATGTACAGGTATGGGTTCTGGTTATATGTACAGGTATGGGTTCTGGTTATATGTACAGGTATGGGTTCTGGTTATATGTACAGGTATGGGTTCTGGTTATATGTACAGGTATGGGCTCTGGTTATATGTACAGGTATGGGCTCTGGTTATATGTACAGGTATGGGTTCTGGTTATATGTACAGGTATGGGTTCTGGTTATATGTACAGGTATGGGTTCTGGTTATATGTACAGGTATGGGTTCTGGTTATATGTACAGGTATGGGCTCTGGTTATATGTATAGGTATGGGTTCTGGTTATATGTACAGGTATGGGCTCTGGTTATATGTACAGGTATGGGCTCTGGTTATATGTATAGGTATGGGTTCTGGTTATATGTACAGGTATGGGTTCTGGTTGGGTCACAGCTTGCAGCTTTAATGTAGTTTTTCAAAAATTAAGTTACTTTACCGGAATACCCCTTTAAGTAATGGCATGGGCAGACCCTTATTTCTGATACTTAAAGGCTATGTACTTCTTTGGGTGGTCTTGTAAGATACTCACATATAGCTCATCATTGAGACCACCATCGATCCTGGTCAAGTATCCAACGCCTTTGGCGTGAAACAGCCTCATATAATCAGGCTTCAGGCAAACTGCCCTCTTCTTCAGGACAATCATTAGATTGCTACAGATAGATCTGGATAGACTGGAGGCTTGGACAGAGAAGTGGCAGATGAGGTTTAACACTGACAAATGTAAGGTTATGCATATGGGAAGGAATAATGCAAGTCACCAGTACATACTAAATGGTAAAATATTGGGTAACTCTGACATGGAAAAGGAGTTAGGATAACAGGCTGAACTGGATGGACGGAGGGCTTTCTTCAGCCTTACAAACTATGTCACTGTGTAATATTAAAAAAGGGGGACAACCCCATTAAATATCTTAAAAAGAAGAGGGCTCAATACTGAGCCCTTTGGTGTCCCACTGATAAGGGTGGGCTCGCATTAGCGTTGCTAATTCTGTTATAGTGTTCAACACAATAAGTTTTGTGGACCCCAAAGTGCCACCAATGAAAAAACAAGTTGCAGAAATCAAGTCCTCACACGGTTCATAGAAAGAAAAATAAAATTATGTTGTTTTTTTTGATGTGACAATGCAAAACAAGGGGTTTTATTCTGCAAAAGTAGTAAAACATAAACAGCTATGTGTGTTTGGAATCTCCGTAATCGTACTTGACCCAATTTTTGATTATTGGCACCACATTTGATATGCACCAGTCCTGTGGGACAGAAATTATCCTTACACGTTTATAGAGGCCATCCAGCCACGTCCATAGGTACCAGCCAGTCGTGTCAATAGAGATCCCGCAGCTCCGTCTCTAAAGGTCTCTCAGCCATGTCTATAGAGATCACCCAGCCTCGTCTATAGAGATCCAGCGGCTCCATCTCTAAAGATCCCTCAGCCACGTCTATAAAGATCGCCCTGCTGTCTCCACAACTGATTTGAAGTGTCTTTTCTTCCTGTTCGGGACACATGCATGCTCAGCCGCAACTACTTTGCATGTGTACAGAGGGATAACTGTTGGCCTAATGAGCTTTCAGCTGACAGATATTTTGTGTATGGCTGGATACTGCTAATCGGTGAGTCTGCTCCTGCCTACAAGGTCAACCACTCCTGAAATACTCTGTACTGCTGAGTAATATTATACACTCACATACACTGTGTCAGAAAGACATTTATTACAATATCAATAAATAAAAATATTGAGTTTATCAATAATAATATATTCCACATAAAATAATCACATCTACAAAAATATACTTTATGTATACATGTGTATATTAGTAGTACATATCAATAAATTAGTCTCACACTTCAAGTAAATATGTAATATAAGTGCACATTCTTCATGACTGAGAAGCTTGCTGGTAAAGGGTAGCAATGAACCTCTCACTCCCCCTACAGGGTCCTACCGACAGAAATGAGCCATGAGCCTGCCCCTCCTCCTGCAGGGTGATACAGACAGAAGAGAGCTATGAGCCTGCCCCTCCTCCTGCAGGGTGATACAGACAGAAGAGAGCTATGAGCCTGCCCCTCCTCCTGCAGGGTGATACAGACAGAAGAGAGCTATGAGCCTGCCCCTCCTCCTGCAGGGTGATACAGACAGAAGAGAGCTATGAGTCTGCCCCTCTCCCTGCAGGGTGATACAGATAGAAGAGAGCTATGAGCTGCCCCTCCTCCTGCAGGGTGATTACAGACAGAAGAAGCTATGAGCCTGCCCTCCTCCTGCAGGGTGATACAGACAGAAGAGAGCTATGAGCTGCCCTCCTCCTGCAGGGTGATACAGACAGAAGAGAGCTATGGGCCTGCCCTCCTCCTGCAGGGTGATACAGACAGAAGAGAGCTATGAGCCTGCCCCTCCCCTGCAGGGTGATACAGACAGAAAGAGAGCTATGAGCCTGCCCCTCCTCCTGCAGGGGATACTGACAGAAGAGAGCTATGAGCTGCCCCTCCTCCTGCAGGTGATACTGACAGAAGAGAGCTATGAGCCTGCCCCTCCTGCAGGGTGATACTGAAAGAGAGCTATGACTCCTCCTCGCGGGTGATACAGACAGAAGAGAGCTATGAGCCTGCCCCTCCTCCTGCTGGGTGATACAGACAGAAGAGAGCTATGAGCCTGCCCCTACCCCTGCAGGGTGATACAGACAGAAGAGAGCTATGAGCCTGCCCCTACCCCTGCAGGGTGATACAGACAGAAGAGAGCTATGAGCCTGCCCCTCCCCCTGCAGGGTGATACTGACAGAAAGAGAGCTATGAGCCTGCCCCTCCTCCTGCAGGGTGATACAGACAGAAGACAGCTATGAGCCTGCCCCTCCTCCTGCAGGGTGATACAGACTGAAGAGAGCTATGAGCCTGCCCCTCCTCCTGCAGGGTGATACAGACAGAAGAGAGCTATGAGCCTGCCCTCCTCCTGCAGGGTGATACAGACAGAAGAGAGCTATGAGCCTGCCCCTCCTCCTGCAGGGTGATACAGACAGAAGAGAGCTATGAGCCTGCCCCGCCCCCTGCAGGGTGATACAGACAGAGAGAGCTATGAGCCTGCCCTCCTCCTGCAGGGTGATACAGACAGAAGAGAGCTATGAGCCTGCCCCTCCTCCTGCAGGGTGATACAGACAGAAGAGAGCTATGAGCCTGCCCCCCTGGCCCTCCTGCAGGGTGATACAGACAGAAGAGAGCTATGAGCATGCCCCGCCCCTGCAGGGTGATACAAACAGAAGAGAGCTATGAGCCTGCCCCTCCTCCTGCAGGGTGATACAGACAGAAGACAGCTATGATCTTGCCCCTCCTCCTGCAGGGTGATACAGACTGAAAAAAGGTTTTCTTCCATTCTCGGGTTAACATGACTGGGTTGCAGATGACAAGGTTGGAGGTAGTAGGGGAGGAGCCTCTTCTCTATTGCTTCTCCTCCTCCTCCTCTTCCTCTGGTGGGCAGGGCTTGAGATATGGCAGGACTTCCCATACTTTCAGCATACGATCTGGGGTTAGACCATGGACCACTAGGACATCCAGGTAGTGACAGAAGTCATCATTCTTTAGACCAAATGAGAAGAACCGTGGATCATGGTGAAAACTGGTCTTGGTTGCCAATGCCAGGAACCCAAAGAAGACATCATCCAGAGGGAAGACGGGGATGATGGTTGCAGCCCAGTGGAGAGATGGAACTAACTCAGCGGGTAAAAGGAAGCCCCCACCAGACACAAACGAAGGGTAGTACCCGTGAGGATAAACAGAGAGCGGCACTGCATACTTTCCCCAGCGATCAGGAGGTGGGTTATATTGTAGTTGTCCATGGATCTTAAGTCGATTCTCCGGGTGAGAAGAGGAGATGTAGGCCGCCAGTGCATAGGGGTTAACAAATTCGTCATCATCGCCTACAAGGAGAAGACACACCAGTGAGTGAGAAGTAACGTAACAATATAAGATGTGCTCGGAAAGATCTACAGACCTTTCTTCTGACACATGCTGCCACCAACCCTGTCTGAAGGTGTCAGAGGGGTAAATGATATTCTGCCCAGCATGCCTGCCGGTTACTAAATGATGTCACTGCACCAGCAGCAGCCGGGGTTACAGGGCCCTCTTTAGGCCACCCCTGACCATATCATACTAGGTAAGTAAATTCAAGGTGGTCTATAAGAATGTAGATAACATAGGTTGTTAAAATTCATGGCCTATCACTAAAGAGGCTGTGTCACTAGGATCAACCCTATTAAACCTACCATACTGCCTGGTAGGGCTCATCAAGCCGATAAAAACTATAACTTTCTTTTGTCTGCATGATAAACAGCTGCAGAGAAATATGCGTTTTTACTCCTAAGCAAATTGGAGGCGGGTCTGAATATTCTGAGCACCGCCTTCTAACACCCCTTGTGTTCTGCACACTCTCCTTCCCCTTCATTGACAGGGCCAGACATTGTGTTGAGGACAGAGCTGTGTCCTAGCATCTACATATCATATACACTATGTACTATAGCTTCACCACACTCAGATCTGCTCAGAAAGCTCATCTACATATCACTGCTTTATTCACAGGCACAATATATGATTATACAGACACCAGTAATATGTGTTATCTTATAAGTATAGGAAAGACATGCTGAGGGCAGAGCTGTGTCCTAGCATCTACATATCATATACTCTATGTACTATAGCTTCACCACACAGATCTGCTCAGAAAGCTCATCTACATATCACTGCTTTATTCACAGGCACAATATATGATTATACAGACACCAGTAATATGTGTTATCTTATAAGTATAGGAAAGACATGCTGAGGGCAGAGCTGTGTCCTAGCATCTACATATCATATACACTATGTACTATAGATTCACCACACTGACACCTGCTCAGAAAGCTCATCTACAAATCACTGCTTTATTCACAGGCACAATATATGATTATACAGACACCAGTAATATGTGTTATCTTATAGGTATAGGAAAGACATGCTGAGGGCAGAGCTGTGTCCTATCATCTACATATCATATACTCTATGTACTATAGCTTCACCACACAGATCTGCTCAGAAAGCCTATCTACATATTACTGCTTTATTCACAATAGACAAAATACATGATTATATAGACACCAGTAATATGTGATAGGTTATAAGCACAGAAAAACCTATATCTCTATGTGGGGATACTATAGCTTAGGCTTCTTTCACACTATCATTAGACTTGTCCGGCAGGCTGTTCCAGCATGGAAACAGCCTGCCGGATCTGTACTAACACTTGCACACATGTGCTGCCGGAAGTCCAGCCCAGCTCCATTTACTATAATGGGGACGGGCGGGAGATGTGGCAGCAGCATGGCAAACATGCAGAGAGGCGGCCGGAAAAAAAGCAGAGGCCCCCTCCATACACTCATACATGTACGGCATTATGGGTTAAGGGGTTAAATAAATGCAGTCTATAGGAGAAGCAGTCTAATGATTGCATGTTCAAGTCTCCCAGGGGGACTTTTAAAAAGTGTGAAAATAAGTAAAAAAAAGTCTAAAAAAATATAAAAATTAAATTATCCCCCTTTCCACATAATACATGTAAATAATAAAAAAATAAAGATCATAAGTTTTGCTGTGTCCCAAAATGCCTGTACTATTAAAATATAAAAACAGTTATCCCCAACCGCAATGTGAAAATAACCTAAATGGCCGATTTGCTGTTTTTTAATTGCTTCACCGCCCAAAAAGGATTGAATAAAAAATAAACCAAAAAGTCGTATGTTTCCCAAAATATCGATAAAAGTACTGATCACCCTGCAAAAATTAAGCTCTCACACAGCTCTGTAGATGTAAATCTAAAAAAGTTATGGTGATCAAAATATGTCAATGCAAAGCAAAAATCATTTCAAGTTTTTATTTTTGAAGTATTAGAACACAAGAAAAACTATATAAATGTGGTATCACTGTAATCGACCCAGAGAATGAAGGCAACAGATCGGTTTTATCTCATAGAGAACGCTGTAAAAACAAAACCCATAAAACGATATAAATGTGGTATCACTGTAATCGTACTGACCCGGAGAATGAAGAGAACAGGTCAGTTTTATCTTATAGGGAACACTGTAAAAACAAAACCCATAAAACTATATAAATGTGGTATCACTGTAATCGTACTGACCGGAGAATGAAGAGAACCGGTCAGTTTTATCTCATAGGGAACACTGTAAAAACAAAACCCATAAAACTATATAAATGTGGTATCACTGTAATCATACTGACCCGGAGAATGAAGAGAACAGGTCAGTTTTATCTCATAGGGAACACTGTAAAAACAAAACCCATAAAACTATATAAATGTTGTATCACTGTAATCATACTGACCCGGAGAATGAAGAGAACAGGTCAGTTTTATCTCATAGAGAACACTGTAAAAACAAAACCCATAAAACTATATAAATGTGGTATGTCTGTAATCGTACTGACCCGGAGAATGAAGAGAACAGGTCAGTTTTATCTCATAGAGAACACTGTAAAAACAAAACCCATAAACTATATAAATGTGGTATCTCTGTAATCGACCCAGAGAATGAAGGGAACAGGTCAGTTTTATCTCATAGGGAACACTGTAATAACAAAACCCATAAAACTATATAAATGTGGTATCACTGTAATCATACTGACCCGGAGAATGAAGAGAACAGGTCAGTTTTATCTCATATGGAACACTGTAAAAACAAAACCCATAAAACTATATAAATGTGGTATCACTGTAATCGTACTGACCCGGAGAATGAAGAGAACAGGTCAGTTTTATCTCATAGGGAACACTGTAAAAACAAAACCCATAAAACTATATAAATGTGGTATCACTGTAATTGTACTGACTAGAGAATGAAGAGAACAGGTCAGTTTTATCTAACAGGGAACGATGTAAAAACAAAACCTATAAAACTATATAAATGTGGTATCACTGTAATTGTACTGACCGGAGAATGAAGAGAATCGGTCAGTTTTATCTTATAGGAAACACTGTAAAAACAAACCCCATAAAACTATATAAATGTGGTATCACTGTAATCGTACTGACCCTGAGAATGAAGAGAACAGGTCAGTTTTATCTCATAGGGAACACTGTAAAAACAAAACCCATAAAACTATATAAATGTATTATCACTGTAATCATACTGACCCGGAGAATGAAGAGAACAGGTCAGTTTTATCTCATATGGAACACTGTAAAAACAAAACCCATAAAACTATATAAATGTGGTATCACTGTAATCGTACTGACCCGGAGAATGAAGAGAACAGGTCAGTTTTATCTCATAGGGAACACTGTAAAAAACAAAACCCATAAAACTATATAAATGTGGTATCACTGTAATTGTACTGACTAGAGAATGAAGAGAACAGGTCAGTTTTATCTCACAGGGAACGATGTAAAAACAAAACCTATAAAACTATATAAATGTGGTATCACTGTAATCGTACTGACCGGGGAATGAAGAGAACAGGTCAGTTTTATCTCATAGGGAACAATGTAAAAACAAAACCTAGAAAACTATATAAATGTGGTAGTATCACTGTAATCGTACTGACCCGGAGAATGAAGAGAACAGGTCAGTTTTATCTCATAGGGAACACTGTAAAAACAAAACCCATAAAACTATATAAATGTGGTATCACTGTAATCGTACTGACCTGGAGAATGAAGAGAACAGGTCAGTTTTATCTCATAGAGAACACTGTAAAAACAAAACCCATAAACTATATAAATGTGGTATCTCTGTAATCAACCCAGAGAATGAAGGGAACAGGTCAGTTTTATCTCATAGGGAACACTGTAATAACAAAACCCATAAAACTATATAAATGTGGTATCACTGTAATCATACTGACCCGGAGAATGAAGAGAACAGGTCAGTTTTATCTCATAGGGAACACTGTAATAACAAAAACCCATAAAACTATATAAATGTTGTATCACTGTAATCATACTGACCCGGAGAATGAAGAGAACAGGTCAGTTTTATCTCATATGGAACACTGTAAAAACAAAACCCATAAAACTATATAAATGTGGTATCACTGTAATCGTACTGACCCGGAGAATGAAGAGAACAGGTCAGTTTTATCTCATAGGGAACACTGTAAAAACAAAACCCATAAAACTATATAAATGTGGTATCACTGTAATTGTACTGACTAGAGAATGAAGAGAACAGGTCAGTTTTATCTAACAGGGAACGATGTAAAAACAAAACCTATAAAACTATATAAATGTGGTATCACTGTAATTGTACTGACCGGAGAATGAAGAGAACTGGTCAGTTTTATCTTATAGGGAACACTGTAAAAACAAAACCCATAAAACTATATAAATGTGGTATCACTGTAATCATACTGACCCGGAGAATGAAGAGAACAGGTCAGTTTTATCTCATAGGGAACACTGTAAAAACAAAACCCATAAAACTATATAAATGTATTATCACTGTAATCATACTGACCCGGAGAATGAAGAGAACAGGTCAGTTTTATCTCATATGGAACACTGTAAAAACAAAACCCATAAAACTATATAAATGTGGTATCACTGTAATCGTACTGACCCGGAGAATGAAGAGAACAGGTCAGTTTTATCTCATAGGGAACACTGTAAAAACAAAACCCATAAAACTATATAAATGTGGTATCACTGTAATTGTACTGACTAGAGAATGAAGAGAACAGGTCAGTTTTATCTCACAGGGAACGATGTAAAAACAAAACCTATAAAACTATATAAATGTGGTATCACTGTAATCGTACTGACCGGGGAATGAAGAGAACAGGTCAGTTTTATCTCATAGGGAACAATGTAAAAACAAAACCTATAAAACTATATAAATGTGGTAGTATCACTGTAATCGTACTGACCCGGAGAATGAAGAGAACAGGTCAGTTTTATCTCATAGGGAACACTGTAAAAACAAAACCCATAAAACTATATAAATGTGGTATCACTGTAATCGTACTGACCTGGAGAATGAAGAGAACAGGTCAGTTTTATCTCATAGGGACACTGTAAAAACAAAACCCATAAAACTATATAAATGTGGTATCACTGTAATTGTACTGACCCAGAGAATGAAGAGAACAGGTCCGTTTTATCTCACTAATAGGGAACTTCGTAAAAACAAAACCCATAAAACTATATAAATGTGGTATCACTGTAATCGTACTGACCCAGAGAATGAAGAGAACAGGTCCGTTTTATCTCACTAATAGGGAACGTCGTAAAAACAAAACCTATAAAACTATATAAATGTGGTATCACTGTAATCGTACTGACCGGAGAATGAAGCGAACAGGTCAGTTTTATCTCATAGAGAACACTGTAAAAACAAAACCCATAAAATTATATAAATGTGGTATCACTGTAATCGTACTGACCGGAGAATGAAGAGAACAGGTCAGTTTTATCTCATAGAGAAGTAAAAAATCCCTACCTACTTGCACGGTCCATCCTAAGTGACGGTGCACAACTGGAGGGCGGTCTTTAGCTTAGCGTAGGCGCTGGGCCTTAAGGAAAGGGAACAATGGGAAACAAACAGCAGACAATGACAGATCAAACAGCTGCGTAAACGTTACCAGGCCGGGATCAGATACCGAGAAGACAATCAATCCAAAACAGAAGCAAAAAATGGAACCGGGGAAAGCCAAAGTCAAAAGCCAGGAGGTCAAGTCAATCACAAAAGGGTCAAACAGGGTCAGAGTCGAAGTACAAGAGCCGAGGTCAAATCCAGATGATAAACAATATAACAAAAGCTAGTGTGATAACTCCAAGGAACAGCAATCACAGGCCAGCAGGTTGCCTGTTTAAATAGGCAGGCTGATGGGTCACCTTACGTGGTCAGCGTCACGTGACCCAGGTCATGTACAGCCTAAAACATTGAACGCCAACTGAACAAGATCGGTGCTCAACTGTTACCCCTGCTGGTTGCCAGGGTGACGCTGGCCATGCTGAGGAGAACGCTCACCGTTGGCTCCGGCTGCACATTTTCACTGGCTCCTTTATCCATCGCTTCACAGTGACGCTGCATAGAGGGAGCGCGCTGCCTGATCCCTGTTACACTATCATTCTTTATGCCAATGAGAGCTTTAGGGCACTGCTGTCCCTGACAGGAGGATGACCGACGGTCTAGACACCGCCCCTTCATGGACTAAAGTCCTATACTCGTTATATAACTTAAAGTGAGGTACATTTTCATCAAAATCATTTGTGCCCATCTGCCAAGGTACAGTGACCCTGTTAAATACTACTACTTGTGGTGCCAGCAGGCATCCAGTGAATTTAGGGAAGGGGGTTCCACATATACTCTGAGCCCATTCTGTATTTTACCTCTCCTGGTGCCAACAGTCCTTCGATGAATGCAGGGAGCTGCTCCACTGCAAAACAATCAAAATCACTCTGCTTTTCTACCACAGTGCTTTTCACAGATCACCCCTTAACTGGCTTCACATATCTGCCCCACTGATTTTCCGGGGTCCCAGAGGCACCACAGGGGGCAGTTTAACTCGCTGTACTAACCTTGAAATAACAAAAGCTCCAGGTGGCTCATAATTTAAGAGGGGCCTTTACATGCTGTGATAATACAGTCTGATGTGGAGATTCTTTCACATGGTCATTAATTTGTAGTCGTAGTCAGGTAACACACGGGCACCAGAATCTAGGTGGGTGGTTATTAGCAAACCCTGCAGCGATTGCAGTTCCACCCAGCAGTTGTTCTCTCTGTTTGGATGAAGGATGACAGCTCTGGCTGTGGATGCTTATGGCGGACAAATCTGTGAGTCTAGACCGGTTGTACGTTGACCTTGCATAAATCATTTCTGGTAAGAAGGAGAATTTTATAGGTTATGGCTTTGTAGGGTCTTGAGGTTATCATTCCCCAGAGGGGGGGGGTCACCCTTCACATTACAGGCGGTAAGGGTCAGCTGAACTTCCTGCTGACCAGATTCCTGCACTCATCTATTTCCTATGAATGAGACCCCTGAGGAAGGCGGTCACACAGCGGGATCTCCTCCAGCTATTTTTATCTGTGTTTCTAAGCACGTTTTTCACGTTTAGCATATTTGTCAGTTCCAGAGTCAATCCACGTTCATGAGTGAGAAATGAGACGTGGTGGCGGCAGGGGAGGAGACAAGCACAAGACTACAGCGTCTTCATTCAGGAGGAGGGAAAGAATCCACCGAGGCTTATGCCAAGCCCACATGACGGGATAAGTGTCTGATCTCTAGGGGTCCAACCACTGCAGGGGCGGATTGGCCATAAACCTTACAGGGAAATTTCCCGGTAGGCCGATGCCCAGGGGGCCTCCTGAGCCTTCCTCACGGCCAGCCAGTGGAAGTTTTTGGGGATATATTTTGTGCTGCTGGCAGTATTTTGTGATGAACTGTGGTATTTGGCTCTGTTGGGGTGGTATAATGTGCCACAATATGGTATAGCTGGCCCTGCCTTCCATCAATTTGGACCCAACTTCAAAATGGGGCCACTTTTAGTATTTTTTCCAGGGCCACTTTAAGTTCCATGTCCGCTCCTGAACCACTGGGACCCCCAGTAATATGATGGAGGGCACAGAGTCTCCTTTATGGATAGAGCAACCCTTCATATGTGTGACCACAGCGCCAGTCACCTCTGTGGGACTGATGGAGAAAAGCGCTAATTACAGAGGAGACTGGAAGATCTCTATTTTCATTAGTGCTTGGGGGCTTAGGAGCAGTATTATAGTAGTTATATTCTTGTACATAGGAGCAGTATTATAGTAGTTATATTCTTGTACATAGGAGCAGTATTATAGTAGTTATATTCTTGTACATAGGAGGCAGTATTATAGTAGTTATATTCTTGTACATAGGAGCAGTATTATAGTAGTTATATTCTTGTACATAGGAGACAGTATTATAGTAGTTATATTCTTTTACATAGGAGCAGTATTATAGTAGTTATATTCCTGTACATAGGAGCAGTATTATAGTAGTTATATTCTTGTACATAGGAGCAGTATTATAGTAGTTATATTCTTGTACATAGGAGCAGTTTTATAGTAGTTATATTCTTGTACATAGGAGGCAGTATTATAGTAGTTATATTCTTGTACATAGAGCAGTATTATAGTAGTTATATTTCTATACATAGGAGCAGTATTATAGTAGTTATATTCTTGTACATAGGAGGCAGTATTATAGTAGTTATATTCTTGTACATAGGAGCAGTATTTATAGTAGTTATATTCTTGTACATAGGAGCAGTATTATAAGTAGTTATATTCTTGTACATAGGAGCGTATTATAGTAGTTATATTCTTGTACATAGGAGCAGTATTATAGTAGTTATATTCTTGTACATAGGAGCAGTTTTATAGTAGTTATATTCTTGTACATAGGAGGCAGTATTATAGTAGTTATATCTTGTACATAGGAGGCAGTATTATAGTAGTTATATTCTTGTACATAGGAGGCAGTTATTTATAGGTTAGTTATTATTCTTGTACATAGAGGCAGTATTATTAGTAGTTATATTCTTGTACATAGGAGCAGTATTATAGTAGTTATATTCTTGTACATAGGGAGCAGTTATAGTATTATATTTTGTACATAGGAGGCAGTATATAGTATATATTCTTGTACATAGGAGGCAGTATTATAGTAGTTATATTCTTGTACATAGGAGCAGTATTATAGTAGTTATATTCTTGTACATAGGAGCAGTATTATAGTAGTATATTCTGTACATAGACAGTATTATAGTGTTATATTGTACATAGGAGGCAGTATTATAGTAGTTATATTCTTGTACATAGGAGCAGTATTATAGTAGTTATATTCTTGTACATAGGAGCAGTATTATAGTAGTTATATTCTTGTACATAGGAGGCAGTATTTATAGTAGTTATATTCTTGTACATAGGAAGCAGTATTATAGTAGTTATATTCTTGTACATAGGAGCAGTATTAATAGTAGTATATTCTTGTACATAGGAGCAGTATTATAGTAGTTTATTTCTTGTACATAGGAGGCAGTATTATAGTAGTTATATTCTTGTACATAGGAGCAGTATTATAGTAGTTATATTCTTGTACATAGGAGGCAGTATTATAGTAGTTATATTCTTGTACATAGGAGGCAGTATTATAGTAGTTATATTCTTGTACATAGGAGGCAGTATTATAGTAGTTATATTCTTGTACATAGGAGGCAGTATTATAGTAGTTATATTCTTGTACATAGGAGGCAGTATTATAGTAGTTATATTCTTGTACATAGGAGGCAGTATTTATTAGTAGTTATATTCTTGTACATAGGAGGCAGTATTATAGTAGTCATATTCTTGTACATAGGAGCAGTATTATAGTAGTTATATTCTTGTACATAGGAGGCAGTATTATAGTAGTTATATTCTTGTACATAGGAGCAGTATTATAGTAGTTATATCTTGTACATAGGAGGCAGTATTATTAGTAGTTATATTCTTGTACATAGGAGGCAGTATTATAGTAGTTATATTCTTGTACATAGGAGGCAGTATTATAGTAGTTATATTCTTGTACATAGGAGGCAGTATTATAGTAGTTATATTCTTGTACATAGGAGGCAGTATTATAGTTAAGGTTTAAATTATTCTTGTTACATAGGAGGCAGTATTATAGTAGTTTATTCTTGTACATAGGAGCAGTATTATAGTAGTTATATTCTTGTACATAGGAGCAGTATTATAGTAGTTATATTCTTGTACATAGGAGGCAGTATTATAGTAGTTATATTCTTGTACATAGGAGCAGTATTATAGTAGTTATATTCTTGTACATAGGAGCAGTATTATAGTAGTTATATTCTTGTACATAGGAGGCAGTATTTATAGTAGTTATATTCTTGTACATAGGAGCAGTATTATAGTAGTTATATTCTTGTACATAGGAGGCAGTATTATAGTAGTTATATTCTTGTACATAGGAGGCAGTATTATAGTAGTTATATTCTTGTACATAGGAGGCAGTATTATAGTAGTTATATTCTTGTACATAGGAGCAGTATTATAGTAGTTTATATTCTTGTACATAGGAGCAGTATTATAGTAGTTATATTTCTTGTACATAGGAGCAGTATTATAGTAGTTATATTCTTGTACATAGGAGCAGTATTATAGTAGTTTATATTCTTGTACATAGGAGCAGTATTATAGTAGTTATATTCTTGTACATAGGAGCAGTATTATAGTAGTTATATATTCTTGTACATAGGAGGCAGTATTATAGTAGTTATATTCTTGT